>OY365806.1:62582014-62987014 GCA_959347315.1 Bimastos eiseni | reverse complement strand
TGTGTTATGTGTGTTATTGAACCAGGTTCTCAATCCTGACCACTGCGCTGCTTCCCAACCTTCCTGTTTGGAAATATCAAACCAAAAATAAGTTTTCTTTCAGTCGCGTGTTCCGTCAAAAATATTTTCAGATTAGAATTGTTGTTTAGCCAAATAGCCTATAGCACAGGAAAGCGTTGCTCTAAGACTAAGAAATGGTGTATTTATTTAGTAGTTTCGAACGACACTGTGTGATAATAAAGATCTTTAGCGTCGCCCTCCTCCTTTATCTAGGCTTAGGACTGGCAATGTCAGAGTGCAAGCAGTGTCGGATTTTGAATGGTGTCTTCTGTTATGTCACTTTATTATGTTTTGAGGATGTAGGGAGGGGTTCTTTATGGAAATTGACTGACGATTTGATTGCTCATTGTTACTTGTTCCTGACTGTGTCTCTGTGCGTGTCCGGTGGGTGAACGTGTTTGGTTACATCGTCCATCGATTTTTGTCTCTCTCTCTCTCTCTATTAGTCGTTAGATGGGTCAAGCTGTGAGATGTTAACACGTGGTGCATGCTCTATATTTATTGCTGCTGCTGCTGCAAGTCCGTTACAGCTTTTTTTCAGTTTTGCATATGTTCATATGCATATATATTCAGTTTTCTTTTTCCAGTTTTGCATATGCAGCATTGCAGCTGAGAATTCTTTGCAAATGTTTCGGTTGCTTTGGCCTCCTCCTACCACGTGTCATGGGTCCGTTGCCAAGTTACAACCAACGATCTCTTACAGGCGTTCGTTGATATCTCAGATGATGGCTTTTCCCAGCGAGATCTTGTCACAGCTAACTTTTATGTCGCCATTTGCAGGACAGTAAAGCACAGACTACGGCCAGTAGTCGGACACCTGTTGTGGCGTTTATGTTGACGGAGATTGTGACCGTGTGCAAAAGCGTAGTGGTCAGTGAGCTGTACAGTCAACCCATATTTGGGTCAAGATTGAAATCCCTGTCACGACAACAGATGCTTGGAACTATCTTTCCGGTTATGCTCCTACACAACAACAGCGTGTATAGATCTGGGTAGTCCTTGATAAAAGCAAGCCGAGTGTTGTTAATTAGGTTCATAAGGCCAAGAGTTTCAATGGCCAGTGGAACAGGACACACTGTTTCTGATGTGTATTATAATATTATTGTTAGTAATATTATTAAAAAAAAAATTATTTTCTTATTTTGATTGTTATTGTTATACCAATACCAAAGATTTTTATTGAGCACACACACACAACACACGGTCAATAAAAATAAGTAACGTACAAGTACTGTAATTGGCCAGGTCAAGAGAGAGGTGATGTGGCTCTGAGATAAATAGGGGAAGAGACCCCGGAGGGACCGAGGTCCCGCTAGTAGGGGCACCCTTAATGAGAGGTATGTGACAGCGGCAGAGGTGAGAGATCTGAGAAATGATTTATTTAACAACTTAACTAGCTTAACTATCAAAGTCCACAAAATAATGTTATCATGATTTAAATAGGGCTAATGAGTGTCGGATGTTGATTATACTGATGAGGTGGTAAGCGCTACTAAATGATTACCGAGTTTAATTTTAAATATAGTTATGTGAGGTAAGTTTCGTAGCTCATCCGGTAGACTATTCTGGGCTGTAGGGCCAGCAGAGGTAATACAGAATTGGCGAGTATTAGTTCGGGAGTATTTACAGCAGTAATTGGTGACATTACGAAGACTATAAGATTTGAGTTGTAGAGCAGTATTAAACTGGTTTTTAAAACACAATGGTAGAAGATTATTGAGGTATTGATACATAAACACATTTAATTGAAGCTGTGTAATTTGAGCAATATTATAGGTATCTTTAGATTGGCGCCAATGCTGAGAGAAGAAGGACGTATGCCGTTGCGATGGATAATTCTGAAGGCTCTGTTTTGAAGGAGTTGTAACCTTTTGAGGCAAGTAGGGTAGTTTGACGCCCATACCATGTTACCATATGTCAAGTATGGATGGACAAGAGAATAATAGAGATTAGTACACAGGTTAAGTGGCAGTGAGTGGACAATGCATGACAAAATGCTCACATTTTTAGACAGCTTAGATGCCACTTTAGACAGCTTAGATTGTTGTTATATTATTATTTTTAAAAGTTTTTTTACTCGAGGTAGAAATGATACTTCAGGCTCAATAAAGCTTGAGGACTGCATTATTATTATTATTATTATTATTATTATTATTATTATTATTATTATTATTATTATTATTATTATTATGTCACATATAGTGTTATTCATCATTGGCATTGCCAACAGATCTGTCATCAGGGCATCTGGGTCGCCGCTTGTCAGTGGATTGTAATCTTGACATAGTGCCCTGAAAAGCCACCGCATTGAAACGTTGGATCAATGCCAACAAGTTCTGGAAAAGAAAGTTTGTCTCTCGGGTGTCACCGGTAGTTGTCGAAAGTCGGCGTCCAGTCTCAGACAGAAAGGCGAGGCCCTCACTATTGAGGGGACCGAAGGTTTGTATAGCGGTTGGAACAAAAGTGTATTTCTTCTCTAGCTCGGAATATTTTGTGTGTTTCCTTGTGGCTGCTATCTCCGCCGCTCCTCCGGCTGTGGAAGCTGTCTCGGGGATATAAGAAACGGCCACTGTGTCCACCACCGTCGCGTCCCAATGTAAGGCCCGCCCCCCACTCCACGGTATCAGGGTCTGCCCGTCCGGTCTCTTTCCATCTAATCTAGAAAGACCTGACGGTTCCTTGACCGCTGGAATACCGGCTCTGTTGAGGCTGCGATGGATAAGGTCGTTGATGTTACAGTGTCTTGCTTGACGGCCAAAACCCAATGAACAGGACAGGCCATGTGCGACCCTGGCAGAGACGAAGTCGCCGCATGCGCAGGTGTGCGGCTCGCAGATGGCCACCCCTAATCGTAGGTCGACCGCCACCCTCACGGTATCGTCCTCCAGTCTGAGATCGCGAGAAACGAGCGGGAGAGCGTATAGCCAGTCCGAGGCGTGCGGTGACTGCAAGGCCCTTAGTCTCGCCTGGTCGTAGAGATCCTGTAGCTTTTCTTCTAGTGCTGACAGAACCGCGTTTAACAGCGGTCTGTCAAAGTGGGCTTGTTTATGGCCTGGCGTCGTCAGGGCAGAGGCTTCGGTAAGTTGAAGCCAGGTAGACATCGCCGAGTCGCATGCCGAGTCCGATTTAACCGCTACTGATTCTAAGATGAGGGACTGGTTCTGGAGAGTGCCCGCGGCTGAAGCCAAAAAGGCGGGAAGTTCCAGCGAGGACGCCGTCCTAATTCCCAGTCCTCCCATTCTGATCGGGAGAGTGGCCTGACCCCATTGGTCATCGGTCATCGAAATGTTGAAGATTCGCTCGATCCCTCCTCGCAGCAGATCGTCGTAAGCCTATAGACGCGGGTGGTCGTGGCAAGGGGTGCATTTCTATAAATGCATGAGTTTAGGCGAGCCGATCGAATGTCTAAGGATCAGTAGCGCGTCTTGTCTAGCGATTAGTTGCAACCTGTCGAGGGCAATTCCGAGGTCGGCCACACAGGTGTCGATGGCTGAAAGCAGGGCATCCGTCGGGGAGAGCGGAGCCCCTAGGAGCACGGCCGATGATGCGTTGACTCGGGCAAACTGTCCTAGGAAGCCTTGACTAACGTCGTTGATATGGGCGTCGGAAGATATGAGTTCGCAATTTTTGGAGTTGAGCACGAGGCCAAGTTGCAGACATCCCTCTTCGATCGAGTTAACATCCGCCTCCACCACCTTGGGAATCTCCGCCCAAGGTGAGGTCGTCGAGGTATCCAAAGGCCAATGGTGAAAGCAGGTGATTAAGGATCGGCTGTAGCGGTAAGCAGAAAAGTAGAGATCCCAAGGGATCACTCTGTTGCGAACCTTCTTGCGATTGCATCGTGAATCTTCCGAGTTTCAGAGATGTCGCCTCGGCATAGGCAAGATGGCAATATGCGGATAAATTAGGAATGAGTTCGTCCACTGATGCGAGCATGAAATCTCGGTGCAAGCTATTGAAAGCGTTCGAGATGTCAAGCTTCACCATTATTGAACTCGTGTCCATGCTGGTCAGGAATCGTCTAGCAATTATTATTATTATTATTATTATTGATATCATTGTTATTATTATTACTATTATATACATATATGTTTCACATTATGCTGTTATCGCCCATGTTGGCGAGCTAAGTGAGTGTTGGCAATGTCCCGAAATCGTGGGAAGAGGCAGGCTGCGTTCCCACGCTGAAGAACAACCGAGATACGTTGGAACAGAAATGACGTCTCCATTGGATCGTGGGTTGCAGCACTCGTTCGACTACCCAACTCTGAGATGAACTGCAGTCCTTCACTGCTCCAAGCGCCGCCGGATTCCAAGGAGAGGGCTACGAAGTCGTGGGTGTTGGTTATAGTGGAATACTTGACCCTCTTCGTCTTGGCTGCGCGTTCGGCTGATTCGCCAGCTCTGACAGATGTGTCGACAAGAGGTGACTTGGCATAGGTGTCGGGCACTGTCACATCCCATGCCAGACATTGACCAGGTGTCCAAGGGATGAGCGTGACGCCGTCCAGTCGCTTTCCATCTTCTCTTAGCAAGCCGAGAGGTTCCTTTAGCACTGGAATCTTCGCTCTGCCAAGAGCTCTCCCGATGACGTCGTTCAGCATGCTATGTCGTTGATGTTTTCCGCTGCCTCTTCTACAAATTAGTCCATGGAGCCCTTTTGCGTCGACTCTCTCTTGACATTGGCGACACAAATGTGGCTCGCAGAGCGTCGTTCCTAGCCTCAACCCGGCTGCCATTTGTACAGCCTCGTTTGAGAGGCGCAGGCCTAGGGCAGTCACAGGGGGTGCTAGCATCCAGTCTCCAGAATGAGGTGCTCGTGATAATATTATTATTATTGTTATTAATATATTAATATTATTATTATTACTATTGTTATTATTACTATTATTATTATTATTATTATCATTATTATTATTATTATTATTATTAATGAAGCAGATGCTTTGTAGCAGTACCAAAAGCAGCAATAGTAGTGGTTTTTATGCCATTATTTCCACAAGGGAATTCCCATATATATCGTGATTATAATAATAATGACCTTGCTGTCAAGTGGTAAAATAGCTCCTAGAATTTAATGGTGTAAAATTATTGACGATGTGCAGCACCTTCAACCCCCCCACCTTGTGCCTTGTGAGGTTTAGGTGTGTGGGGAGTTGAATATTTCCCCTGTACATTTGTTGACTGAAATTAAGATCAGGAAATCTCAAACTCTTTATATCTATGGCCACTTCTGATGTTTGGTTTTAATAGATCCATTTTTTGTTTTGTGCTAATTGGCTCTCAGTGAATTTTTCCCAGTGGAAATACATGTACGAGCATGCAATATACATTTTCAAATTGTTAGAGGAAATAGAGAGAAAACACATGGTGGGTATGTAGCTGTTGAATTCGATGCAAGATAAAAGTATATCATATCGTTTACAGGACATATCTAGATGTTGAACATATTTAGATGTTGATTCTATGATTACAAGAGCACGTTGTTGTTGCATCCAACATGCCGGAATTCTCTATGTAATTGAACATTTAAATATCTTCACTTAGAGAGCTAAGTAATGAAAAGCACTCAGGAAAGAACTGAGTGCTTGAAGCTGTGTCACATAACCTACATAACATGAGAAGGGTTTTAAGTGTTTTAAAAGAGTCCAATTTCCCTAGTTCCTACTGTGTTAGAACTGCTGCAACTTCTCCTGGGACTTAATAGCTCAATTTCCCTAGTTACATCTGTTTAAAGCTGTGATATTGTCCACTAAGACATTGTACAATATGATACAATGCAATTGTAATTTGATTCTGCCCTTCTTACAATTAGTTCAGAAGTGCACACTCAATGGCGCAAGTGTGGTTATATTGCAGAGCAATCATGCACAAAGGACTTACTCAAGGTTCCTACACAGTAGCTCCTTGCATGAGGATCGAATCCGTACTCTCCGTGTTGCCAGCCGACTGCTCTAACTAACTGGCCACAATGCCCCAATATCAATCACCCCATTCCCCAACTCTACATCTCTCTCTCTGTCTGTTTGTCTCTCTGTCTCTCTCTGTCTGTGTCTCTCTCTCTCTGATGAATTTCTGCCCCAAATGTTCCTTTTGTCTTCTTGAATATTTAATTCCCGAGTACCTAAGATGCTGTGTTTTATGTCATTTCAAAGAACCTACTTTCCTGTTATAATCTTTGATTACTGTTATCTCCTCTGCTTCTCCCTTAGTCTTTGTCCGCAACTTTTATTTGTCAGTATGATAATATATGTATTCAGACTGAATTTTGTCTGTCCTGTGCGGCCGTTTGATGCTCGTCCTCAGGTTTTGCCTCCTTAGTGGCTGATTTGTTAGTGTTTTAAATGGTTTTCATGTGTGTTGTTACTCATCGTGAATTTCTGACAGTTCTTGTCACCACTTGTTATTGACCTGTGTGAGTCGGGTTCTGCTGTCTCTATAGCTTAGAAATTATATAAACTTGTAGCCTTAGGGTGGTTCTAATTTTCATGTTATCCCTAGCTACCCGATAACTTTGTCTGCTTACATGCATTGAACCATTTACAAGGCATATTAAAAGCCCTAAGACATTAGGATTTTATTTAGGAGAGAGACAGAATGCCAAACTAGACATCCGATGATTTGTGACAGTTCTGCAATCCATGAGTATTATTTCCTTGGTTAAGAAAATCTTTTCTAACTAACTACAAATGTAAGTGTAGCTATTGGTTATAAATGTTATGATGCCACAGCTGAATTTCAGCTGTTGCTAAAGCATGAAGTGCTAATAATGACTTCTTCGTTTGTTTCAATGACTCTCCATTCTTGTCAGAAAATCAATACAATGCATGCTCATTAATATTTGTCGCTGAGCATCTGCGTCACGACGAAGACAATGGTGACATCTTCAAAAGGAAAGAAAAAATATCAATCCTTGCTTAAAGGCTTTAGCCAGCAACAACAGCCAGTCAGTCATTAAAGGCTGAAGCTAGTCAAACGAGACAGTCATTAGTAGAGTGTTGACAGATCTTCATGTCAGTTGGCCAGTCCTCTCCTAGTCATCTTAACTTCTTAGCCACAGTCTTGACAATATATGTAGAATGTAAATCTACCCTTCTCTTCTATAGCAACTGTATGACCTCGACCCTGCTCCTTTTCAATGATTGATAGGGCAAGATCCTTCTCCACTGCAGCTCATTTGAGTGATTGCCTCACCTTTTAATTTCCCTAGCTCTGTACAGAAAGTGCAGGACTGAGATTCATGCCTTTGCAAAGTCAGACCACATCCCCTATCATATGGTAGGTATTAATTTAATGGGTGAGTTTCTGGTAGGGCATAACCGGAAATCGCCTTGGACATTCGCCTCGGCCAAATATTGGATTATTCGGAAGTATTCGCCTCGGCAAATATTACACCCGCAAATAGCTAAAAATAAATTTTTTGAAAAAATTTTCTTTTTTGAAAAAAAGTTTTTTTTCATCAAATAAATTTTGGACTAACGGACTTACTTACTTAGGTTAACTACGCTTTGCTTACGGATGGTACTCGCTGCTGCTGGCCAGATTTGCCGCTACTATTCGGTCCGTACCCTGATCCGGCAAATTGTTCGCCCAAATACTCGGATTCGGTACTCGGTGGAAATTGTCTACTCGGTTATGCCCTAGTTTCTGGTAGGCATTTTTGGATCGATGATCTTATATTTCTTTTAAAGCAAAGAATTGAACAGCCAACCTCTTTGCTGATAATCCAGCTGCTGCACTGTAACCATTAGGCTATCATACACGGAGTCTAACCTGCTTTTCATAAATCTACAGCTTCTGCTCTTTGACTTATGGTCGTTTTTGTTGAACTGTAGAAAAAAATTGTTCAAGGTTAACTTGGTGTTTCTCTAGTATGTTGCTGTAACAGGCATTTCCTTCCTTCCCATAAACAAACAGTCCATCTGAATATCCTTTAGTCAGATCAAAGCAATCGTTCTCTTCCATTCCTGTGTTACTAGAGAGAGCTTCATACCCTTCACTCCTCCATGACTCCGTTTTTGTTCTCATCACTGATTCTCTTGCAATTTTAATAGCTCCATGCACTGAGTTGGAGCTGTGGAAAGGACATGTATCTTCAGCGGAAGTTAGTTTGAGTCATGGGGACAAAGGACAATGGGACAAAGGACAGAAGGGTGGGCAGAAGGATGTTTATGGGGACAAGATATATTCATTGAAAAGATTATTCAGTGGAAGATTGTTTGAACCACGGATGAGGTAATAAAATGTTATCTTCAGTAGGAGTTGGCCTGAGTCAGCAGAATGGAAAGGCTGTCCTCATAACCTATGATCACACCTTTGATATTTACAGAGTCCACCAGACTCCACCTGTTTTAATATAGCACAAGCGAGATTCGGACAATTTAATTAGCTATCTGCAGAATCTTGATTTTGCACCCATTTTAACGGCTACATTAGTGCTCTTAGCGATCGACTACTAACATGAAACACTGACCAGGATGTCATTACCAAGGTCTAGCCTGATGGGATTGATTTTTTGCATTGAATACGTTTTGTGATTTTCTGCATCCAAGCATAAAACTAGGCCAAGCACATCATTGGCGTATTTCAACGATTTCATGCAAAAGCGGACTGTGGTACCTGTGGATAATATCCGTGGAAAGGGGATATGAAGCTGACGAAAACTGGGCCATTGACCTAGATCATGTCTGTGACTACATTCGGGACTTTTGCAGGACAAATCAACAGTCGCACTTTTTTTTATTAATGAAATAAAACGACTTAATATGTAGAGCTTGCAATATTTTCCGCTGCTCGGATTGTTGTGCAATATTCTAGTTCCTTAATGACATTTGACATCATGCAGGCTATGGCCTTTGTTTTTCTCTTGAGCGGCACTATTATCAAAGTCAAATTGCTATTACTGTTTCATGGTACATGGATGTACCCAACTACAGACCTGTGTTTTCCAGAACTAATACACGAATGTTTTCAATTAGATACTTCGGCCCAAAGGCTTGGAACAACCTACCAGAGTAGATACGTTCCTGGAAAAATCTCGAATATTTGAACATTTGAATATTTGATCAATTCAGGTTATGTGTGCACCTATAGATATATAAACTTATTGTCATTATGCACATAGATAACTAGTAAGAATTTTTTTCCATGTTTCAATGTCATATCAGCTGCCATAATAACTTGTTGTACTAGGGTGACCCGACCAAGGGACTTGTGTCCTTTTTGGGGTTTCTTCCTTGTTGGCTCCTTTTCCTTAAAAAATCTAGATTTTAATTATACTTGTAGTACTTGCTTGGATCAATAAAAACCAGTTGTTATGTTATTATGTTATGTTATGTTATGTATGTCAATTGATCAATCAATCAGACGAAATTTATATATGATGATGATGATGATGATCATTATGAGGTCTATGCCCGAAGACAGGTACTTTTATGTCACCAGGTACTTTTATGTCACCAGGTACTTTTATGTCACCAGGTACTTTTATGTCACCAGGTACTTTTATGTCACTGGGTACTTTTATGTCACCAGGTACTTTTATGTCACCAGGTACTTTTATGTCACCAGGTACTTTTATGTCACCGGGGATGAGACAATTATGGGTGAGCAATTTGTCTAGGGTTGCAACGCAGTAGTTTGAGGTAGGTTCGCACATGCCACCCTCCCATTACAAGACATAGAACCTACTGCATGAACCACCGTATTTCACTTAAATTTATATAGCACCTGTTACAGATATCCACTCAGAGGTGCTGAGTATCGAATTAAGTCAGTAGAACTAATGTAGTGTAATGAAATGTTATCTAGCATTTATATAGCGCCACTTCAGGATATCTACAACTTCATAGGAGGAGATCTATAACAACCCGTATTCGCATTAGTTGGGTTTTGTGGATCAGTGGACTATGGTTTCTTTCCAGTATTTATTCCATCGATGAAAGGATTCATAGAATTCATATGAGCCGGAAAACTTGTTTACAAAGCGGAAGTAACGTCGATAATGGAAATGGTTGATGTATAAAGAAAGTTGAAAGTATCGGATGATTGATGTGAGATCTGAACAGAGTAGAAAGGAGTTGTTTCTGAGAGTCGATCGCAATCAGCGTGCTCTGAATGTTCAATTGTTTACGGCAGGAATCGACTAATCTGATAGGAATTCGATGTGTTCACATGCGATCGTGTCCCATGCATTTATATGACTGTGGGCCATGATGCTGTCTGATATAAAATTATTATCAGTTGTTATCCTTATTGGAAATTCTGTTTTGGACACCTAGAATTGGAACAGTCAGGAAACTGAGTTATCGAGGATTTAATGTTGACTTTGAAAAAGGTCAATTTGTTAGTATAATGAGTTTGTTAACTTTAAGATGAACTAAATATACGTGATAATAATAATCATAGCATTGATAACAATAAATGATTATAATAAATAATTACAGTAAATAGTTAATAATAATAGCAATAATAGTAATAATAATGATGATAGTGATGATGATGATGATGATGGAGGTGGTGGTGGTGGTGCCACACCTCTTCTTCTTTTACATGAATGGACGGTTTGGGAGATAACATACAGGTAGCACACATACAGTGGTTGGCCATCGTTTGCACAGTCAGTCAGGTGGGTATGTACTGTGTAGTGTGTGCGCATCAGTGTCTATGCAGAATGTATATAATCACTATTTATTTATATACATGTATATCTAGGTTCTGTGTGTCTGTTTGTCCGTTTTTGCAGTTGCACACTTTTACAGCTATTGACTCGAAACCTTCGCCATTTGCTCGGGGAACACCTGGGACACCCAGTAGAGGGGCTGGTGAACTCCACGGCCGCCGCCTTCCTGCTCTCCAGGGCTAATAACTTGTCTCAACCCATGCAACGCCGGATTCCCCAGCTAGTATTATATAATCTGATAAATAATCTGGTATGAAATTGCACCTTTAAAATGATGTACACATGTCCGTCAAGTCATAAAAATATGAAACTTATTACTTTTGGGGACGAAATGACGGTCTGCGAAGGTAAGTGCATTGGCGCTTTGTCTCCTTTTATTTTTACCACAAATCCAACCTGTGAGAAATGAGCGACCTGTGTGAGCATTTGCCATGACCACTGTACGTGATTTGCTAGTACTGCTTACCAAAGGCAGACTAGTGTGTAGAGTCCGTGGACTTTTGTCTTCGCGTCAACATCACGTCTTGCGTGGTGCATATGTGTGGGCTGTCTGTGTGCGTGTGTGTGTTTAGGTGTGAAAACCATGTGTGTGACTGTAGTTGTGTGTGTGTGCAGGTGTGTGTAGCTGTGTGCCTTGTGTGGGAGTGTGTACGTGTGTGTCAGACTGTGGGTGTGCAGGAATTTCCCAATGATGCTTTGTTATGCCATGTTACAGAAACTCATGTTAGTTGTGTCATGTTGGAACCAAGTTGTGTCTCATGGGTTTTATTGAGTCAGGTCCTCAATCCTGACCTCTCTTCTGCTTCCCAACCTTCCTCTGCCTGCCCTTGTGAGCTGTATATTGGATCCATATTTCCATATGGGTCCCATCGATTGCCATAGAAATGTCGACAGGATCAGAACCAGCGGTCTCTATAAGCTGACTAGAAATTGCTGGGCAGTAGTTCAAAATTCCGTGCACAAGTTTTGGTTGCAGATACATATGAATCATTTGTAATTGCGACCAAAACTTGTGCACAGAATGAGGATTGCCTGTATTGTGTGAGCCGAAAAAATATTTGAGGGAACGTCCCGGAACGTTGGTCAGAACCAACTCTAACCGAACTGAACTAAACGAACCTTTCTGAATCAAACCTTGAACTGAACATTACCTATCAGAACTAAACCTCGCCTCTTGTAGCCTGTTTGAACTGACCCTTTGTGAACCTTTTGGGACTACACCTAAGCCCTGGAACTGAGGCTTACCTTTTGCTGCAGTTGATTCTAATATATTTCTATGAAACTGAAAGGAATAGGCTTCTAGCTGTTTATCTCATTCATGGAAATAGTGGTGCTTCCTGGAAATCTTATTTGTTTGCATGCTCCGAGGACACGACAATTCCAGTTTCAGCAATGCTGCCATATGAGCTGCTTACATCCAATGAATCATATTCACTGTTATTGCCTTCAGGTCAATGTGACCTTGTAGAATTTGGTTTAATGCCTTCAGCACTCACTGTGTGGAGAATAGTTCAACATTGTTGAAGCAATGACCAGATTATGGCACCAAAGAAGATAGAGGATTGGATTAAATTCCTTGCCAGGAGGTCCTTGGACATTAGAACAAAACAGATGTCACTCACCATAATGACATTAATATTTTTATCCATCTGTGGCTTATCAAACATTCATGAATAATTGCCAACAATGTTTTAAAATAGCTTTTACAGTCCTTGTGGCCATACACAGTGAACCTCATAAAACAAAAACTTTGAATGACGATTGCTTTAGTTAAATCAACAGATAAAAATCCCGATTTCATTAAAATACCTAAAAACAAGTAATGTAAATAAGGTAAAAGTTACTAACTATTGAAACATGTGGCAGAAAGGGGATTGTGAGTGATATCAATCTGGTTTGAAGTCAATAAGCTATCAATCAATTTGGAAAAACAATACATAATTAATTATACGGGTAGGTGGTCATGGTAAGTTGGCTCCCCAACAAACACTGGAATTATGATAGACGGTAGGGGACCAGTACAATCAGAATCCATCTAATTTCTTGGTAGTTGGTTATGTCTGTTTATATATGACTATAATCAAATTGATCATAATAAAAATCGTTTAGCCATCTGTCACTGTATTAATGGAAAAAGGAACAGCCCTGAGTGCCCTAGAGGATTTGATTATCCTATATGGTTGTCCTGTTGACAGCATCAAGAGATTAAGTTTTGACATTTGTGATTCATTAATGAGAGAAGTATTTTCCTGAAAGATTTCTGAGTCAATAATGACTGATTTGAAGTTCCTTCAGCACACCATAGCAGGTTTTTTAAATGTTTCAGAAGACGCTTTATCTGTGTTGAAACCATTCCAAATTGACCTGGAACATGCTTAAAAGTCCAGTTTTCCTAGCATCCCCTTACAAGCTATTGTAGTGTCCATATTTATTGAGTTCTTCTGAAGTTTCCTCTTCGTCCACAATAACTTCTTCCCATCTTTCTTATTCTGCTCGCTTCTAACATAGTTGCAGAAACTCTTACCATCTTCTTTAACATATCTCCATAATGCCTACTCAAACCTTTTTACTTCCTTCTACTTTGCATTATTGCTAATGTTTCTTTATTTACCTACTTCATTTTTTAATTCTCAAGTCTTTCTACTCTGTCACAATACAATCACTCTTTATTTGCTTCTTCAACTTCTGAAAATTCTTCCAAGTGTTGATCTTTGCCCTTTTTTGGGTTGAAACTCAAGTGTTATCCAAGACCTCTTATTGATTCCTTTGTACTTTGGTATGTTCTCTGGTGACCTTCATTAAATTTCTTCCAAGCAACATCACTCCAATACCTCTGCACTTTACAATACTTTCAAATCCTTTTCCTTCAGCCTTATACTACTACCATGATGGTCCGAGTTGAAGGGTCAACGACCCATTTTGAGCATTCTGACTAGCCAGATTGCACTAATATCTAATGGATTAAGCAGAACTTTATCATTGGATCAGTCTACTCTTCCCTAGTTTGGCCTTCCATTAAAAATGGAATGAACAAATAGTATATGCTTACTAAATGCACAGGAAACAAACCCAAATGTGCAGGGATGTGGTCTCGAGATCGCGGTCTTGGTCTCGAGACAGTCTCGAGACCAGAAAATTGCGGTCTTGGTCTCGAATGCATCGGTCTTGGTCTTGGTCTTGGACCTCTCAGTCTTGGTCTTGAGGTTTTGGTCTCGTGCCCAACACTGCAAATGAGCTACACTGCAATACAGTTAATGTAATAATGTGATGTGATGTACCACAACCATACCAGTGCATTCTACACAGAAATGCTTTTCGGCTGAAGCAACGTGGACGGCATTTACACGCGGTTCTCAATGCAGTTAAAGCTAATTAGATTCATCTAATGCAGCCTTTTGAGACAGCTACATAATTATTGCTGAAGACAATTTACTTAATTAGATCATACGTGTCTGAGTCTACAGTTTTGCACAGAACACTCACAATTCTAAAGGCTTGCAAAGCAGAGTACTAAGGGAATGAAGTCAGTGAGGACCTTGAGCAAGTCATTGTCACGCACAGTCGCTTTGCGCCTTCAATGTTTTATCATGTAGTCATTTGTGCACATGTTTGAACGTTGCGAGAAGGTAATGTGAAAATATGAAATACCTCTGCTTTACTGAATGGGCCATACGTCTTGATCCTTTTGCCCTTTCATCTATTAGGCAGAAACGCGATAATTATCTCAGTTGTCGGCCACTCGGCTGGAATGAGCTCCCCAGACTACGTTTGTCCCCCAGGTGTCACTGAATGGATAAGTTCTATTCTAACCTCAAAACTGTCTTTTTTAGCCGTATTGAGGTCGGGAGCACTTAAAGGGGTGCTAAATTAATCTATGTGATGAGTGAATGAGTAAATGCCTTTTATAAGATGAAAATGTTACGAATATAATCAGATTTGGCTGAGATTGCTATGGTCTCCTTTCTATTCGTCAGCCAAGCAGAAAAGCAAGACATATGGTATGATTAGTCTTTTAAGCACACAATATATTTGTTGGCTAATCCTTGTAAGTTCTAAGGCAATTAGGAGGGTGTCATTTTTAACTTAGATGCCTGGGAACTAAGTTCATTTGCATGCCTTTAAAATTGTTGGGTTTGACGCTAATGATCTTTGTTATGACACAGTGTTGTTGAACTGCAACTACCACTGTCATTTCAGTTTTGAATGGAAAGTCTGGGTATTGACATGAGGTGCCTGAGGCAGATGACGTTGGGTGATTGCCAATGATGACAGAGGAACAGAAAATTTGCAGAATTCAGGAGGAAGATGGTTCCAGAGACGTGATGTTTTGTTGGATATTGATCGATATGAAGATAATGGAGAACTTGATAGTAATAGGACCTAGTGACTGGAGGTCAAAATAATAAGACTTAGATGGGAGAATGATAATTGTGGTGATAGACTGAATACACACAGGTTTGCTATGTAATTTCTGCAGATTGCTTAGATGTGGTTCATTAACTGTTAACATAGGCAACTTAAGCATAATGTGTGAAATTGGATGCCTTATAATATATAGTAATTTAAATATTTTGCCATGACTGTATGCAATCTGTCTCCAGCTGCCATGTTGTTTGAGCCCGATGGTACAATGAAGACTGATTGTGTCGCTTCTATGGCTTGTCAGTCTATTTCTTCCTAAGTCGGCGGAGTAGTAGGAATCGTCTGTACAGAAGTAATGCAATTTCTATTGTTGAACGGTGATCACGCGAATCGCCCGTGGGAGTCTCGTAAAACACCCGTCGTTTGTGTAGTAAATGTGAAACTCGTATTTATCTGAATTATTTTAATATCGTACGCAGAGATCATATATTGGGGTCATGGCTATTTCTATTGATTAAGGAAATAACGAGAAGGGTTTGGATGAACCTTACAGATCGGTTTTCAGTGGAGAGTTGTTAAGCTTCCGAGAAAAAAACCGAGGCATTATTGGAAGCTATTTCGGTTTTGTTGATAAGTATCGCAAGGCAGAATCAGATGTAGCCAGGCCTAACGGGATTTAGTGCGTGTACTCTGGAAACATTTTAAGGCAATCTTCAAGCCCGTTTGGCAAATGTGAATATCCAGAATTTCTGTAGCAGCGCCACATAAAAGATGATTGGAGGGGAATAGGCCTAATCACGGATGATTATTTAGCGGTGATTGATGTGATAAGTGGCGATGTGATTAACCAGTGATTAGTGTGATCACTGTGTGGAAATATATGGTGTCAAATTGAAGGAGGAGGTGGAGAACGAAGAGATGGGAAGAGGATGGAAGCGGAGAGAATGAGGGAAACGAGGCTGATGGGAGGAGGAAAAAAACCTAATGAAGGAGGAGGAGGAAACGGGAGAGATGAAAGAGGAGTGGATGGAAGAGGATGAGGTTGTGTAGGAGGATGGGACAGAGCTGGAGGAAGATGAAGAGGAGGAGGAGAAGGAGCATCACAGTAAAGAGTAAGAACAAGAATGCAGGAAAAAAGAATTTGGGAGAGGCTGTAATGAGTGTAGCATGCTAGTTACTTGATTTGTTTAGCCTGAGCAGATAATAGAGTGTGGCTATTATACTCTCATTGTCATCTTGTCTTTCCACTGCCAATGTGGGGCCTACACTAAGCATACTCCTGGTACAGCTGTGACTGCTAGGTCGCGCAATAGGAGAAGCAGAACTCTCAAAGTGTTTATCTTGCCATTGTGGAGATTTGAACCTCCGACCTCTTTTTCGGTTGATAGTTTAGTGCATTGACCACTAGATGGAGTACGCGTCCAAAGTAGCTGTAATGTCTAACCAATGTTAAGTTAGAGCACTGGCATAAGCTATAAGATTTTCCTACAATTTAGTTATATCTTAACACTTGTATTGTTTGTCTCTGCCCTTGTGAGGGTGAACTCACTACTCCTAATGTAGGCCTATGCATCTGACACTGTTAATGTGCATCCTTCTATAATCTGTCTTATTTTGAAGTTAGTACTGAACCAAATTGCAAAAGTGTTTATGCAGTTTTATAATTTAGGGATGAATGACTCATCACATAGATGTTTGTTTCTTTAAATTGGCCAGATGTGGCCAATTTAGGACCCATATTCCCACATAAGAATCATATAGCAATGTGTACAAAATATTCTGTGAACACCTTTAATATTTTTATTCATTTTCATACTAATGAAGTTGTACTAGAGGTTTGGGTGTTTATCATTTAAGATTTCTAAGTAATTCATGCTTAGTATAGGTTGCGTTAATAATTATATTCAGTTGATTAAGTTGGATTGATGAGAAGGAGTCTTTGTAATTAGAAGTTGGATTAATAAAACGAATTCTTGCTTGAACAGATGTTGGACTGATGGAAAAAATTCTTAGTGTAAATGTAAGTTGGATAAGTGAAAAGAATTCTTGCTTAAACAGAAGTTACACTGATGAGAACAATTTATGTTTAATTTTAAGTTGAATTGACAAAAGATAATATTGCCATATAGGGCCAATGATTTAGAAAGCTAAAACGATTATATTGCCATAGGTTTTTAGTGCACTTCTGATTTTCTGTAGGTTCGACAATTGTTAACAAAAGGTATCGAAGAGGAGTTGACCAGTTTTCGAAGTCTGAGTACCCACATCTTGTACATCCAGTTGGACGTCTTGTGTCATTTTGCAGACGAGAGTTTTGGGTGGAAGGAAATCTCCAGGTAAGATCAGAAGCAACAAGAGTCTGAGAATTTTATCCCTCTCCTTTATATTGTATATTACTTTATCATTTATGAAACCTCTTACAAGAGAAGCCATTCAGAGCAAAATAATAAAACGTCCTCAAGCAGCTGACAGATGAAGAGAAACTCCCAGCCCAAATCTTTAAACGGGGAGGGTCTTTTCAAGACCACTGCTACCCATGGCTACTACATAGGAGGAGTAGTGTGAGGACAAAACCTCTTGTTTGAACCTCATCTGTTTGTTTGAACACAAATCGTCCTGTAGACCTAATCTGTTGTTCAGTCGTCTGGGAAACTGTATAAGTTGGTTTTCTTGCATATTTCTTGGGTGCCAGTAAATTCCAAGCAAATTCCAAGCATACATACACACATACATACATACGTACACAAACATGCATACATGCACAAATGCATATGTACAATTGTGCATACATGCATTTGTACACAGCATTCATGCAAATACATTCGTACACAAAATATTATACCCACAGTCCCATACATCCATACTAGGGCATAACCGGAAATCGCCTCGGACATTCGCCTCGGCCGAATATTGGACTATTCAGAAGTATTTGCCTTTTTTTGATAAAATAATATTTTTTCATCAAATAAATTTAGGACTAGCGGACTTCTAAGTTATTGATTAATTAAACAAGAACTTAACGTTCAATTGAATTTTCTTTAGAATTATGATGTTAATTTATACATTTTAATTTCTTTTGGTTGCATTCCCCAGGTGGCAACCAAATTAGTAATTTTCCTGCGTGAATTGGCTCCACCCACTTTCCGGTAAACAGTAGAGAGCAAAGACGTTGTTGATACCTTCATGTTTCGAATTGTATAACAAGGTTTTACAGTTTTTGACAAATAAAGTTATTAACAATAAATATATTGTTATAGCCTAGAGTGCGACAATACGCAATATGAAGGATATTGCTATAGACTCTGCGTTGACAATAGATAGTTCTCCATAGCTGTGCACATGGCAGGTTAACTACGCTTTGCCTACGGATGGTACTCGCTGGTAGTGGCAGCGCTGCATGAAAGCAAAATACGCAATTGTGAACCAAAAGAAAGACAAAAGATCAATATTTTGTACATCTTTCAATATGTTTTAAATGAACATCATGTGCTGAACATGCGTATTGCCGCTATTGCATACCAATTTTCAAGGCCAGCGCCACCACTACTTGCTGACCAGATTTTTCGCTACTATTCGGTTCGTACCCGGATCCGACAAATAGTTCATCCAAATACTCGGATTCGGTACCCGGTGAAAATTGTCTGCTCGGTTATGCCCTAATCCATACATACGCACACACACACTCACACACATATGTACATAGACATACCTTTATATATAAATAGATACACAATGTCACACATGTATACTCACGTATACACACATGCATACACTTGCACAGGTTTATACCTACACACATACATGCACATATGCTTGTCATACATACATAGTTACATACCTACAAACGAATACACGTATATGCGGACATACACATAATTATACACGTGTACAGATTATTTAATTAACGAGTGCATTCATGCACTCGGTCTGTGTTTGCTTGTTAAATTTATTGGGCTTCTCATTTCGTTCCGGTGCCAGGACAAAATCCGGGAGGTCAAGCCGAGGAGACAGCACACCGGTGATGATTATGGTCATGCAGTGACTCAGAAGTAGAATCTGTGTAGGATAGTTTGAAGAGTTTGGTTTTGAGTATAGATTGACAGAGGGAAGTGAGAGTGGAGGAGGAGTGGTTAATCTCAGGCTAATGGCCTCAGCTTGTTTTCTCCATCGTCCAGTAATGATAGCAGTCTTTAAATCAAATGGTAAGATTGTATAGCTGATGATATCTTAACCACAAGGCTTCATGTTTTCAGATATGCAATCATTCTGACACAGTCTAAAGCAGTCACCGAGCGAGCCAAGGCCTAATTGTGAAATCGAAATTAATGCACTGGCGGTTACTAGCTTCGACTGTATACAGAAACGTTGAAGTGGCTCAAAGGCTTGGATGGAGTTATAGGATTTTTACTATTGAGAATGTAGCGTTTAAGTCTGGACCTAAATAGCGCAGTATGTTCGTGATGTTGTATCAAAGTGATTAGGAATGTAATGGGTGCTTCTCATGGTGCACTGTTCCTTCTTGGCTTTCTAGTACTTTGATATCTAACTACAAGCTCTCCTGGCCACTGACTATCCATTCCTCAGATTCACATTTTGGTGTGACAGCATGCATTACAAATTTAATTAGTATTAATAATAATTTAATTAATAATAATAATAATAATAATATTAATAAAAATTATAATAATAATAATAATATTAAGAACAATTTAATTACTATAGATCACATGATTTTCAAATGTAGTCCAGTTTTAAATAGCAACGATAACGATTATATGCTGTCTAGACACACCAGGCAGATTACACTGGCTGGGATTTTGATAATATTGGTTTATTATCAATAATTTAGTCATCATTGCCCAATCTATGCATTTTTTCAATATTATTTTTTCTCATTAACTGTGACTCACAATATTACGACCCACAGAAAGAATGGCTTCAACAGCTACAGTAATAATGCCAAGATCAGTCAACTGTAATAATTAATGTCTGATCGTTTTTGAGGTCACTCTGACTTCCACCTTTCAATAGCATGAAGTCATTTGCCATGTTTATAAGTAAATGATGACAACATAGTTAATTGCTTCAAGTCTTTGATTGGCTGGACTTACTGTCATCAGCCCCAACTATAGCTATAGCTGATCCTCTGCTTATAATACATTGTAAACAATTATAGGGTAGGAAAAGCTTAAAAAACTGAAGCTTAGCAATGCTTGAGTTTAAGCAGGCCTTGTGAAATCTTTCAAGAAAAATCTTGTCTGTATATGAAATAAAAATTATTTGAAAACTCTTAATGAAATTGAGAGACAGACAGACAGACAAATAGACAGACAGACAGACAAACAGACAGATAGACTGACAGACAGAGAGAGAGAGAGAGAGAGAGAGAGAGAGTTGCTAAATACTGAAATAAAATTTATTTATTTCATTTAAAGGCAAGAAGTGAAAAGGGGAAACTTTACTATACAACATGTACATTTTTAAATTGCAGAACTGACATCTATAAAACTTTGAAAATGATAAAAGCTGCTGGAATTGACGACATCCTAATAAGCGATAAAGGAAATATTGCTGACAAATTTAATGATCATTTCATTAATGCTGGGCCCACATTGACAAATAAGATTTCTGGCTGCTCTAAACATTTTAATTTTACGCCTTAATTTGTCTTCGCCCTCATGAAGAGGCACTTTTTATACATTTCAACAAGGTAGACTATAATCAATTGCACTATTTCTCCAACATCAGATGACATTGAGGCGCAAATTGGTTAGGCTACAATTGGGTCAGTTTCACCGGTGCCTGCCGACAGTATTAATAGTTCTCGTTACTCATTTTGTCCTCCAGAATATACAGATGGAAACAAACCAGAGATAAAGAGTGAATTGCAATTATCAACTAATATCAATTCGTTCATCTTTATCCAGAACCTTTGAAGACGTAATATGTTGAAAAGAGTGATTTGATATTTTGCTCGAGGAAAATATGGTCTCAACAGTTTAGTTCTTGAAAACAGTAACTCCGTATTTATGGTATTATTTGAACCACAGGCTAAAAGCGTCTAGGTCCATAGATAAAAATGAATTTTCCTGAGGAATATTTTTCACTCTGTCTGATACTTTTCATGCTGTGAACTAACATCTTAGTGAGCAAGCTTGGAATTGTTGAAATGACATGTCAGTGCTTATGAGATCATCTAACAGATAGAGAACAGTTGTTTGAAGGTTTATAGCCATGTCAGTTTGAGGGTTATTAGCCATGTCTGTTTGAAGGTTATTAGCCTAGTGCCCCAAGGTTCCATTTCTATTGGGTATTTGATGTAACCATTGACTGCCCATTAGTCTATATTTATAGTGTTCACTGATTTGTCAAAGGCTTTTCTCCAATAAGTCTGCTGATGCCCTTGAAAAGAAAGTAAACAGTGAACTGGAAATGAAATCAGTTTAAAAATCATCACTTAACTCAGATAAGGCTCAATTTATAATGTTTGGGTGATATTGCAAACCTTCTGCAGCCGACACTTTAAAACACCAGCAATTGATATTAGAGAGCTAACACGGGCTATTATTATCTTCCAAATTTCGTGGTCTATAAATGTGGATCAGCAAACAACAAACACCTGATATAAATGTGGACCTGCGGATCAGCATACAATTACTTGATAAACAAAAAATTAATTACTCTGGTCCACAATTAATTGATGGAATTCATCTGCTTCCTATGCAGATGCATCATCCTCAATTACTTCACATTACATTACGATTACATCCTTAGCTGACAAAGATTCAAGTCAGAATCGATGCATCATCTAAGTCTATTAATTTGTAGAATCATTAATTTACGACGTGTAGATATACATATATATATATATATATATATATATATATATATATATATGCATATATATATATATACACATATATATGATGTACACAGACAGTACTGAGATGAATGGATAAGAACAGTGACACATGCGATTGACACTAACGGGTGATGAACCCATGGACGATGATGATGATGACGATGATGATGATGATGATGATGACGACGACGATCATGATCATAATCATAATCATGATGATCACGATGTTGACAACTACAACGACGACAATAACGATAGCGATGATGATGTTATATGATGGAGTCAACTGTAAGATCAAAGAGTGTTCGTTCAGTTTTTCCCATTTATTTTATGAGATAAAACAATAATTATGCATTTGTGGACAATTTTTGTTGATGAGAATTGTTTGGCAATCTGTAACACTTCTCCTGGTCAGCAGAGCCATGCAGCTGGACAGTTCTAATAAACCCTTTAGAATTGTCCCATTGACACCAGCAGCAGAAATAGTTGTGAGATATATATAATTATCAGTGCTACGTTATTGGAGACAATAAAATATTGATTGGTTGATTGATTGATTGACATTATGCTTTTATTTTTTTCTCTTATTGACGAACCAATAATTTTGTCATTACGTTTCATTTCAAGGTGGTTGAAGTATGAAGAGAAAGTGGAAGCAAGCGGTCGATGGTCGAAACCCCACGTCACAACTGCCTCGTTGCACGCATTGCTGGAACTGCGCCGGGCATTGGATGACGAAGGGTCAACAGTGGTCGACCTTGACATTGATGTTGGAACTGGGTCTATGAGAGACGTCATCGGTGAGGGAAGGATTTTTGCATTCCTTAGACAATCAGTGAATTCTTCATTTACAATGACCACTCTAGTATTGCACTGAGTAGACAATGTTCTGTACAATGTTCCCTCCAGGCTGTGCAAATGTGCATGCGCACACGGAACGTGTAGCCAGCGCACACAGGAATTTAGTGCGTGGAAATGTTTTATTTTATGGAACTATATGAATCTAGTCTCCTAGCTGGCTGTGGCCTACCTTACTCCAGAAACTTTGGTTCTTCGGCTGAAATGTCCGTTTAATTATCTTTAGATAATAGAATTTTCTTAGGTTATTAGAACTTATCACCATAGAATTGTCGATAGCGTTTTGATTTAGCTATGATCGCATCCGGTGTAAACCATTTACAAAATGTTGCACATGCAAAATTTCTTGCATGCACTATCTCCAAAAACATTAGTGAGGACATTGATTCTGTGTGAATTGAGTGATGTTGCTGTACGTAATGATGCTTTGCATTGCGTTTAATTCCTGCTTCAGAAGCAATAACTGGCGTCACAACTCAACAGCAGATGCTGTCTGACTTTGATGCCAAACGCTTGGTACAGATTCTTCTCAGTCCACACAAGCACAAGCATCGCTCGGCCAAGAAGACAGAAAAGTCAGCGCTACACAAGAAGTTATTGCCCACACATGATGGAAAGGGTTAGTCTCTCGAGGTCATGTGTTCGACTGACCGCCTGAATGAGTGGTGGCTGGCTGTCTTTATGATTGACTGAATGATTGACTTTTTCTTGCTGATTACTTGGCTGACTGTCTTGCAGATTGACTGATTTGATTGACTTGCTGTTTGACTGACTGTTTGACAGGCTGATTGGATGACTTGCATGGTGAGTGACTGGCTGAATAACTGACTGATTGACTGGCTGTTTTGATGATTGATTGACTGGCTGATTGGCTGTCTTGTTGATTGACTGGTTGATTGACTGACATGTCTGCTTTCGTCTGAGTGAGGTAATTACTGTCTTCACATTGACTAAGAGCAAACAAGTGCAGCATTTCTCTGGTTTTCAATTGCATTTAGATTGCACATTTTTTTCTGTGATCGGTGGACATGAATATTGACCATCGATTGGGATAAGTTTCAATTTCTTGCATTCACTGACGGACACAGACAGACAGACAGACAGACAGACAGACAGACAGACAGACAGACATGCACAATTTTTGCATCCATTGAGAGACAAAATATACACAGCTTGATACACACTCCAGGAAGACAGACAGACAGACAGACAGACAGACAGACAGACAGTGGCGGATTAGTCATTGTGTCCTTGTGCCATCATAGCCATGGTCCCGTCTGGTTTTAGCACTTGGAGCTGAGTGTAGGGTAGAAGGGAATTAAAATAAATTAATTTGTATAAGGTCGTATTTTATGGTGCAGGTTGGTCCTGGAGTTCCTTGCAGGACTGTGATAGCAACGTCCCTCAAATGACCTCAGGATGATTCTGGTAGTCAGGCAACCTTAATGTCCATCAGAGATGTTTCTGATTGCAATACCATCTATGTCATTACCCATGAAATCAGTTGTGGTTTATATGGCAACTACTTTCAAAAGGAAATACATTTTGAATGTCCAGTTACATGGACTATCAGTAAAACAACAGTCAGTGATATTGAATACCGTCACTTGATGAAACTGATATCGCCGAGGTTTCGGAGGACAATAAAACCTAACATGCTTTTGCGATGTGAAACAACGCATCATTGTCCTGTGATAGGGTCGTACAAGAATGATGTCATGCCACAGACAAATTCACACAATGCACGCAACAACTGTGGTAGGAACAGCGCTGTGGCACAGGCAGGGTCAAAGGTCGGTCTTTCACGAAGAAAGAGTCTCGTGAGGAAAGAAGGCAAAGAGTTGTGGACGGTCTGCACGTCTTATCCGAAAGGAACGACACCTCAGAACCTCATGCCATACCAGGTCAGAACCTCATTCCATACATGTTTTAATACTTACTTAAATCTTGATAAACTTAAGGTGTTAGTTTTAGGTTGAATGTACAACTTGTGTTTAAGCATTAATTTAATAAAATGTGGAAATTTGTTGCTCTGGTGCTGTTATTGTGGTACAAGAGATTTAAGTCGATGATTGTTGTCAAGCCTGTCAGGTCGTGGATAATTGCTGTCGAGCAAAGCCACATAAACCAAGACATAATTACTAATATTGAGGAATTGTAATGTCACAGAATGTGTCACAAAATGCGTAATGAGGTCAAACATTTTCTCACTGCCTCAGATGGCAGCACACATTTCTGTTTCAAATGTTTTTCAACCATCTGGAGGGACTGATGGATGACTTGATGATCAGATGAACCATAGACTTCTTATTATAGCGGCAACCACGGATAAACCTACTGACGATCGAATGGATGGACTGAAGGTCGGACAATTGGATTGACGGTTGGAAGAATAGACAGACAGCCAATAATTTCATGTCTCATGTTGAAATAATCAAGTACTTGAAATTATGAAATAGAAGGTTTAATTAACTGGCAGTATATTAGCAGTAAATTGCTTTCAACTTACCTGTGTAGCATACCTCAAATCCCACTGGGACTTGATGTTTAATTGTAAATTTTTCAGCCCAACAGTCAGCTGATGAAAAAGATAATGCTGGGTACGGAAGGAGCAAGTATCCTGATTGGTCATGTCGATTTCCTTGAAAAACCAATCTTTGGGTTTTTCCGCCTGCGCTCGGCTTGCATACTCGATGACCTGACAGAGGTTTCCGTTCTGATTCGCTTCATTGTTCTTGTTCTTGGTCCAACACCTGGAACGTCAATCATGGAATACTCAGAAATCGGAAGAGCACTCGCTGTACTCTTTAGCGATAAGGTATCATTATCATCATCATCATCAGTTTTTACAGAGTTTTAAAATATACAACATGCACAGTTCAGTAATTGCTGTTTTGTAATTATGATTAATAACTTCTATAATGCCAGTGTCTAATGCTTGAGGCATCAACCATGGTGCTCAAATAAACCTATCAATCTGAGGGTCAGTGTTCAGAGGGTCAGAGAGGTAGCCTATGGTGGGTACACGATTTAAAAAGAAGGCGAGTCTTCATTTGATATGGAAATGACATGGGTAACAATTGAGCAGAGAGAGAGTTCCAACCCTTAGGTCTGCCTGAGTTCCTGCCTCTTTCGGTGTCCCTGTTGTCTCTGTGCTTTGGTTACTGCTTTGCATACTTTATGGATCACGTATTTTAGCCTTGTTGACGTCCTTGGAGCTTTGTATCAGCAGCGTGTTGACGACGTGCGGCATGTCTACACGCGCTTCCTCTGACTGCGCTGTGGCTCGGATATTCCCAGCAATGGACAGATAGGATATCTGCTTGGATAACTGCTAATCACCTATTTTTAAACGCTTCTAAGACCCAATTCATCTGACTGCTGGTGGACACTGACCGATGGTTGTGCCAATATCACATGAGCAGCATCAATAAGGTTTGCCAACTCTGAACAAAATCATTCCAGGACAATTCCTCGTTCCCACTTTGATGAATGATTTATGCAGTTCACTGTTCACATCCATTCATAAAATAAAGGTACTGTCATTAAACATAGAACAAACCAAAATGACAATGCACAAGTGTAATTACAACATGGCATCAACCTCCAAACCCACAAAGTTTTCCGCATTCTGCTAGGCTAATGAAGTTATGAATTTCGAATAATGTTTGAGACTTTTGAGTCCTTTTCAAAGGTCGATATGTTGAAACACTTATGATTAAATTATAATTATGAACATTGAGAATTAAGATAGTATTGCTCATGTTGCTTGGATTTGGAAATGTCATTGAACCGCACGATCTTTTATAATTACTTACCTATTCCCTGATTCTGTCGGGACAAAATAAGCATTGCCTGAGACATGGGACGTCCTGGGTCGATTCGGGGACTGTCCCAGCCTTTCGGGGACGATTGCCAACCCTAACATCAATTGACGTTTGTAAGGACTTAGGTCAGGTTCCCCACTTACTCACCATACAAGAACTGACTTGAAACCACACATTGAACTCCAACCCACATAATGGATCCGTCAAATGATATCTCGCCGCTTAATAAGAGCGTGCTGTAATGTGAGCGTGTGCTGCTAATGGCTTCTGCTTCTATGCTAAGAAGAAAATGAAGAAGTAGTGGAAGGAAGAGGAAAAGGAGGAAGAAGATGATGAAAGAGAGGGAGTGAGAGGAAGAAGAAGAGGAGGAGAAGGAGGATGAAGAAGAAACAAGAGGAGGATGAGGAAGAAGAAACAAGAGGAAGATGAGAAAGAAGACAAAGTGCAGTCCCTTAAGCTAGCCTTGAGGCAGCCATGTGTATGAAGTGTTAAGGATTTCACGTTCCAGCCGGCACTAAAAAATTCATCACAGATCTACGGATCTTTAGTTGAGTGGTGTTAGGAATAATTTATACAACTATATATATAGTACATATATATAATATATATAATATATATGATATATATGATATATAGGGTTGCATTGCAAATCATTGACCCTGTATTAATTTAAAGTTTTTTTTATATCAACGATTGTATTTGTTGGAATAGCTGTTAGCGATTAAATGTTAGTATCATGTATGCTAGACATTTATTTGTTAATCAGTGACCACAATAATTGGCAAGTACTCACATTACAACAACTTGTTCTTATGAACCAATTAACCATCGATATAATTTGACAGTGGTCCTTTGTGTGCCCCTTTTATTTGTGCCATTTTACACTCGGCATTGTTTGTGTATTCAGCCATCAAAGACAGAAGGCTTCTCTGATTGACCGCCATCTGACCTGCCACTATAGATCTCCGAATGACCATTTAAGATGCCATTGATATTTAAGCTGATCCAACATACTCAGCTTAATCTGGTGCTGAGAAGTTTCAGAGTTATACATTGGGACATTGTGGTCTATTGTTTACTGTCTACCTGCCTAGTGATGTGAAGAGTGGGTTCACTCCTCCCATGAGATGGTCACTGGGTAAGGATCAGTTTCTTCGCTCACAATTGCTCTGTGTCACCCACTGATGCTTGGCCATTTTATAGTGACACTTAATAATAAATGCATATCAATAATTAATTATAATAATAATAAGTGTAATGTGCACACTGATCATTGCAGGGCAAGTGATGAAGCTTTGGTCATCATTTGCAAATATTGAGGCATTTAACAATCGCTGGTTTCGTATGTTTTCCAGGTGTTTTGTGAGGTTTCTTATAAAGCCATATGTCGTAAAGACTTAACAGATGGTATTGATGAGTTCATGGATGAGCTGACGGTGCTGCCACCTAGCATCTGGGATCCAAACATCCGCCTGGAGCCACCAAATGACACTCGAACGATGGTAATCCCACTGGATAAAATTTACTCATAATTTTAACTGTCAGTTGTCATTATATTACTCAGCCTCATCGTAATTGTAAATGATATTATCACTTCTTTAGCACCTGGTCAATTTAATGCTTCTTCCTCTGTATGGTCAATTTTTTAGACAGTTGCCCATTGACATTTGGGTTTATTTGCAAATGAAGGAGTTTCTAGAAACAGCCGATTAAGTCGATGATGGATTCTGGTTTGTGAGGTATTCTGTTTATGAATTTAGGATGACATCTGGTGTCGCTTAAATGAAGTGGATCGACATGAAACAAAGTTCAACTGTTTGCAGACAAGTGCAACGGATCCGGCAGACAGCAGTCTCTTCCGAAGCGGAAAGTAATCCACTCGAGTCTGTTACTCAATTGAATTTACTTGTACCCATCGCTGCCAAATGGCTGGCATCAAGATTTGTCAATATGATGACAATGATTGGGATTAATATCATGAGCTATACAAATCTACAGCATTTTGAGTCACTAATAATAATGGTGATGGTGGTGACACTGATGGAAGTGAATGGCAATGATCAAGGTGATGGTAATGATGAAGGTGATAACAATGGGGATGATTGCTATGGCAATCAATCAATCATTCAATCGGTTTCATTTGTTCACCATATCAACTTTATCAAGCAAACAGGACCTGTTAACTAATATCAGGCAGAAATTATGTATCAATAATTGCCTCAAGGTTTTCAGTAAGACTGTCAAAAAAGTTGAAATGACGACCCGGGTACCCGTCGATCCGTGCGGTATCATTGGATATTTTGTTAGGAAATGTAGAAAATTCCTCATTTTTACAGAATGTCGGGCACCCGAGAATTGATTTCATTGCTCGGGCAGTCGGCTAATATGACCAAGGGAATATCTCTGGGATATGTTCAGGTATAATTGCACATTTTTACGGAATTTCGAGTACCTGAAAACCGATTTCATTACCCGGGTAGTCCGTTTCGGTTGGGTACCCGGATACCCGGGTACCCGTTGGCAGCCTTAGTTCTCAGTTAGTTACTGATTTGAGAGAACTCAACTAATAGCCATGTATGGTAAGTTGAGGTAATGAATAGGGAATAATTCATAAAATTATGATGTGTGTTGAAGCATTATTTCTTCTTTTATGCACATGAATATGAATATGTATATGAATATGTATATGAATATGAATATGTATATGAATATGTATATGAATATGTATATGAATATGTATATGAATATGTATATGTATATGAATATGTATATGTATATGAATATGTATATGAATGTATATGTATATGGATCGAGGCACCATCTCTCATATGTAAATGAATATGTATATGAATATGTATATGAATATGTATATGAATATGTATATGAATATGTATATGAATATGTATATGAATATGTATATGAATATGTATGTATATGAATATGTATATAAATATGTATATGAATATGTATATAAATATGTATATGAATATGTATATGAATATGTATATGAATATGTATATGAATGTATATGTATATGGATCGAGGCACCATCTCTCATATGTAAATGAACATGTAAATGAATATGTAAATGAATATGTATATGAATATGTAAATGAATATGTAAATGAATATGTATATGGATCGAGGCACCATCTCATATGTAAATGAATATGTATATGGTAAACCATCATCTCTTATATGTACAGTACAGCTGTATTTGATGGATGGCTCTCCTTCCAAAGCTCAGAAATGCACATGGACATAGGACAGTAGCTTCACAGAGCATCGATGGTGAAGGACTTGCCCAAGGTCTTTACACTGCAATCGAATTATAATTATATATTTATATATTTACATAGAGCCACTGCAATAAGAGGCACTCCAAACCTACACCAGTGTCTTCACTAACACTAACAAAGGGTAACTGCCTCAGATGAAGATGAATCTTCTTCTCATTACAGGCCAAACACTCTAACCATTCAGCAACTGTGTACATCAACACTTACACAATGTTTTGAAACACCCCACAGGGGCACCAAAAATTGGCATTCTGACTGAATTCCGCTCAAAATGTCTTTAATTCAATGCATTCTTCATTTCCTTTCCTTTGTTCTTTCACTGCCTTTCCAGATCCTCTTCATTTTTGTCCAAATTCACCTCATTCGCAATTATTATGATTTAATAAATTAATTTGTTTAATGTTTTAGGCTTTTTGGTGGATTGAAGCACGATCTAAAACGACGGTATCATTACTATCTGAGCGACATTCGAGACGGTCTTCATTTCCAGTGCTTAGCGGCCATTGTGTTCCTCTATTTCGCCTGCATCACGCCAATTGTGACGTTTGGAGGCCTGATGGGCCAACAGACCGATGGGTATATGGTGAGAGAGGAATCTTTTGTGCTAATTGATTTTCTTTTTAGTATTAATTGTAAGTCTGTTGTTATGTTACTCTAGTTAATCATTGTTGTTACTGTTGCTATGATTATTTTTTTCTTTTTAACCCGGGTGATGAAATCCGGAGAGTTTTAGTTTGTTTTATCATTATTGTTACTGTTGTTACAATTAATTTTTCTTTTTAAACTCTGGTGATGAAATCCAGAGAGTTGGAGAATGATGCTGCTTTAAGCAAGGAGAATACATTTCTAGGATGGAATGTCTTTGCAGGTTTAATATCTCTTTGAACATTCCCTGGATTGTACACCATGATATCCCAGAAGTCTAATTGGTTCCTTAGATGAGGGGAATTTAGCTCTGACTTGGGCTTGGGTGCCATCAGCCAAGACACGACTATTGAACTGCAAGGGCTGCAAAACATGGAGCAAAAATATTACACCGGAGATGGAAACCCACAGCACAAAAATCAATTAAAGAAACTTGATATAGTGCTTCTTCAAGAAATCTATTGAAAGGCGCATAGGCAGGATCATATTTTAGCATGCCTCTTATACATAGGAATACCAACGACACAATGCTAATGGGATTCATAGTAAGCAGATAATGGCTTAATAAGAATCCCAAGAGCAATGGTATAGTTAAGAAGAAGTTACAACTTAAATAATAATTCTGCTCTTTTCAGTCATTTTGTTAAACACTCTAATGACGAGAGTGTACTAAAAGCGACTGGGAAACCAATTTAGCTCATCACTAAAGTGTTTAAACTAAAGACAGAACTTTTTACAGTGCTTATTCCAACTTTCGGTGTTATTATAGTGAGGAAATGTTTTTATTCAAGTTGTTTTTAGTTTCTAATTGACATATTTTAAATTAAAATTTTGTTTTTCACCTTGCAATCAATATAGCTTCAGTTCATGTTTAGTTGTCAAGTCATTTTTAGTTTTAGTTCTGCTGCAATTTGTGATTTAATTTTCAGCTTTGGTTTTACCGCAGTTTTAGTACTGTTCTACGTCTATGTTGAAAGCTTGATGGCTAAATTCCAGAACTTGCTTATATCAGAAAAAGGGCTGATTAAATGCTAGAAGTTGTCTTACTTTCTGGCACTGGTGATCTTCTCACTTCCAATGGTTTAATGACACTAATTAATTAGATCCACTGTGGCCCTTGTAATAACTAGCATGTTGGTCATATTAGTTTCAAAAGGTTAAGTAAGGTCATGTGGGTCTGATGGCCTTTGGATAACTATCATTCTCCTCTTGGCAGCATTAATTAACAGTACTAAAATGTAATGTCTGCTGCCAGTGGTCACTGGTTTGTTACTAGTTCATTATCCACATCCAGTAATCTACTAAGGCTGAGACAACTCTCTGTGTGGCCTTTGATGTTGCAGCATCAGGTATTGATTGTCTTTGAAACGGTTAATCATGTTCTTACCTTTTGCATGATTTCTGTTTCAACTATATGCAGTTTAAAATTTCAATTTCATTCTTCTTTTAGTTTTTGTGCATGAATGGTTAATTTTTTACTCTAAGGTACTTCGATCCCACAAGGACTTAGAAATTAGAAAAATAGCAATGTCTGGAATGGCTATATCTCATCAATCCCCAGCATAGTTTTGATTTTTTTAGTTCTAATTTAGGTTTATTGTTTTAGTTTTGTTAAAAAATAACACTGCCGACTTCTCCCTGTCACTTTTCAGAATACCATTTGCTGTAGCAGTCTATCTGGTAGTCAGTTGAATCGAAGCTTGAAATCAATTCTGACAACTCCTTCCTCGCTCATTTCTATGATCCACCCACTTTGCTTCTTGGTCACAAAATAAATCTGCAGATTGTGATTATAGTTAATCACATGATTAACCGTCTGATCTTTGTTTATTTCATTGTGGCTCTTTTGTTTGCTTTTGAAATGTTCTCTGTTTTCAAGAATGATTTGTTTGAAACTGTGTAAGGTATATCAGTTGCTGGGATTGTTTTCTATGATCTCAGTTGCTTGCATATTTCTTCTGGCAGGGTACGATGGAAATGTTGGTGTCAGGTGCGGTTTGTGGAGCAATCTTCTCGCTATTTGCTGGTCAGCCGCTCATCATTGTTGGTGCGACGGGTCCATTGTTGGTCTTTGAGACAATTGTTTACCAACTCTGCAAGTAAGTGCATGGTAGTCTCCTGTGCATTGTAATGACACTGTGCATTGACTATTTCTGCTGTCCATTAATGTGTTACAGGGAGAGTGGAGATTTAGTTTGCTGTTCCATCAGTTGTTGCAAAAGCACAGAAAGAATTAGAGATTTATGTTCCATGTGACTAGTTTTAGTTTATAATATAACTTAAATGATATTTAAATAAATATTATATCTGGTTTTATTAAATTAAATTAATATTTCGGTGAACATCGTAATTAATTGATATTGTAATTATTTATGCCTAGGGTGCGCAATAGTGTAGTGGTTAATTCGCTGGACTGTAGACTGTCAATTGAAAGGTTGGGGTTCAAATCCTTTTCAACGCAGCTATTATTGGTGCACCTACCGTTTATTGTTTGTGGGAAGATGAGACGACGAGGGAGAAGACTGGTCACAAACCCTTATTAGACAAGGCTAAGAAAATGAAGTTGCTAACACTGCATATAAAAGCTCTCAAGCTAGCTTCTTCTGCCTGGTTAAATAAAATCTGTTTTAAAACTGTGTTTTAGAGAGCACGGCTTGGACTTCCTGTCGACGCGTTTCTGGATCGGAGCCTGGGTGTTCTTGTTCCTCATTCTTCTTGTTGCTCTTGATCTCAGTTCTCTCGTTTGTTACATAACTCGCTTCACAGAGGAGAGCTTCACCGTCCTCATATCAGTCATCTTCATCTACGAGGCGTTCTCTAAACTCGGACGCCTCTGGTACACGAACCCCATCGGGTTGTCGCCCGCTCGCATCGGTCAACGGTGCAGTTGCGTGCTCTTGTCACACGTCAAGAACAGCACCGACGAGAACAGCACCGAAGGATACGACCTGAGCCACGCCGACTTTGATAGTCGTGCGAGTATCGACTCTGCATTATTCAACTGGTCTCAAGACTTATCTGAGGACTGCATCACATATCGACATCATGTCATCGTGCGCGCTGGTTGCCTGGACAGACTGTCATGCCTGGCAAAGAACTGGACTCTGGTTGGAACGGGGTGTCAGATGAATGCGGTCACTGAGGCCATTCCAGACGTGTTCCTATTGTCTTGCGTTCTGTTGTGTGGAACGTTTTCATTCTCTATGTTCTTCAGAGCCTTCCGCACGACCACCTACTTTCCAACAATTGTGAGTCGATTAATTTATGCACGAGAATCAACTGATGCAGTTGTGATATATATAATGTAATGTAAGTCTTTCATTTAGCTGCTTTTGTCTGCATTGGATCAGTTAGTTCTGCTTCTTTCTTGGCTATTCATAATATATATATATATATATATATATATATATGTATATCATCTGATATATATCAGCTGTTCAGCCCAGTTACTTATGTTGATTAGATCTCAGTGTAATTCAATATCAAAATAAATATGAGTTGTCTGCCACCCCACCTGAGGTATAAGTGGCATTCTTGTGAAGACTTTCTCTTGCTCAGATTGCTCATCCATATTGTAATTCTGTTTTACTCAAACCTCCACATGTTATAATGTGATTAATGTAGATGATGCATCAAATTATGTAACCGTATTGATGGTAATGATGATTTATGTAGCACTATTGTAAACTGTTGGCACAGCCACTGATAGTTAAATGATGAATATTTTTGCTGATTGTATTTGCTGCAGGTGAGGAGAGTTGTAGCAGACTTTTCTGTGTTCGTGGCAGTTATTTTCTGGACTGGAGTTGACATCTACTTTGGGCTTCAGACTCCGAAACTTCTCGTTCCGTCAGAGTTTAAACCTACAAGAGCAAACAGGTGAGACCAACTGCCTCGTCAGTCGCAGTCTTTTCTTCTGACTTCTCTGCAGAGCACTGCATCAGGCCACATCACCCTTCATTTGACTTAAAATTGGCATAAGATGAGTTTCAAGAACTGAACACAGGATTTGTGAAATTGTAAAACTGCAGCCTATGTACAGAAGCGTTTTATATGGATTCGTCTATAAATGACATACACCATGTACAAAGAAAGGATTTAGTTTGCATTTCTTCCTCCCTTGTCCGCATTTGTCCGCAGGCAAAATAATCCTCGAAATCCGCCATTACAAATATCAGCTACTCAATGGAGTACTAAGGACTATGTCAGTCAGCCCAAGACTGTAGTTTGTGCTTGATATACAGACTATACTGAAATAACTATTTATACTAAATTTAGATGTGTGCACGATGCTTCCTCCTGTTACATTCGGATGACCCTCCCCAGTGAATAAGCTGGTCTCCATTATGGGTTTTTTGGGGTGCAGAGAAATTTTGAAGATTTATATTTACATTTTACATGAATGTCTTTAATTTATCGTATTGTATTAAATTGCATTTACAAATTTCTATAGCGCCTCTCCGTAATCAGAGGCTTTCCCAGTGTGAAAAGCCCCACGGAAAAATTCAACACAAATCCCACTGGTCATAGCAAGAGCCGTCATGGTGCTAGGGTTTTTTCTGATGGGGTTTTTTGTTGTTGAAGGGGTTGGCTGGTCAACCCTCTCGTTCTGCTTGAGACTCATTGGTGGATGGTCCTGGCAACTGCCGTACCAGGTATCCTAGCAACGGTCCTTATCTTTCTCGACCAACAGATCACTGCTGTCATTGTCAACAGGAAAGAACACAAACTGAAGGTCTACTCTCACTCGGCATTCGTTAGCTCTCCTCTTCATTACATTTTTCTACAATTTTTAATTGACTTTATTACCAGGTGCTTTCAAAACGATATTGTAAGTTATTGTAATAAAAAATACTTACAAATCAGATAATCAGGATGAGAACACCATCTGGTTTTTGTCCACATCACAATACTACATAAATAAATTAATAAATAATAATAGTAGTAGTAGTAATAATAATAATTCCAAGCAATAGAAAAAAGATGATAATAAAATATATAATAATAACGATACTTCTATTTTATCATTATAGATAATAATAAATAATAATAGATTATATTGTCGTGTTATTTCTGACTTGAATCATCGATATTGTTTTGTTGTGTTTGCATTTGGCTTCCAGAAGGGCCATGGCTACCACTTGGATCTCTTCGTCCTCTCGTTTCTTGTTGCATTATGCTCAGTCTTTGGTTTGCCATGGTTTGTTGCGGCCACCGTCCGTGCCATAACCCACGTCCGTAGCCTCATCTGTGAGTCAGAGGCCCAGGCCCCTGGAGACAAGCCAAAGATGCTTGGTATCAGGTGAGCCTACTATCACTTGAAGACAACCATGCTGGGTATGCCTTCTGTAATGTAATGTAGTGTAAATCTTAAAACATTTCTCAGCAACCACAAAGCCACATCAGAGATACTGGATTATTCACCGACGCTAATATCAAGAAGTCCGCAATGGTAAATCTTCTTATTGCGTACTTCTTTATGAGATGATTAGGCTGGTCTCTCTGAAGTGGCTATTGTGTGTGTGGTGCAGAGACATTTAAGAGGTTCACATTACATTACATTACATGAGGCTGAAAGGTAAATGCATTAGTGTAATAAGAGATATTAGGATTATCATCTAATATGAAAAATTCTACAGAGTTCAGTAGGTCTTAATTTTTATTCTAGGGAGCAACGAGTGACTGGAGTTGGCATTCACGTTCTCATTGGTCTGTCAGCATTCTTCACTTCAGTCCTGAAAGTAAGTCTTAAAATTAAGTGCATGTTGTAAGTCTTAAAATTAAGTGCATGTTGTAAGTCTTGAAATTAAGTGCATGTTGTAAGTCTTGAAATTAAGTGCATGTTGTAGTCTTGAAATTAAGTACATGTTGTAAGTCTTGAAATTAAGTGCATGTTGTAGTCTTGAAATTAAGTGCATGTTGTAGTCTTGAAATTAAGTACATGTTGTAAGTCTTGAAATTAAGTGCATGTTGTAGTCTTGAAATTAAGTGCATGTTGTAGTCTTGAAATTAAGTACATGTTGTAAGTCTTGAAATTAAGTGCATATTGTAAGTCTTGAAATTAAGTGCATGTGGTAAGTTTTGATGGTGAGAACTATTAAAACTGATGAGGAGGCTGAAATGAACATAATATATGAACTGAAGTGTCTGTGGCAGAGCCTTAGAGTATCATGGACTGGGAAAATACAAACGACTTTGTGTTGGAGACGGGCCAAGTGGAAAGGAGTATACTCTCAATAATCAAGCACATGGGAGCTTTCATATTTTAAGCTTGTGCTGCGAAAGAGTAGAGATTGTTTGATATTATCGAGGAGGTTATAGTTTCTGAAAGCTCAATGAAGACCTAAAATAGGATGGATTGATGAAGTGGATTGTCATTTGACCAGTGGAATTAGGCAAGACATGGAAAAGTGGATGGAACATAGTCATCCCTAGTGATGCGGCCAATCCTCAGATCGAAGATGGTTGAAGACAGACTAAACAATTTTAAATTATCAATTGTATTCCGACTGTTCTTGAAAATAGTTAAATGATCGTTTTGTGCGGTACCCTCTAATGAAAAAGGTCCTCAGAGATAAACGTAGCTAGATGAGAACCTAATGCTTAGATAGAGAGGTAAGAATTGGCAATCTCTTTTTGCTGCTGTTAGCCACGAGAGCACTGAATTTCTCATCTCAATCAATCCAGAGTTATCAGCTACAGGTAAGGGCATGAATTCTATCCTTAGATTTATGTAGCGCCTCTCACAGAATAACTATTCAGGATCATTCTCAGCACGGAAACCCCAGGGAAAAAGAAACGGCTGAGGAGAGGAAGAAGAGATGGTCATTAGTTATTGTGGATATAGTCTTTAGCTGATTGTAGCTTTGTCTGTTGTGTTTTGTTTTGACCCAGTACGTTCCGATGCCTGTGCTGTATGGAGTGTTTCTTTACATGGGATGCACATCACTCGTTGGCGTTCAGGTAAATTACGTAAATGGCTTATTGTAATTGTAATCTCCATGCTTCGAAAGCACCATTTGAAAGCCAAACCACTGTTCTTATTTACTCAATTGGATTCTGTAACATTGTTGCCTTTAGAAATTTTTCTGTTGTCTTAGTGGATATCTTCATTATTGTAACTCATATTTACTGTGACTAGTGTAGTAACATTATTGCTAAAGGAAATTACTCATGGTCGTTTGGCGGCCTGTTCTGTAAATACTAGTGGAGTATGCAGTTTATACACTGAGAACTCATTATAACATTATGTAGGAGTCGCATTAAGAATATCATTGTAATAAGGTTGTGATATGAGTTTTTTTGTCTATAGCCACACTACTTTTGTGATCTACGTTCTAAACCATGTCACATCCGAATTAATCTCTGGTGCACTGTGTTTGACCTTCAGAGCAGAATCTCATGATTCATGCATGGGCTTTGTCTATGTGGGTCCCACCAGTTAGAACAACCTCCTCCTTCCGGCCTTCCTCTTTGGAAGAAGCTGCTCTCTCTCCCCTTCTGCCTTTCGGAAGAGCCTGAAGACTTTCATTTTCCCTGTTTAGCTTTGTTTTGCTTTGTGTTGAGTCATGAGCGCCTCTGATGTGAGTGGCGCTATATAAGTGCTCCATTACATTACATTTACATGAGAGGTTTTTAATGCCATATCTTCTGTTTTCCAGTTTGTGGAGCGCATACAAATCCTTTTTATGCCGGTGAAGTTCCAGCCGGACTACGTCTACCTGCGCCACGTTAAGACGAGCCACGTCCATTGTTTTACCATTCTCCAACTGATCTGTTCAGCGACCATGTGGATTGTTAAGAGCATCAAAGCCGTCTCTATTGCATTTCCACTCATGGTCTGCATATATATATATATCAATATATATTCTGTGTATTCTGAGTATTCTGTGTATGATGTTCCAGCTGAAAAAATCCAACATAAGTGAGAGTATAAATATTATGTATATTCTCACTTCTGTTGGATATATTATTCACTCAGCCATGTACTTGAGCCTACTTGTATTTGAGCCTATTCAGATAGACTGACCACAGCGGTCACTTTGGTAAGATTGTATCCCAGGCAGGCGACTGAGATGTTTGGGGAGATCTGATTGGTAGCCTGCAGGCAGCAGGTATTCATTAGACCAAACCTCTTAACCTTGGGGTTTAAGCTGGAACGTCATTCTCAAACTACTCTTTGTAGTACCATATGCATTTATAATAAATTAACGGAAAAGTCGTGAAGTCAAGAAGTTAAGTTTTAGCCACACTACAAGCCAGATTCATTTCAGTTCAGTAGGTGGTGCTGCAATTGCACTATGCTCATAGAGAGTGGCCTTCCATAAATGTTTTGAGGCATTTCTTAATTGAAGAGAAAGGGTTCAAGCGCTTGAGAAATATTGATTTAAATCCTTTGGGCAGCAACATTGAATGCAAGACAACTGATGACAGCGGTGCATTGTGGCTGAACCAGGAGACCCACTCCCCCCGAAGATCAGAGACTGTGATTAGGCAGAGAGGTAGCAGTGGCTCAGGTGTTTCATTAAAGCTGGACCACCTACATGAACCTATATGTCATATCATATAATGAATATATACATACAAACATATATATATATATATATAATAATTTTATATATATATACTACAAGTAAACTAAAAGCTGAGAAAGACTGGATCTTTAGATTTATATAGCGGCTCTAACAGAATAATTATTAAGAGGCGCTCTCAGCACGGAAAAGAAACACCTTTAAAAAGTAAGAGGTTGATGGAGAGAGAAGCCAGTCATTAGTTTAGCCCTTAGTGATGGAGGAAGGTCATTCCAGGTAGAATGAACCTCAACAGCCAATGCCCAGTTTTAAGCAAGACAGTCTTTCTCAGCTTTTAGTTTACTTGTAGTATATATATATAAAATTATTATATATATATATATATATATGTTTGTATGTATATATTCATTATATACGTATTATTTATGCTTATTTATTATTACAAAAGAAATACAAGTATGCAGTTTTTCATTAGCATAATGTAACGTATGTGTGTATATGTCATGTGAAGCTGGTCGTGCTCGTGGGCGTTCGTAAACTGATGGACCTGCTCTTCTCTCAAAGAGATCTCTTCTGGCTTGACAATCTACTTCCAGAAGAAACTCGACGGAAGCAGGAAGATGTGGCAAAGGCATCCAATGATGGAAAGAGCGAGGTGGCTTACAACCAGTTTTTATCCAAATGAATTGGATGTATATATTTGGATACCTGTATTTATATAATTATGTATGTGCGTGGGTGTGGGTAGGTGGTCGTAGGGTAGGTATTTATTGTGGGACAGGGTAGCGGATTGGTTGGAGGTCTCCTCTTATAATACGAAGAGCACAGATCTTGAGACTTTTCCTCTGAAATGGTTACTGTGTTGATACCTTGAGCAAATATTTCACTGCTCAATATTATCAGCCTGTCATGAGATAGTAGCGCTTAACAGATGCATGGCTACAAGAACATCTTATAAACATTTGATACAGTTTGCTTTCTTCAGGGTTGGATTGTAAGCACGTGTAATTAGAGGATATTGTGAAGAGGCGCTATATAAATGGTTTCAAAAATGAATGAATGGGTGAATAAATGATGGTGCATAAGGCCATATGATTGTTTGGTTGCTTGTGAATGCATATAGGATAAAAAGGAGGAGGAAATTGGACTGGCAGGACTGGAGCTGGTTAAGCCAACCGAAAACGATGTTCATCCAGTCGAAAATGATCACAAGGTGAGAAGAAACTTTTCCAAAGGTCGAGCTTCAAGGTTGTCGGTTCTTTCTGCACTCCCATGTCATCGACTATTCTCACGAGATGGTTGAAGCAATTTGTTCCGGCCTGTTCTTATCTTTATTCTGATCTATTGAATTCTGTAGTGTTGCTAAATTACAATGCAGTTGTGGTGTTTGAGTGTTTGGTTACATTACAAGTAATCTCTTATTCTTAGTTCTAGAGTAATCTATTAATGGCAACTGCTACGATGTTTTTATCATTGAGCATGTGGGGATCTATCTAAGCAAAACTACATTCTGAGTGTATTACAAACCACATTTTAGATGGCAAAGTTGAAATCAATCATGGTTGGTACATGTTCCTTTAAAATCTCCATTTTGATGTAAGTGGCATTGCAATAGAAAGGGCTGTTCTGTTTTCAGCTGGAAATAAAGTTGGAAAAACAGATGAGATCTTACAGTTTGTGTTATGCACCGATACCGTAAACATATCAAAAATCGAGAATTATCACACTCGCCTCTGGGAACAATGAGAAATCGAAGAGCATCAGTGCCATCCGAGTCACCGCATTCCTTGTCTCTGTATTTTCACTTACATCATTTAAACTGTTTCTGTTGTGTACTATATATGTTAATTAAAACCCAGCCAATCATGCTCTTACGACACAACTTGACAAGCCAGAACTCTAAACTGTAATCTACTATTTCTGCTAAGTCAATTAGAATTTTTCTGTAAGCCATGATGTGGTTTGTTACGTTCAAAGCTATTCTTATAAAAAAAACAAATATCATCACCATTATGAACCAGAGATGGTAGCTGGTAGCTATTGGTCAAACCTTGGCAAAACAGATGTGACTACCAGGATATCTCCAGACATTGATATGATGAATCTTTTGACAGACTCACTTGCACATGATTACTGTATCATCTTCTGCTGTGAAACTGGCCTGCTTTTCAACATGTTATGACCATTTTCTGTGCTATCAGCCGGTTGTTGAAATTTAGGAAAATAGGACATCTTTATGATAAATTGGGTTCTTCTTTTAAGAGATTTTCCAATCAGTTTGCAAGGGAATTTTTTGACGTGATGATGATGATGATGTACATAATGTAATTAAGTCAGCGTTGTAGAGGGTTTACATAGAGAGTATGTATATAGCGCTAATACTTTTGTGACTACGGGAGTGGTCTGATATTGTTAAATATGTCATCGCTTGTATGGCACACTTTTTTAAAGGTTTTGTTTTACAGTGCCATCTGAGTTGCAGTAACAAAAAGAGTGATTCAAAACAATAATAATGATAGTCATAATACTAGTAATAATAGCAATAATAATAGCCAGGGCCGTACAGAGCTATAATTGTGCCCTGTGCCTAGCTAATTGCGCCTTGTGCGTAGCATCAATTTGACGCCCCAACATTTTGAAAATAGTGCATTTTATGAAATAATAAGTTATTACATCCTGAGATGCATTTCCCGTATCAGTAGTAGTTTTCCACATCCTCTGGACTTCATTCTATGGGTTAATCAGTGGTGTAAATAAAACCAAATAAAAAAAGATAATAATAATAAAAATATAGACTAATGATGTATAAAATTTATTTAAAATAACATATTGCAGAATCTGACGCTTGTTATGTTGATGATGCAGTTGAAAGTTGGAGCTGCATTGGTTCCCAGTTGTTTCCAGTACAACTCGTTAAAAAGGTCCAAAATAGAGATGAATGCAGGGTAAATGGGCGAATGTTGTTCAGCTTCTGTAGTTGCTCCTACGGGATGACAACTCCATACAGATTTTTTTCTCTTGTTTTTTTGTGTATTGTACCATCCGTCATTCGTGTATGTATTTAAGTGTGTGTGTGTATATGTAGGTGTGTGTGTGTGTGTAGGTATGTATGTATGTAGGTAAGTTTGTATGTATGTATGTATGTATGTGTGCTTGTATGTATGTTTGTATTTATCTGGATTTTTATCAAGTGCATTCTAGGAACCACTGAAAAGCACTAAAAACTTGTCTGTGAAAGGAATCTAAACATATGATCTCAATTCGCTATTTGTTGATAATGTTTACCACGACTTGAAATATTACTACATTGATGTAGTCATTTTTAACACAACTTGAAATATTGCGGCACTACTGTAGCCATTTTAGGAAATTTTTTACTTCAGATTTCTATTGCCACATGGGTGTATAGACATTGGTGTCCCAAAATGGGGCAGAATAGGGCACTTGCCACTTCTGGAATTCACATTTTGGTCCACATACAAAAGGATTTTTTTGTCCAGCGGGGTAGCATGCCTGACTGTCAATTGAGAGGTCTGGAGTTCAAATCTCTGCCAAGGCTGAAATCTCTTTTGAGACATCGGCTCCACCTGCACCCTTAACCAACTTGGTCATGAGTAGTACACTGACTGACCTTACACTGTTGATGAGAAGATGAGATGGTGAGGTAGAGGACTGGCCATACACCTCTATTAGCTGAGGCTGTGAGAAATGAAATAACTAACTCTTCATACCCATCACCCAAAGCTAGCTTAACAGACTGCTCTTATTTTCCAATGTTTCGTCCCCTCTGGCGAATACAATTTCTGTGGGCACCCACGTGAATGAAGTAATTATTGATTTAATTGTAGAGGTTAATAGAGGTTGTAGAGGTTAAACAGTATATTTGTTAAACATTTTCAGCTTCTGGATTGTTATGGACGCTGTTTGTTAGATAACTTGTATTTTGCATTTGGCTAATTATAAAGACTTGCTCAAAACAAATGAGCAAACAGCAGATGGGGCAACATACATTTTACATTGGAGAGATAGCGATGTATTGTACTCCATGATAGGTACTTGTAATCATGCATTTGTATGGTGTCAATTACAAAGATGCCTAATATATGTTGCAATATAAATTGAGGAGTATCCTTTGTATAGGGGCAGCTAAAGTAGGAACCTGCGAATTATATATTTTCAGTTGAATTGAATCTAAAATAAAGGTTCGAATTTGATAAAAATCTTGAATCAAATCAGCGGGTACCAGCTTAAAATTCCTGTGGTGTGTACTATACAGTACAATGTAATGTATTTAATAACTTACAAGTTTGCTGTAATCCACCAGAAACAAATGCAGAGACTCTGATTTTGACATGGCATAAAAATTTGATATCATGCTTTGTAAAATTAATTATACGTTATGTTCTGGTTCCACGTTCATTAAATTTAGTTGTACAAGTTAGTTCCTATATCACATCTTTACTAATTCACAAAGCCTTGTGGTCTATACAATGTCAGAATAAACAAAAATGTTTAAGCCATTTCCGAATCTGGCCTCTGCATTTGGTTTTACAGGGATTATAGCAAGTCAGTTATTATTTATCCTCAAACTGATGTAACTTGTGATTCAAAATTTTGTTAGAATGGTGACGTTCTCGAATCATATACTGCCATCCAATTCGTTTTTGAATCGAATATTGAAGCTTTTGCAGGTTCCTAAGCTTAAGCTATACTTTTATCTATCAAGCTCACATACATGGTTAGAACAGAGAAGTTTGGTAGGGAACAGCTAGATGTTTACTATTATAAATCAGCATATCTGTGCAAGATTGCAAATGGCTTATACATGTATGTCAATAAAACGAAACCATCTACAGAACACTTTGTATCTTGACTTCCATTACTTCTGGCTAATAATAACAAATATTGGAAATCACAAATACTGGAATTTTGAATTAATTTATGCTTTTGGACCTTACCTAATTGAGTTCATCGAACCTTCTGAGTTTAAACACCATTTGACTAATTATTGCTTATGCTTCTTCTGACAGTTTGTTACACAATTGTTCACTGTCAACAGCCAGTATATTTATGTAATTGCATGAAGCGAATCCTGGCATCATTTACCAGGTAAATAAAACAAATACAATGTCCTGTTGGCATCAGTTAACATTACAGCCTATGTTGCATAAGAATGTTCTTGTAGCTTATTGCTGATATTTTCAGACTTTTAAATGGTATCACACGACAATGATCTGCGTTCTTGTAATTACAATTTCCACATTTCTAAAACGCTACTGTTAAGTCTAAGCACGGAAACCCAACTTATTCATGAACACTGCATGAGAGGCAATGTCCAGTAACAAGTGAGGCTGTGGTTGTACATTGTGTTATGTTACCTATTGGTTGGGGGTTTGAACGTGCTTAGTGGACTTCATGCAACAACTCAAGAATTGTTATTTGCTATCATGAAGCAATAAATTTGTTGTGGATGTAAACAGAGAAGTAACAACAAGTTATATGATGAACTGGCCTCGTGTCCATCTGGCCTCTTGTCCATCTGGCCTCCATCTGGTCTCATGTTCATTAAGCCTTGTATCCATCTGACTTAATGCCCATCAAGCCTCATATCCATCTGGCCTCTCGCCCATCTGGCCTCGTGCCCAGGACCTCACGGGATTCATCTGTTGATGGCCTAGTAAAGGACATGAGGGCCTATATATAATCAAAGATATAATCACACAACAGGACATCAAAGCATTACTTTACCTACTACATTATGTTAGGCTATACAATACAGGAGGTAAAGGACCAGTTGGCCTTGCTCTAGTTGTAGCTGCTAGTTCTAGCAGCTGTTCTAGTGTCAAGAACAAGAACATCAAGTTTGTTTTGGAGAGCAGAGTGGACAATACGAAGAGGCAAGAACCCATTGTGCCTTGGAAACCAGAATAAGGATTTTGACAACAACCTGAATAGTGGAGACAAAAAAGACACTAATATGGCAATAGGTACCAACAGACAGGATGATGCAAATAAAAAGCAAATAAATTCTAAAACAGTTTGAACGTTTGAAACTGAAATATATAAAAAAGATAGAACAATATTAAGCACATAGATTTTTTATTATAAAACTGTGCTACATAAAAGTTAATAAATAATAATCTTAATGAAGTAGATAACAATGTTCAATAAATAATTTACATATTCATATTCATAGCTCAGCTAAGCATAATTAACCAAATACAAAATTTCAATGATGCAATTCCAAACAAGATTTAACTTCAGCAATATAGCTTGATGTAACTTTTGCATGTAGTGGTTTTTAAAAATTCAATGACAAAGTGATACAAAATAGGGTGCAATTTGCTTTTGGCTGAGAGTTAAGACTTTTGTCATGACAAAATTGCAAATAGCATATGTACCTTTACTGTACAAATGTATCTTTAATGACAAAATTGCATGCACGAAATGTAGGCCTATCTTTAAGTGGGAGACAGTTTTGATATGATGGGGAAAATAAAACAAGTGAACAGAAACCAAATACATTGAGAACACGTATCTTCAGCTAAATGGTCTGAAACATTGAGAAAGTCCTATAAGCATGAAGTAACTCCACAAATAAAGTGTACATGCATTGTCATTTGGCAACACTCTGGATGAGAACGAAGTAAAAATATTACCAGAAAATCTACATTGCCAAAAGTGACAATCGACCACAAGGTCATCCTGATCATACACTAACTACTGCTCACAATTCGCTGATTAACAAAACTAACAGACCATACAAAGACCTAGCTACAAACCCAACAGTGTTTACTCTGGGTTTCTTTCACATCAAGGTTTCTCATAACTTAAGAACACTGGACGACCATCCACACTTTTGTAATTGTAATATCATATAGAGCTAATTCAAAGAATCAAATCAGAGGCGCTCTGGTCCCAAGAAATGAAATGATCGAATAGAATGGTGTCCATACGCCTATGGAAGTGACGCACGGGCCTTGAAGCTTGTGTCACAGATTGCAAGGCTAGCTCATTCTAAATAGCAAAACTTTCATGCTGGGCCATGGAAGTTTTGGCTCAAGGGACAACGAAATCATATTGCACAGCATGTGATTTGGTTGTACAGTCGACGCCACTTAAGTTGCGTAACCTGAGGACTGCTCTGAATCCATGCACTTGACGAACTTATGCACGTAAGAGAAGTTTACACTAGTTAAACATATTAGTTACTTCTTACATCTGTAACACTTTCTGAGAATAATCCACATAATGCAACAGTTGACTGCAATATGTTAATACAGTACAGCAATCTAAAAATACCAGCCATGCATATATATATATATATATATATGTGTGTGTGTGTGTGTGTGTGTGTGTGTGTGTGTGTGTGTGTGTGTGTGTGTGTGTATCAACTGATGGTTCACAGTTTCACATAAGTCAATGGCTGTCATACCCTTGTAGTGAGGCTTCTGAAAAAATGTCGAAGCCCCATTCCAAGGAGCAAAGTCTCTTCAGGCTAAAGTTGAGCAGTTCACAGACAATACACAATCTTTAAAAAATTTAACAACTAACGTTCCTCCCAGATCTGTCCTAGACTGTACGACCATTAAACATTGGAGTGCAAAAGGTCACAGCCAAGAGCATACAAATTTATCCCAGCAAAGAATAACATGCAGTGATTCGCAAAATATTTTGCACAGATTGTGTGATCTTACTCTGAGCTGAGACAATATCAGCTATAAATAAATCAGGTTAGAAATCTGAAAGCCTTGGTCTCTATAGCGACGACCAAACTCTAAATTTCTTCTTCGATTGTGCCAGACAACATTAAGTATTTTTGATTGATTGATTGAACATGGAAAATACTTATTTATCCAGTTTTTGAAGCTGTTTAAACACGTCTAATTACAGAATAAATTTATGTTCCAATGCTTTGAATTCTCAAGCAATGAAGCAGGGAGGTTAGAAAACTGCACAGAAATGGACATGTTAAGGCAACAGAGATCCATTGAAATTATGGTCGACTTAAAATATCTTTGATGGAAGAAGATGAAACAGAACGTCGTCAGTTAGAACCAGACTTGCATTTCCAGACGAAGATGCTACAATAAAAAGACACTCGAATAGTTACATCCAATGTTTCCTCTAATTTTTTGGAGAGGGTGTGCACAAGGAATTTTATTTGTGCAACATTTTATAAATGGAACATTCTTTGTGCGCAGGTGTGAGATTGAATGATTCTTAAATTAAGATCATATCTAGAAGTCCAAGGTAATAAGTTATGTTAACCTAAGAAAGTTCCGTGTCTATAGATAAATACGGAAATGTATCGATCAAGGAACCAAAGTTTCTGGAGTAAGGTAGGCCACAGTCGGCTAGGACACTTTTTTAGTTTCATAAAAAGATATCGTGACTTGTTATTTTTGCAAAACAAAATTGTGTGCACACATTGAATTCTTGTGTGCGTTCGCTTCATGAACTGTGCATGCTTGCACATACGCACAGTTCAGAGAGAACATTGGTTACATCGTGTAACAGAGATTAATACTTAGCCTTTAATTACATGCTTTAATTACAACATGCTCTGAGGGCAAGTTGATGGAGACCGCGCATTCCAAAGAGAGAGAGAGTCCAATTGAAGTAAAGGACCTGAGCTGAGCTCCAGTTGTTCCAGTGTGAATAACAAGAACATCAAGTTTGTCTGGAGAGCAGAGTGGACAATGTGAGGAAGCTGAAAGAGGCTGGAGTATTACATCATATATATATTGCTTGGAGAGATCCCATTGTGCCTTGGAAACCAGAATAAGGATTTTGAATTTAGAGTAAGCAGAGAGAGGAAGCAGAGTGCAGCTGTTCAAAAAATGAAGGTAGAAATGTGAGATCAGCATGGACAGCGTCGGCTGTATTTAGGACTGACTGTAGAGGTGAAAGACGAACCTTAGGAAGACCAATGAAAATGGAAGTACAGTTGTCAATACTTGAGCATATGAAAGCGTGAGCAAGCCAAGAAGACAAGACAGAATGCCAAACAACTCAGGAGAGTGTGAGAACATTTCCGAGAGGAGAACAAAACCAATCTTCAGAAGCTATTGGGGCTGCCCAGAACTGGGTTTTTTGTCGTGTCGAGTGGGAGACAGTTTGAGGTCATCCTGATCTGGAGACCAGCATCTCCAGAGAATGGGAAAAAGAGGGAATGTCAGCCATAAATAGAACAAAGAGCCGCATATAACCTTGAAGAACACCCAGTTTAACGTGGTACCATTAGTTCTAGAATTACTAGAGATAATCAGGTGGATTTGCTCAGACAAATATGATCGAAGCCAACAAAGAGGAATATCACAGTCAACCATAGCGAAAGCTGCAGAAACATGTTAAAGAGTTAGAAAGGTGATTTAAGGATAGATTGGAGATAAGTGGGTAGTTTTGTTGAGTGAAGGAAAGACAAGAGCACATTTCTGTTAGGAAGAGGTACACCATACAGTCTTCAGCAAGTGACCTACGAAAGAGATGAACCAAAAAGGCAGCAAGGTCATCTCAAATGTCACTGAAAACAAATGAGGCAATGTGTCTAGTTCACAATATTTCAGATTTGCATGCGTTAAAACTAGGGCTATGAACTTAAACGATAAATTAATCGTTAACACTTTAAATTGATTAATTTTTTACTTAATTCATGATTTATGTTGAATGGCCCGTTTACAAAGTAAACAATAATAATGCGAAATGTTTGAGTGGAAAACTTTTGCACTTTGCATTTAAGGTAAGTGTTGATAGAAAAATCAAAGACTATCTTCAGGGCAATAATCAGTTTGCTGGCACTTTATGCAAAACATACTAAATTAATCTAATTTTTGGAGATTGATCGATTCATTTTATTAAATCAGTACCAGCATTAATATATAAACAATACAAAACCAAACAAACACAGACCATGAATCCGATCCCCCTGCGCTCATCAGAAACCGATCGTCATATGTGAAACGAACGTTGGTGACATGTGCGGAATGACCAACATATGCGTGGTAATCCATCTGACAGTTCAGACAACAACAAAAAAATAAACTAAAATATATCTGAAGATTAAATTCGGCCAACAATGTCTATTGTTCCACTGCATTAAAATCATTATTAGATGCATTAAAATTATTACAAAATTTGTGGCATAAATCTGAGACACGGCCTGTCAGTCGCCAGGCAGTAGCAAAGTAAGTAATCGAACTAATTGAAAACTCATGAGAAACAGTTAGTTTTGAGGTATTTCCTGTAAGAAAAAGATGAATTTGAGTTGATCTTTGAAGAAAGATTAGAGGTTGGTCATATTCATTGAGGCAGTGTCAATTGCTGCACAAATGTATGATTTATAAAAAAAATGACTTTAGCAGTACAACAACTGATGGCTGGACATTCTTTCCTCAACAGTTTTACAAGTTATAAAGTTTTTGTGTGGTACTGAGAAATGTATAAGATTCACACTACGCAAAATCCGGTATGACAAAAAATCGACTTGCATCTTTGTGAGTACAAGGAAAGTCAAAGAGCTTGATGAGGCCAAAGTCATCTCCAGTGACAATCGTGTTTCCAGAATGCGTGACATCTGCACAGTTGATGTGGTGTTTATCAGTGTCCTTTGGCCAAATGCCAACCACTTTACTGCCACTTACACTAGATAAACAAACACAACGTGACACAGATCAGATGTAAGTCCAAGTTTCCATTACATATCCACACACAAATAAACAAATACATCCACGAAGTCGTGAAGTTAAACTTTACACACTGTAAGAAATGTTTCAGATATTTTAGACAGCCATGTTGCGGTATTTCTCCAAGCTCTTAAAAGCTGCTGTGTATATGTTCATAATTTTAGAACTACAACACATGTCTTCACAAGTACTTAAAACTCTAGAACGAAATGAACTTCAGTCAAGACAGGTTGAGTGTGGGTAGCAAAATGAGAATTGGAACTCATTGAGGTTCAAGCTTGATACTCTACACTAGTGCTCATGATGACAGGGTGAAATACATTACAACATGACCGATGTAGCACTCAATGCATATTTAAAATGCTATAAAAACAAAGTGCGCTAGACCTTTACTTAGACTGAAGCTTTAAATTTTTGACTCTCATATGTTCGCATCTTCCTACTTTCATGCATAAGTATGTAAAAATACAGCTTATTGTTTGGCAACAAAACGTTTTGATTGAGCGCATTTAGTTCATACCATGACCATGAAGAATGGACGAGTTTGTCTGTGAAATCTTTGTTCTTCACTTCATTTCCTTTTGGCACTTCAATCACCTGGCTAACAAAGGCACCTGTTCCCACCTGCACAAATGTATGCAAGAAAAACATCTCTACGTTACTGCTATAACTTGCTCGCTTAAAATTTAAAAGTCTCATTGTAATTTTCAAAGCTGAGTGGGGTCTTGTCCCGAAATATCTGATTGACGTAATACCTCGACCTCAGTCAGCTTCCTCCCTCCGTCCACTTCGCTCGTTCAACAAACTTGACCTCTTGGTCCCTCGTACTAGAAAAGCTCAATCATTTGCTTCAATTAATCCCTCTCTGTGGTATGCGCTTTCTCCTTCTGTTTGCTCTAAAATTAATTTTATTTTATAGTCTCTCATCCTCTTTCGCTTTTCTCAAAACCTGTTTCTTCTCACAGGGCCTTGTGCAATTGCAGCACTTCTGAATGATTTACCCTGCTAGAGGTAAATACAAATACTTAAATACAATACGATACTACTGTTACAATACAAATACTTGTCAGTTTGAATCAATAAAGAAGAATATTGCAGGAGTCAGCTTATTCGCATTTTTGGCACTGTAGAAATTTTGTGATTACGATTATTTACACCAATAACTGATTTACTCATTCATAGTTGTCAAATTGTCAGGTGATCAATGCAAAAAGAAGAATGAATGAACGAATGATGGTAGAAATCTTCCTTGAGGCACACTTACTGTTACATGTTTCGCATCTTGAGAGAAATCAATGGACATGACGTAACTCTGCAGTCCATTGCAGTATCCGATACGCTTCAGAGCGGCTGGTCCCTTTGTCAAATCATAGAAGTCGATGGCACACTCCTCTGACCCAACTGCCAAGACCTGACTGTTAGGGCTAAACCTTTCATCAACAGTAAAACAAACGTAACAATAGACATCAGAAGTAGGAGGAGGAGAACGAGGAGGAGGAGTTTCTTAAGCAAATCTTGTGAGAAAGCCATTGGTAGGAATGTAACCGACTTCATTTTCTTAGCCTCAGCCCATGGTGGGTGGGTCAGTCCCCTCTCCTTCACCATATCATCTTCCCACAGTGTACAGTCAATTTATTCTTTATAGCCACGTTCGTTATGAGACAAATTTGATTGGGTCAGATTCTGTTCTGAGTCCAAATGCAAACTGATAAAATTAAATGTTGCTGACTTGAAAGGCATCACAGAAGTTGACTTGGATGCAATAAACCCACGAATAGGCGAGGCATTTGCAAGCAGACGGCCTAAAATCAAATTAAAGTAAAAAACTTTAAACATTTTAAAAACACATTCAAAAGATGTGCTAAGCAAATGCATAGATAAATAAACAGCTTTGTGGCTACTACATAGATACCTGACAAAGGATATGACACTTCCACGATCTCTGTGTTTGCCGCAAACTTTGAATGTTGAGAAAGTGATGAGCTGGAAGCCTCCGTTCTTCATCCCAATAGCAATCAATTCGCCGTTTGGACTGATATCGACGGACCGGGCTGCCTCTCCTCCCATCTTTATCTTACTTGTCATTTTCTAGAGGAAATTGTCACAAATTGCATATGCAAATGAAATCCAATTTCTACAATCAGTTGCACAGTATGAATAATAAGATATAGGAACTAACATTTTAATCCTTGTGTGAAATTACAGATGGATGTATTGTCAGTGTATGTTGTCCTGAAATTACAGAGGATGCATTGTATTGTATATGACATCAGCAGTATATATATATAAGTAGGGTGCTGGGTCTGTTATTACTGTAGGTTAATGCCCTCTGGACATACTCCATGTAACAACCCTGGGCAATTTATTTCAACCTGTAAAAAAATTTCACCATGCACATTTACAATGTGACCTGATGCAGTTTGACATCAAGATGTTCAATAAACGAAGATATTACTATTACCACTACTACTACTACTACTTTCCCTACTTCTATTACTACAGTTATTTGCTGTTTTTGCTGTTATTTGATGCCAAGTCAGGAAGGACAAGAGTTAAGTAGTAAAGTCACCTGAACCACGGGATTAATCTATTGCCCTATGAAATGCCAGCTCACTAGGAACTGGGGCTTTATTCCACCTTATTACCAGTGGGTGTTGCCTTAATATTATGCCATAAATTTATGCCCGAAAATTTTCATGTATAATCAGTCCCAAATAACTTAAACGATGAAATCTATGGACACAGTCTTGTTAACTATCTTCATGAATTGAATTAAATTCAACAATGTTTTAAACATCTAAGCATTAAACAACTTAGAAACTGAATCTATAATGCTCTAAGATGCTGCTGAAGGAGAAGATTCAAATCGAGTTCTCGTATTGATCCAAAACAGAATCTAACTTCATGAATGATTGAAAACGAGCAAGGTCAAGGCCGTAATTAAGGTCGTTATGCAAAACATGTATACTTACATGTGTACACAACCGCACACAAACAATTTCCTATCAATTGAAACAAAGCAGTATGAAAAATTCAAGCCTGCTTCATCAACAGACACCAATGCCAGATGAATCTCATGAAAGGAATAACAAAATAGAATCGAATCTAATATAAACCTTGCTTGTGATGTCCCATAATCGAACAGTTCCATCATCACTTGCAGAAACAAATTTCTCCATCGAGGGATGAGTGGCCAATCCCCACAGCTCTCCACTTCCATGACCACAAGAAATGATCTTTGATTCTCCAGATTTCTCGCTGATCTCTACAAACTCGCACTGCTTTGTTCCAACCAAAATCTTGCCCTAAAACCATTCAAAGAAAACGTTTGTCCCAATAAGATATCGGCCTCTTGGCCTGTTACCACAGCAGACTACAATAGGTTCACAACACCTGATTGTATGCACAACCTGCCTACTCTAGATATCCTACCTCACACAACACTGCATGCATCAAGGCTGCTCTGAAAAGGCTCTCAGATTGCAAATATGAAGGAAGAACTAGAGCGATTTCGTGGGCAGACAGGATGCTTTCACTGAAATCGCAATTCCCCATCCAAACTGTTTAAAAGTAGTTTGTTAATCGATGTAACTTTAGTAGCATTTAACTGTGCAAAGTGTGAATGCAGAATGCATGTCTATATTTACTTACTGACTAACTTTTATATCTACCATAGAACAACATAGAATGGTCTATTCTGAGATTTGGAAGGTTAGAGTAGTGTAACAAAATATAAAATAACATCACTAAGCACTCATAGGTTTTCTGTGCCAATAGTCTGAGTCTGAAAGCCTTCAACATTTAATTTTTGCTGTCAGTTCTGCATGGCGACACTTTCAACACTTCTTCGATAAAATAAACCAAACGGTAGGGTGGCGTATTTACAACTTCAAATGTAAATGTGTCTAATGTACTTGGCATGAAAGATGGTGTACTAAAACCAGACATAATCAGGTCAATATCCACACCAGTTGATATGATGTCTTATCAACTCTATGCTATAATGCACAGGGAAATTTTGGTCCCAATCGCATTGTATGACCCAAGACGAACTCGTTAAATTGCAATTACAATGACATTGGAAATCGAAAGCGCACTTGCCTTGACCCTGGTCACGGATTTGACGATGTCCACTTCCTGTCCAGTATTCAGCTGAAAAGCTCGACATCTTTTCATCTCCTGATCCCAGAGTTTCACCGGACCCCCATCAAGACCCCTACAGAAGAAGCCAGCAATCAGATCATGCCCTACTATTGCATAGCACAAAATTCAATAATAATTTCCATATCTCTTTCTCTATCTCACTTCATATATATTTATCATCTTTAACCCTTTAACGACAAGCGAGTTATAAAACAAACGGCAGAATCAACAACATCATTAAAGGGTTAAAGTATAATGTGCTTCTGAGTAGAGATCTTCAAAGAGTACCGAATCAATTATGATTGATTGATCATAATGATGGCCCTATAGAAGTCATTCCATCACCCAAAGAAGTAAAATTTGACTGGTTATCAAATGGGATTAAGATAGCATTGACGATCATAGTCCTTATAGCACTGATGATTATGAATGGTTCGATCAAATAACCAAGTACAAGACTGACACCATAAAAGCTAAACATACATACACACACACACGCACGCACGCACGCACGCACGCACGCCCACACACACATACATAAACCTAAGAAATTGAATAGGAATAGAGCAAAAATACTTCATAAAGAGTAACGATTTTAACAAGAGTATAAATTACGCTTTTTCTTTAGCTCCAGTGACAATCAGACCATCGCCAAGTGTAGTAAACATCGAGAAAACTGGTCCGTGATGAGCCTTTTCAATGACACGGCTGAGGGTCATATCTTTCCAGAGGAAAACATCACCACTCATGGCACCAGTGAAAGTAACGTTATCCTAGAAATTGAAGACAATATTTTTGTGTAAGAAATCAGAGCTATGACATCATACTTAGGTAAGCTCAAATTTAATATGAAGTGCACAAAAGAGTAACGTGATAGCAACACACAACTAATAGATAGACAGACGGACAGACAGACAGACAGACAGACAGATAGACCAGTTTGGACAGAATGGACTGAATGGATGGAGGAACAGATGGATACATCATTTGATGAATGGACTGCATTCATTGATAGATGGATAGATGTATGAATAGATAAATAGACAGACAGAGAAAGAAAGACTTACAGAGAGATTAAATGATGCAACAGTTGAAAGGCAAACATATTTAAGATTGTCTATAAAAGTACATCACCACAAACCAACTTACAGCACCAAAGGCTATTGATAGGAACGTCAGCATCTTCTGTTGTTGGTCGTTCTGCGTAGTCAATATGGCTTTCTTGCCAACCAGAGTGTTGCCCGTCAACGTCCAGAACTTGACGTGCTTCACGCCGACGGTGACGAACGTGCTGTCCGAGTCGGGTCGGAACTCGGCGTGAAATATGCGCTGCGTGTGACCGGCACTCGAGGCAACCACTGACCCTGAAAAGACAAAATGTAATATCAGAAAGTAATAAGGATATAACACCCTATCACATGTATTCAGTCTTTCAGTAGTGTGCCTCATAAGTTGTCTTCTAGCTGTGGGTATAAACCAGCGGAGCAAACCCTGTGTACCAACCATCTCTTCATGTGGGCTCTGTTACCAATAGATAGATATAATATTGATGAAATCTATGAAAAATTCAACTGCTCATGAATACGATTGTGATAACAGGAAATTTGTTAGAAATGCTAGAATTTGGATCATGTTATTAAAATAATAAAAATTAATAATTAAGAAACTCTATAATATTTACATGGAACAGACAGACAACACGTGGTAACATATAATAATAATGAAAATTATAATAATAATAATAATAAAAATAATATAATAATAATACATGTATCTAACCTTCTTGCCAATTCCAGACAGCCAGAGAATGAGCCGCATCCAACCCAACAGACAGCAGCAGTTTGCCACTACATGAGAAGTCGAGAGCACAGATGCCCGTCGTGTGGAAGCCTTGCATTATGGAAAGAGTCTTCTTAGACCCCGCATTCCATACCTTTATGAACGGCTTCTCCCCAATTTGTCCAGTCGCTACAACGCTCTTGAACTTCGGATGTTCGTTAACGGCAATTGAAATTATGTCGTCGTTATGCTCCAAGTAAAAACTCTGATTACCTGAATTGAAATCATCAAGGGACATTGTATAATCTTATAAATAACGAAGACTTTCTGTGTGTCCCTCTGTACGGCGATGCATTTCCACAGTTTTACAGCTGTTGACTCGAAACCTTCGCCTTGGCTCGGGGAACACCTGGGACACACAGTAGATGGATTCGTGAAACCTGTGGCCTCCCTCTTCCTAGTCTCCAGGGCCAAAAACCTATGGCGCACCTCTGACACACCCATAAAAGCAAAGTTTCCTTCTCATTCGCCAGGATCGTGTCACCTGCGAGATATCGTGAGGGTACCATGTATATTGTATCATTTGCACAATTGGTCATGTTGGTATGTACTACAAACACTATTTATTTACATGCATATCTAGACTCTGTGTATGTGTCTGTCTCTCCGTCTATGCATTTGCACACTTTCACAGCTATTCACTCGAAACCTTTGCCGTTCGCTCGGGGAACACCTCGAACACCAAGTAGAGGGGTGGCCATCGTCTTCCTCCTCGCCATGGCCAAAAACCTGTCTTTACCAGGGCACTCGGTGCCTCAGCTAGCATTATAATATAGAAATATTAGATGCAATATATTATACAATTTAATCTACCATTAATATGATTAAAAATATAACATATATTATAAACAATTTTTCAAACACAAGTGTATATAGGAAAAAAGAGAGTGGTATTGATACCTCAAGATATGTTACTAAAAAAATTTTAATATTCAGTTCATGCACAAGTTACGATCGATTTGCATGCTCAAGAGCAGTGATATTAATGAAACAATGTAAACAGCAACAAATTAATTAAACGCATATTATTAGTATGATGACAACAATGCATTGGTCAATGTGCCATACATGTGCCAACTGCAGAAGTAATACCAAATATATACCATTCAGCATTATCCATTTTTATAGATTGCTTGGTTTATATACCGCATCATAAGGAATATCATCCCACAAAGATGTTGTGTTAGCAAGCTAAAAATTGATATCTCGTCAAATTACTAGTAAGACAAATGCATCATACCACTGCAACCAGCTGCATCATTTTTTGATCCTGCCTCCCATAGTTTAATCACCCCAATCTGTTCGTTTAATCACCCTAAACTGTTCACTTAATCACCCCAATCTGTTCGTTTAATCACCCCAATCTGTTCGTTTAGTCACCCCAATCTATTCCATAGCCAGATGAGAGAAACTGCAGTGGTTAGCCAAGCAAATGCACACTGAGTTTAAGGTCTTGATGCCTAGCACCCTAGGCATAATTTAATCGCAGATTTTGTTCAACCCTTAATGATCTTTTGTCTCTCAGTATCTTCTGATCCTAGATGCACATTTCTCTCTTTAATTGGTGCCATATAAATTGCAGTTACCATTACCATCCTATCTCTGTCCTTATTATGACTGTGGCACAATACTTGCCAGTTGCCATATTGATAACCACTCCGGCTCCAGCTGCATTGTACACAACATCACTGCCGTCGTTGAGATAGTGAAGATTGTTGCGACAGTCAAATCCCCTAAATCCCAAGATGAGCTCAAGCTCCAAGTCCTGAAACACAGACGAAGCAAATCCAATGGCCAACAATTACAAAGCGACACTTCTGTTAAGGTTATCAACTTCATCACAAACAATATACAATGATATCACGATACGTCCATGACCTTTACTTACATGGTCATCCTCAACAATTTCATCCCTTAACACTTTAACAAGAATGTACTAAAAGTAACTGGGAAACCAATGCAGCATCATTGAAGCGCCAAACGGCAACTCAAAACTTCCAATTTGGCAAGTCCCTTGGTCACTTAGCCTCTACCATTGGCCGTAGATTTCTCCTCCCCATCCCGACCGACTGTGCCCTTGTTTAAATATTGATGTAAGGCGTATAATTCTCATTATTATCTATTCATTAATTCACATGATACATCTGGATGTTTCCTATTTAATTAATTAAATAATTCAAATTATATAGCATCCCTCCAATTAACTTAAAAGTGGCACTTTAGAAAGTTGGCATTAAAGCCCTGTGACCGATGCCAAAACCAGCAATCACCAGGGGCAGATATTACTACGACTGATGACGACCTGTTACACTCACAGCAACTTTCGACAGACAATTCTTCTTATTAGTTCCATCTCCTGAAGCAATCTCTATGATGCGCTTCACACCTCTACTGAATGCTTCACTAAAACATAAAATATAAAACATAAAATATAAAGTATAAAATGTGGCCTAGACTTTAACTAAACGCAAAAGAACAGAAATGCAGGAAAATGCAAACTAAGCAATTTTCTTATACATCAGAATCTAGTTGTTGGAAAGACACACTGGTATAGAAGAATTTAATCAAATGTTATCTGGTATATATCAAATTTAACCTTAGAGGCTCTATGAAAATGTAATGATAAGCAAATGGTACTGCTTCTAAGTAAAATCAATAGCCTAACTGACCATGATTTAACTTAACCAAATGATTCCTTTTACATATTGATACCACTGCTATAGAGGTCACTGGATTAGATCAGAGGTCACTGGATTAGATCAGAGGTCTCTGGATTAGATCAAAGATCATTGGATTAAATTTGATAAGAAAGCAGATTGTGGAGCAGTTAACAATGAAGCAGATACAACAATGTATATATCACAGAGCATGAAAAGGTGAAACTGGATGTGATAAAAACAGAATTAAAATGAGATTGGTTTTCATTAAGCGATGACTCAACTGCTTTCGATGATCTGTCAAGCCATCGCTGAGTGTTGGTAAAACTCCTGTCTTCGCTCGAATTGGATCCGCATTGAACTTAGACGTATAGTCAACGGTTTTTTCCTCTGCTACGTCACTGTCATATCCTGATCAACAACAAACGATACAGTCAGAAGTATGAGAAATCAGACCAGACAGGTCTTTATAGTACAACTGAAATTTTCACCTGATTAATAGACAAGATTTCACTCAAATTACAATTAGACATGCTAGGTCTACTTGAAACTGAATGCATGTATTGTGAAGACATGTAAACAGTTGTTTCAAGCAATAAAGTTAAATTTAAACAGCTGTGAAATACATATTATCTTAGCTTATTCTAAAAAATGCAGACAATAATTGAATATGTTTGTGAAGAATAAAAGTAAAACAGAGCAAACAGTCTCAACTTCTGATATGATCACATGACCATCCGACCAGAGTCCATTCATCCATCTGATTAACCATCAATTTCTTTGTCACCTCACCATCCGTCACACTGACATCCGCCGATCTGACCATGTCAGCTCACCTATCCGATCAGCAGTTCATCCATCTGACCATGTCAGTCCATTTGTCGGTTCATCCATCTCAGCACGTCAGTTCATTCATCCAACCATCCATAGAACTCTTGGCAGTCCGACCATCAGTCCGTTCCTCAGACCGTCAGTCCATATGTCCAACCGACCATTGTGCCAACTGACACAGCATGCTAAAAGCTTCCAGGGTACATAAACCACTTTGCACCAAGTGGAACAGCATGTCACCCAAAGGCACATTAACAAGTTCAAATCATATACATATAAATATAAAAAATAGCAAAAGAAATGAGACCTTCTTCTTCGCTGTCCGTATCTGAATCTGCGCTGTCTCCACTGACACCTTTTCCTTTGCCATGTGCCCAGACCATAACCGCAGTGTCTCCACCTCCAACTGAAACTAAGATGATGTCCTCTGCAGACCAACGAACGTTCGTCACATGTGCACTGTGACCACTATACTGCTTAAACTTGGCGTGCTTTCCCTGCAAAAACACAGCATTTGAGCATGAACAGAAATATTTGCAACAACTTATATTAATTATTAGCTCAGTTTTGTCTGTTTGAATAGCACTTTTGTTAGAAATTTCTAACAAAAGTGCTATTCAATGTGTTATTAATTAGTAACACATTTCCATCCCAGTCTGAGCAGCTCTACCGTAGAAACTTTTATTAATTATTATTAACTCAGACTTGTTTCGTTTTGAACAGTACTATTGTAAAAACTTTTATTAATTAGTAACTCAGTTTCAACAGCAGTTTTATGGTAGAACAACAAATTACAATAGATCACTAAACTGCCATAAAACATCATCAAATTATCATCAATGTGTTACTTTATTTATCAAGCAAATTCTGCATTGAGAAGAAATAATATGCTGAAATGCCAAAAAGACAAATCAACAACTGACAAGACTGATATAGAACAACAAATAATCTGTCTGTTATTACTGCTTGCCTTCCTATCAGCACATATTTCAATAAACAAGAAAGCATGCCTGAACAGACCTTCACAGGATACTGGAAGAGTTTAACAAATCCAAAGTCGTCCCCAGTGGCCAGAAACTTCTTGCTATTCGAAAGACAGGCTGCATTGACGTCAGTCACGTCACTCGCTGGAGGCCAGATTCCCTCGCAAGTCGGACCAAGGACGCTAGTCCAGGATGCCCAGGCCAGCTTCTGCAGATCAGCCGAACCGATGTTGTGTCGCGTTCCACGAGGAGCTTCGTAAAACAAGAGGTCACGAGCTCCACTGTTGACCATCAGCAGCTTACCTGGCAGGAAAGGAATGCTGACAGATATTTCTGTTGGCTATTGTTTTGAGAAGGTAATTTGGTCAGATAGGTAGGCAAAAAACTGAAGTTAATCAACTTGGAACCGACCACACATAAAGTTCTTAAAGTTCCTAGAGTTGGTACATGCCACTATTTCTGTGCAGTCATTGCTTTAGAACAATAACTTAATCTGATGGGAGACAGTCGATAGTTTGTTGGAACTCATGAAATCGTTTGACTAGATGTGACAGCATCAAGTTATTCCATTCTGTAACACAGTTAAGATCAATACTGCAGCCTAACCCAAGCTTTAGGTGGTGTGGCACGGTGGCCGATTGTTAGAGCGGTCGGCCTGTAATGCGGATAGTAGGAGTGTGATCCTCGTCAGAAGCAGTTACTGTGTAGGGACCTTGAGCAAGTCCTTCACACACAGTTGATCTGCAATATCGCTGTATCTGTGCCTTAAGCGAACATATGCACTTCTGAACTTTTTAAAAATGGCATTATCAAAATGCAGCTGCATTATAGTACTCCAATGGAGGCAAACATTCACAAATCGTTAATGTCAATCGCAGAAAGGAAAGAGAGTGGAATAAAATAGGTTCTTGTGAATATTATTATATAATATAATATTTGTTCATTTAGAAAGAAAACAATCTGAAAAAATGTAGAAATGTCAACATGAGTGACAGTGGACGATGCAAGTAGACAGAATTGAATAACAAACTAGTAAATATTATTATATAATGATCTCGGGATAAATTGAGTCTATTCAATTATGGTGACTGCAAAGACAAAAGACATAATCTACCAGAATAAGGCCAAAGTTTATCTGTATTTAGTCTTTTATGGAACATTATAATAGTTTAGGCCAAACCGCTAAACTGTTACAGTCACTGGAATGTGCTAAGATACTTATCAAGAAACCTGGTGTTAGAACTTAACAAATCCTCTCACCTTTTGAATCCCAGTCAATGTGCGTGATGTAGCTTGATGCTCCGCTGCAGATGCCGACCCTTTTGCTTGTCAGAACATTGTAGATGTCAACAAAATTGTCGTGCGATGCCACGGCTAAGTATCTTCCCGTGTCTAAAATGCCAACAGTACTGAAACCTAAAAGATTGTTATTAATATAGTTATCCCTATATGTTTACTACAAAAACAAAGCAAACAATAAAAAAATGAATGAATATAGCGAAAAAACAGTAATTTAGGATAAATCATGTGACATACTTTGGCTGATTCCTCGAGTTAATGCCAAGTTTCAACTATATTCCCGTGAGAAAGCTGCCAATGACTGCGTTTGAATAGAAGTCTTAGTCAATGTCATCCCCTCTCACAGGTAGCATAGCCATTACACTTGCCGGGTCTTCTATGAGCCCTCTAAGGATCCCATATGAGAGCTATGGCAATGCAATGCTGAGATCTTCCAAAGAAATTAACTTGTCTTTAGTAGAAATAACACCGCAACACACACAACAGCCGCCACAATGAGGCTAATTAAAGTGTTTAATAATTCTAATAAATAATTCTAATAATTCTCAATAAATCAAGTCAATAAATTTTCCTATCAGCAACCCTGCTGCAAAGTAGTTCCCAAAATAAAGTCTTAGGCGATCTACAGACTGCTTTGACTTGTATCGACAACATGCAAGAGACCTGCCTGGAGAGAAGCGAATGTCTGAAATGGCTTCCTTTCGATGATGGAACTGAACCATATCTTCCAATGTTACAGCGTTCACAACGAGAAAGCTTCCTAAAAACAGAATAACAGACGCAGATAAAAGCCAAAGTATCGGCAAAAAAAGAAAAAAATATTCATTAGCCAACTGGATTAGATAATGAGCAAAGTCACAATTAGCATCATTTACTAGGTGTGAAGATAACATCAAATAAGCCATAGGACCAACCTAACATTAAAAGATCAATCACCTGCACTTGCATAATTCCTAAAGAATAAAGCTTGTTAAATATGCTACATTATGACAGCAAGATTGGATGAGTAAACATTCATACTTAAGAGGGAAGTTGCAGAAAATGCTAGACACCAATTAAAGACATTTGACTGCACTTAGCTTTATGCAATGACAATAGTCTCATAACTTTTATTTCTGTTTGATATATTCTTTATTACTGCAGTACGCATTGATCGTTCTCAGATACCCGATTGCCAATGGATCACAATTGCGACAGTCATTTAAGACGATTCACAGCAACACTCATACACTGGTGAACTGGTTTTTCTAAGACTTCCTGTCACTAGTTAACTTCTCAGTTAATATGCTACTAACACATAAAGGATGTTATATGACATGGCTGATTCAGCTTGAAATCACAGCATGACATAATTGTACAAATTAAACAAAAAGAATTAACTTGATATCTGCTACACCATTGCCACAGCTTGTGTAATGACATAATTGTGACATCACAGTGTGGGGCGACAGTCATTGCTACACAGCCTACAGTGCATGGATAATTACTTTACCTCAATTTGTTGTAATTATCATTAATGCATTATTACCCAATCATTCTCCAACCAGCTAACTCCCTACGTACATACATATAAGCCAGAAATAAAGTAACGATTATTTATGCAATCAAATTTCTTTTTATTTATTCTCCCTTACCATCTTTGAGTCCAACAGCCAGGGCCTTCCCGTCTGGAGAGAAGCAGACAGAGTTTCCAGGTTTCTTGAGTATTTTGCAGCCCGTCATCCGCTGCTGGTCGCCAAGGTCCCAAACGCGCAGGGTCTTGTCGTCACTCACCGTGGCACAGCAGAGCTTAGTGGGGTGCATGGCCAGTCCCCACAGCTCACCCTCTTTGTGCCCCTGACAACAAAACGTTTCAGCTCAATCTAAGAACTATGGTGGTAAAAGAAAATATTTATCAATATCAATGATGTCGCTGGTGTTTGTTGAATGTTGATGCACCATATTGTTATCCGTTGTCAGGTTTTGTTGCGTTTTCTCACATTTTATTCTGTGCACATTTTGCAACCTTATCAGTTGATTCATGACTACTCTATATGACTCCCATATTTGGTGGGAATTCCCCAATGTATGAGAGCACAATCGCCTTAATGGTCTCCTAAGAAACTTGACCCATTCTGGCTTCCTTCCTGTTGACTTTCCTTCCTTTGAAGAACAATGCTCTAAAGCTGATTTTGCTCTTTTCTGCTGTCCAATTGAACCCACACCACATCCATCACGACCTTCTCCCTCTCTGTAAGGTCACTTCATACAACAAGTTATTCAGGTCACATGACCTTAACCTATCTAGAGGTGATGCCTTTGCCAAGAAAACTTTTATAAAAAAAATAAGGGGTGTTGGCGAAAGCATCGGGTGACAGTGATGGGCATGATGATGTGTAGTTGCTATGATGATTCAAATTCTTATCATAAGGCACTTGTAACCTGTAACGTAACAAGCAATTCATCTATTTTTCCTCATATAAACATATATTTACAAATCCCACACACTAACATTTGACCCTGGCACACTAGCATTTGTGTCGGCTTCATCTAACATGAATAAACGAACATGGATTGATCGATTGATTGAACTGAATAATTGAACTACATGACTCCTACCTGGGTGATAACCTTCATGACCCCTTCTTTAGAAACCTCTACAATTTCAGAGTTTATCGTTCCAACAAGGATGTGTCCATGACCAAGGACGACCGAACGCACAGCTGGCTTATCCGACGTCAGAATTCCCTTAGACTCGGATGCGAGGGACGTCTGCGTTATCGTGTAAGACTTGAGGCAACGTTCAAACTGATCATCCCACAACGACACAACACCGTCCTTCCCTCCAGTCACAAAACCCTTCAAAGTAAATAACAGAAATAGAAGAAACCTCCCATGTAAAAATAAATGCAACTATCATGACTGATTAACTAACATCTATCACACTAGTGCAAAATGCACAAGTTATCGACCATTGGCATCTCCAAACCAAGCCACGATCAAGTCGATAATCAAATCAGCGTGTAAGAGAATCATCAAGTAATCAGATCAAAAGTCACCAGCAATTAAGGAACCAATTTTTAGATTTCATCGAACATTGATATAGACAACCAACTCTCTCGTCTAGGCAAAATCGACGAAACATCCTGCTCGGTGAAAGCCACAGAGTAATGGATAACACACAATGCAGAGCTGAGGAAGTGAGTTCCTCTTACTACTCCTTCTTTCACTAGGCAGCAGCGTTGGTGAAATCAGATGTAAAACACAATTTTCGCCTTGCATGGCTGCTGACAGTTAAATTCGACGGCTGTAATAATGAGTCGTCATTCATTCATAATGTACTTGTAAAATCATGGGTTTATCAGTTTGCAACTAAACAAAGATATTATTATTGTCAGCTATCCCCAAAATTCTATATAGACAGCCAAGTTCAAACTGTGCTGCTTGTGTCAACTGGAAGAGATCTGTTGGACCAGAGAAGGGACATCTACATAGCTGTCACCAAAGACCTGATACATATAAAATTACAATCCAACAGACAAATATCCAATAACTTCTGACCAAGTTTCCATGCTGTCTAGTATCTGAGGATAATGGGATTCTGGCTCAATAGAAGCTAAGAGAGAGACAACACATAATGTAACATGCGATGGTAATGCATAACTGCAACATGCAATGGAAACATGTCACAGTAGTATGCTTGTCTTTATGCCTTTATAAAATTCCTCAGCAATGTGGTCTTGAAATCCAAGGCTGCACAGGCATGTTCATAACAATCCTAAGACTAGAAAATCTCTTCTCACCTCTCAGCAAGCATCTCAACTCATTGATCTCAAATGCATGGAGGATTAAATTGATGCCAAATGATATAATATTTCATTAGCAGTCACACATTCAATTGTTAAATGAACTTACAGCTACCCAGAATAACAGCCCCAGCCAACAGTACCAACAGTACTAACAGCGCCAAAACAGAACCAAACAGAACCAAGAGCCATCCATCATTTATCCTATCACAATTAACAAAACCAGGATAGCAATACCTTCTCCATGAAGTGCATAGCAAAGCAAGGTCCTTCGTGTGCCTTGATACACTTTGATAATCCGGAGCCACGCCACAGGTAAATGCTTCCATTGGCTCCTCCTGTGAAGCAGATGTCCTGCGTCTTTCCAAAACCTATGCAAAGCATCGTGTCCTGTTTGGCAACATTGCCAAAGACTCCTCGATTCGAAGTGAAGCCACTGCCTGCAAACACACCAAACACTCATAAACCAATGGCATCAGCAACAGAGGAATGATGAAAAGCATATATTCTAGCAAGATAATATTGACTACATCTCATTTCTTAGCTGTGCTTCCTTGAACTCTGAGAAGCATATTGCTACAACTGCACTTGATAATCTGTTATCTGTAAGTTCAAGAAAAAAGTTCAAGAAAATAGAAACAATTGAAGAGAAGATTTTTCCTCACTTGATGATCCAACAGAAACCCCACTCCATCTTTAACCACCTAACAAACGTTGCAAGCAACTATCCAGGCAGCCAGTGAATCAATCACTCTGCCATTTTCCTGCCAGTCAACCCATACAGCCAGTCTATCACTCAGCTAATCCAATAGTCTTTCAGCTGGTTCACTAGTCCCTACCTCATGCAGTTCAACCAATCCTTAGTCAGCATTATAACTTTATTAAAGCTATTGAAATACAGTCATTATTCTCACCTGCCTGAACCCAGAATTTGATGTGTTTATCTCCAACTGTTACAAGTCTGTTAGAGTCATATGGATTCCACTTTATCACAAAGATTTTACCCTTGTGTGCTCTGAAATTCAACAAAACCTCAGTAATACTAATGCATGCAGATTTAGAGGCACTTTCCTCTCCATTGGCAATAGATTAAAAACACATCGACAGGACAATGTTTAACGGCCCTAGAACTTCTGGTCCCAATTGGTCAAATCCCAACTCTCAAACTATTCCTGAAGAAAACAACTAAGAAAGGCAACCAATTCCATTAAACAGCAATTTTAATTAAGCGTCTTATTGCTTTTGCACTGCTGCATATATTTTATAAACATCTAATTCACTTTTGTCTATGCAGTTGCAAAGTTACATTCGATACATTTCTGCAGGTGATTGTCTAGCAGAGTTCAAATGCTTCCCGCTGAGCTCCTAATTTTACACTCATTGAAAAACATAGTTCTGCTCATTGTAAATTATCTATCGCCCCTTAAAGATATCTACTCAGAGGTGCTCTCTGCGCCGACCTAAATCATGTCAAATGTCAGTATTAACGAATATTTTACAGCAGTTATCAACACAGTGCACAGTAAACTGAAAGAGTCACCAGTGTTGGGCCCATGCACAAGCATTGAACCAAGAAATGAATTCCCGTCGACAGCTGACAGATAGCATGGATATTCAGAGTCTCTGGGCCAACTTGCATCGATAGGGCAGAGCAACAACTGGTGACAGTGTCCAAATGCATCAATGTGTACTGCACATGTATTTCCTAAAGTGTTATCTGTAAATTAGCTTTCTTTCTGCCACAACAACAGGGCAATCGAAAAGGGTTCGAAAGCCAGTTCTATACAGTTTTCTGATACAATAAAGCATTACTAACTATAATCATACAATTGATTGACACATACTCAGTAAAATCAAATGAATAAATAGACAGTTGAGGTGATAGTTAGTGTCAGGTCAAGTTGTGTGCTTATGAAATCATAATACTAAATATATTATACTAAAAACTTCAAGTGAAATCAGAGAATCGTATTGCAAGTATTTAAACGTGTATTAAAGTGTTTCCACAACTCGCAAAATGAACCACCCATATGTGCTGTTTATGTAGCGGATAACTGATTAATTTCGATGTGTCTCATCAGGGTGATTTAATAAAACTTATATACAAGCAAACACGTTCCCAGACAGATAGAATAAGCTGACCTAAACAGCCCAATTTTTTTGCACTGTATAAATTTTGGATCTAGTTCATTAAAACTTGCTCATTCAAACACATGAGTAGGCAGGTGAAGTTAGAGTCACAGTCAGGTCAAGATCCAATCTATTTAAGGGCCTCAGTTAGTAAATAAACGTATTAACCAATTACTTAATTAACTAATTAAAGTTAGTTTGATGGAAATTTGTACCTTGTGGTGGATAGTTTCTCTCCCTTTCGCCAATCCCAAACAACTATGCTGTGTTCGTCATCCAGACCAACAGACGCCAATTTCTTCCCATCAACTGTAATATTTAAACTCATCCGTCACCCAAACGAATAAACGAATCTTGCGCTTAAACTAATTTAAACTCAAACGAAAAAACGTGTCAATTCTGCCCAAAAGATCAGTACAGAAACAGTTCATGCAAGTAATTTCTGGTACAAACAAATAAATTTAAGTGATTTTCTGACAGATCACAAAACTACTAACTGCTGAAGTCCAAAGCACAGACGCCTCGTTGATGCTGTCCCTTCAAAATCGACAGAACTTTCAGAGTCTCAGAATCCCAGACGTGTATCACCGGATCACGACCAACCTATTGGAAATCACACGCAAAACAAAAGTCTTATGTAGCCAGCAATGAACTTTACAGAGCAGGAAATGAAAACAAGTAACACACAAGTCATGGATTCTAAATTCAATGCTCAACTTTGCATGAAATCATAAGACAAAGGCATATCAAATATTTGCCTAATGCTCATACGAACCGTTCGAAGGCACTGCTTATATGGCAGGAAATGGCTGAATGGTAAGACGGCGACACAAAGATCTATCTAAACGTGGGTTCGAAACCTGCTAGCCCATATGGTTAGCTCAGCTTTCCATTTGCTAGTTGACATTGGTAAAATGAGCAGTAGGACAAATCGGCACCCTGCATGCTGTCATACAGTTAAATTTGATTCCTGTTAAACTGGTTATTATTTATTAGTACCATGTCATGTAATCTTGTTGTGTTCTTGGCAGTTTGAATAAATTAAGAATAGTACGTATTACCTGATCAATCTAAATGCATCTTAATGTTGCAATGTGGCCTTAACATCTATGCATCAGTATTCTCACATGTATTACTAGAACATATGGTGCACGTGGCACCATCTGGAGTGCAGCAGGCGATGAATTAGGCGCCAGAATCAGCTAAGAAGTAAATTGCAAGAATCAGAGATGCAAGGCACCTCCTGTCAAGGCATTTCTCGCGAGTCAGCCCAGAACCCAATGAATCAATTAATCAGAATTTATATAGCACCCCTTCAAGAGCAGAGGTGCTCCCAAACCAGGCTAAGCAGAAAAACAGTCTTAAACAGCAGATAGAATTGAATGAGAACCGTTTACCCCTGTTGGATCATTTAAAATAAGGTTGTTACGGCAGTCAAAGCCTTGATACCTGAAGAAGATGTGTGGCATGGTGGCTGATTTGTTAGAGCGATCGGCCCGTAACATTCAGTGTGCGTTGAGTGAGCGGGTTCGACCCTCGTCCGAGGCGTCAGTCACTGTTTAGGAACCTTGAGCAAGTCCTTTGCGCACAATTGCTCTGCAGTGCAACTGCAATTGCGCCGTCGAGGTGTATGCATCTCTGAGCAAAAGATGTTGGAAGAAGGGCGATATCAAATTTCAAGAATTTAAATTTCAATACATGTAGGAAGATATTCAACACATTAGTTTAGCTTGGACTAGACTTTCACAAATCAGTCAGCTCTTAAGTGTTACCTGTCCTGTAGCAATGTAGTCCTTGATCGGGTGGATGCAGAGGCAGAGTATGTCATCCGTGTGGCCGAGATAGAACCTCTGACTGTGGCTGTCCTTGTTGTAGACTATTCCGACAGCAGCCACGTGGTACACGATTTCACCGCTTTGCAGGTAGAACAGGTTGTTACGGCAGTCGAAGCCTCGATACCTGAAACGTGAAAACTGAAATCACATGCTCAGAGGATGTAACTGTAGTCATAAAAGTACATTTATATAGAGCCTCAAAGAAACATCGAAACCACCTTGCAATTTTCTACTTGAAATAGTCTTGCATCTATATTGTAGCCTACATGTTCGAGGCAAACCGGACCCGAAGTTAAGGGAATTAGGATTTGGCGCTAAGTACTCCATTTCATAGGGCACACATTTGCATCCATCATAAGACTGGGTTGCTACCTCCTCCAAGGTCACATGAAATCAAGGAAATTCCCTACATCAGAGCAACATAACACTATGCCTTACAGAGCACATACCATCGAGACTTGATTAACATTAAATCAAATTGCAAAATCTAAAGTGCTACATAGAACTTTGTGCATAACACACTCGCCGATGTGGCAAGTCAAGTTGGCATCTTTGGGAAAGATGCCATTTGTGTAAAGCGACACAGTGTGTTATCTGGGAATACATTAAAAAATCCACACTGTAATAGGAAATCATCAATAGGCTTAGAGTACCCATGAACAAAGTGGAGCTGGAGACCATCTTGTGGAGCTGGTAATTTCTTGCTGCCGAGCGATGGTGTCTCAGTCTTTGCCTTCTTCTGCAACGCTGTTACATCTTCCTTGTAAACTGGTCGTTCGTAAGATTTCAGCTTTTCCCTTTCCACGTCAGAGTCAACTTCCGCTACATCGGATAAGTCGGAGTCACTCTCCTCACTGTCCGATGCCATGCACGCTGCAACATAATCCAACCAAGTTAAATAAGACTTCATAAGCTAATGGGAAAGTCATTAAAATTGAAACACTTGAATTCAATAAGGGATATACAATACATGTCTACATACCTATACATACAATACATACTTATACATACATTAGGCTCTCTTTGGCATTGAGCCTGTCCACCAGGGTCCACTCTGATTCTTTTTATACTCACCTAGAAACTGTTCCTTTCAGCCGTGCTGGGGTCGGGAGTGCTCCTGAGTAGTAACCTTGAAGGGGCGCTATATAAATTTTAGTAATGAATGAATGAACATGTATGTAAGCATGTATGCATACATGTATGTATGTATGTATATATGCATGTATGCATTATGGTATCTCAGCTTTTATAAAGAAGGCACAAGTACGTGACTTCATGTATCATTACGAGTACACTCTGTTACCCGGTACATATGGACAACTCTTCCTCTTCGCCTTTGAAATTCATTCCAAGAGGCAACAACTTGTATCGACAGTCCTTTACCCACACAAATATCTGTTGTAATCTATTAGATTCAAAGGTGCCAAGGTCTGTAATAGTATATCCATATTGACTGCCAACTGCCTGGCTTCCATAACTTTAAGAATAGATTACTCCATTATCGCAAACAACATAGTAATCGAATTAATATTGTTAAATGCTATGAATGTTCGGTTAAGTTCTGTCGGTGAAGATACTTATATTTAATTTCTGACTGTGAAAGTGAACGTACTGTCGTGTTCTATCGTGAATTTCTACTTCGTTACCCTATGATGGCCCTATGCATTCCACCAGGGCCCTCCCCTTCGTAGCCACAATGCTATAAGCTACTATGTTCACCGCCATAATTGTCAAATATGTTACATGTGGGTTACAGGAAAATAAAACTGAATTGAATGTCTGTATCTGTGAGCTTCAATTTATGCAGGCACGTATACAAGCAAGTATGTATGTATATATATACATCTGTGCATGCATGTACATGTATGTATGTATGCAAACATGTATACCTACAATGACCATACTTGCTTATTTACATATATTACATGCAAATTGTTTGACATTTAAGTGACTCAGATAACATAATGAGTAAAAAGCAATAATTATGCCATTAAGATACAAACCATGCTGATTAGACATGGCATCGATGGCAGCTCCCTCCACCATGTGTCGCCACTGGAAAATGGCATGATCTCCACCACCAGTCGTCAGAACACAGCTCTTGTCAAAGGAGAAACGACAGTTGGTCACATGCGCAGAATGGCCGCCATACTTCTTGAATTTCGCACCTGGAACATCACAGACAACAACTCAATAAATGTATATTTAAAGACCTATTTAAGGAAAACAATTTACAGTTAAACAATAGAGATGCAAAAGCAACATCAACACAAAGTAGTTAAACTAACCAAACTGAAAGTAAATTATCGGTTCCTCTGCCATCATTCTCAATCACCCACCATCATCTGCCTCATGCTCCTCTCTCTCTCTTTCTATCACCCCATCGGCATTCCACTCGAAACCAGTCTCCCTTCTTTGAAAATTCCCACCATACTCTTCTCATCCCTCCGCCTTCAATCTTCTGCATAAATAACACCTGCCTCAACAGCTACTCTGAAAGTAATTAACGTTTGGAAATCTAAAGAGTGTTACTAAATCAAAGTATTTAGAACTAACAAGGGCATTTTAAGACAGATATAAATGCACAGAATCAGAAGAAACAGTACGCAATGACAACCGACCTTTGCTCAAACTTGGAAACCTGAATAGCTTAACCAATCCGAAATCATCTCCAGTGACAATGACCTCAGCCTTGAAGAAAGCGTCTGCAGCATTGACGTCATTCGTTGCCGAATATTTCGGCCAGATTCCGTTGACCTCCGGACCGAGGACGCCCGTAAACGACGCCCATCGTATGTTCTGTATCTCTTCCGAACTGGTCGCCTGCTTCCCGTCTAACAACACAGTCAAGAAATCACACAGATATCATATCAGCACAGCAATCAATTGGTTAGAGTGCTTTGAATCACCACTTATTTTGTTCCTCCACCATCATCTATATATCAAACCTCAGGCATTCTACTCAAAACAGGTGTCTCCCTTCTTCAAGAATTCATACCTTGACTTATCTGATCACTCCACCTTCAAATTCTCCACATAAATGACACTTACCTCAACAGCTATTCTGTCCCCTCTGATCCCATGGCACCAGGACCCCCTTCATATCATCCATGTAACCATGAAAGTTGAAATAAGTTTATAAATCGCATTTCTCATATATCGCATTTTTATGTCTTCTTAACTGAAGAAGAAGAGGATAAAAAAACAGACAACTCTGAGCTAGACAATAATAATTAATTAGTAATGCGTTGTATGACAATGATGACGACAAAAACGGCAATGATTAAGTCAAAAACGGTGAAATTTTTTTATCGTTATACACAAGCTCAGCGGCAATGTTTGTATTCCTCGTCGTCGTCGTCGTCGTCGTCGTCGTCATCATCATCATCATCATCATCATCATCATCATCATCATCATCATCATCATCATAACCATCATCACAGTTATCATCACAATCACCACCATCATCATCATCATTACAATCACAGTCATCACCATCATCTTTATTGCTAACAAGATTTTGGCTATGGCAGATACAAATCCAACAAGCATAGTAATGAAGGAGACACTGACTTGGCATTCTGAAGACGAGATGTTCTGCGGCCCCGCTGTTCGTCTGAATGTACTTGCTGTCCTCTGACCAATCCAGATGCGTGATGAAGCTGGAACTTCCGCCACACTGTCCCACCCGCTTGTATTTCTGGGCAACGGCATAGACGTCGACAAAGTTGTCGTTTGACCCAACTGCAATGTACTGGCCATCTGGCGAGTATTTCATTTCGTGAATGACCTCCTTGCGATCATCAATGTGAACCAGAGGATTCAGGTCTCTATTACAAACAGTCCAATGAATTGTAATTCTTTAAAGTAATGTATTGAATCGTATTTATTAATTTAAATAGTGCTGCTCATAGCAGCGGCCATGCAGTGGAACTACCAGCACACGAACCCCAAGAGCGTAGAAAGGTTTTGAGGAGGGAGAAGGACACAGGGAGAGACCCTGAAAGAATGGTCACATGCAGACATGAGGAAAGTGCATTACATAGGGAGGGTCTAACTGTGGCAACTGGTCTAATTTGGGCCATAATGGTCCTAACTCGCAGAACAAAGAGAGAATACCAGTCCAAGGAGTAACAAGGTTGATCAAAAGCTGCAGAAAGAGGGGATTAAATCTGATCCCTGGGCTGTATCTGAATATATAGACGCCCTTGCAGTGGTATGGCCGCATTTACGGCACCTTATAAATCATCGTTATTAATATTATTATTATACCTAAGTGGTGGCTTTGGTTATGTTATGGATGTAAGAGAAAAAAAACATGGATTTTCAATTTTCTGATAGCATAAAAGAGTTAGAGTTAGTATGAGGTGCTCTATGTGAACTATGAGTTGCTGAGATGTGAAAAGTAAATATGAAGGTACCCAATGAAAAACAAATGCCATGCGGTTTATAACAAACAACAATCTAATAGTGAACTGACTTTGAGACTAAGACGGAAAATGATCCATCCATCATTCCAACAGCCAAATGCGTTCCATCTGGATTGAAAGCACAACTACGAACCGCATGATCCATCACGACCTTGCTGTACAGAGAATTCGTCTGCATGTTCCATATCCTACAACAAAATAAAAACGAGCCCAAAGACTAATTCTAATCATTCTTCATTCAGTTTCTGACACAAACCTCAGCAGCAATGGTGGACTTTATAGGGTTATTTCAAAATAAATATTTCTACATCTTCTGAATCATGCTAGACATGCAAGTATAATTAAAGGAAAAAGGTAATCAGCACAGAGGTCATGGACTTTTGTGGAATGGGAAAGGCAAAAATAAACATTTAAGAGAAAGCAAAGAAAAAGCTTATAGAAGATAAACACTCTCAGTATTTGCTCTACGCGTATGGAAGTATTCCAAACAGTTATGTACATCACATTAAGCACAATAACAATAAAACAATAATACTGGCAGTCAAAACTGTGCTACTAATAATATAGGTATCATTAATAAACATTGGATTTTTGTGCAAAACTCCCAAATGACTAACCTAACTGATCGATCGTCACTTCCTGTGGCAAAGATTGGTTTTTTTGAGTGAACAGCAAGAGCCCACAGCTCACCCTCCGCATGACCCTGCATCACACACTGCACCTTCTCGCGATCTCGAACAACCACTTCAAATACCTCACTGTCCTGGGTTCCAACCAGAACTCTGTCTTCACTCCAGTGCAAGCTCCGGATTGTCAGACCTAAAATGATTTCAAGCCGTATTCATAAGAAATCCTGACAATATAATGAGTTTATTTAATTGATTTTAAGTAGTTAATATAATAACTTTTCACTGATTAAAAACTTCTTTTCCAGTATAGAGCCATACATTTCTAATGCAATTGCAATTATTCAGCATTGCATGTAGCAAGATACACAGTCCACTGTCAGCTTAAGCGCCAAAAGCCAATTTTAACTTTCTGCTACACCTTTTGGTCCTATCAATCACAGCTGTCTATGTCACATGACTGCTTCAGTTTTGGCAGAGTTCAAATTCCCAACAAATAACTTATTAACAACTTTTAGTTGTGGTGCACATACTCAGTGTATCCCAAAATAGTTATAGTCATCTACATTGATAAGAAGTTGTGTCTCATGCACCTCTGTGTTAGAGGGCGCATGGATTCGCAGCTCGTTTCACAAGCAGATACTTAAATCTCGGATAGCAGGGTCCATACAGGGAAACCTTAAATGGCACGGCTCTCATTCAAATGGGCATTGGGCCGTGGTGGTAAAGGATCTCACCCCATCATTCATTGCAAAACTGAGCAAGATTGAGGCCATGTGGTCACTGTATAAAATCCAGTATGCACACATTAATGTTACTGGTGTTTCAGTAGCAGTTTGGAGTATACATTCACTGCAACTTAAGTACCTTTATAGCCTCCTGCAACCTGACTCAAGTCAACAGAAAGTGTAGGTCGAAATTCCTTGTCCCATAGTTTCATGCAACTGTCTTTTCCTCCTGTTACAAAGCCTTCGTCTGTTCCGTAAATCGCATAGACAGGACCCTACAAAGCACAAAATCATCTGGCATAACAGATGATAGATAATAAGATCCACCAAAAATACATGAAAACTAATTCTTTAAAACCTACAAACACAGAGCAAAATAAGAGCTTTGAGCCCAAGTGGTTCAGAAGACAGGGTTGGAAACAGAACCAGTGCAAATTATCCAAAATTCTTAACAGCAAATCCCTCCACGCTTCTTTAAATCAGCCGTGATAGCATCCACTGAAACAGTAGTCTACTAAAAGATCCAAGTCATTCACTGTTAACTACTCCTGCACAGTAAAATTTTTGCAATGAAATTGATTTCTTATAATTATAATTTATTATCTGTGCTGAGTTGTGGTGTTGACGAGTTCATGCGATACGTCGGATGACTGAATGTAATTGCATTTGTATCCGAACATTTGTATAGTGCCACTCATAGATTTAGAGGCACCTCTGACAGTAGCAAATAAGAGAGCCCTTCTGAAAAGGAAGACTGAGGAGCTCAGGCCGTAGTCCATACGGATGATGGTTTCAACTAGTGGAGCTGACATAGGCAAAGCCATGCATGCAGTCAATGTCCTGTTATATCAAAATTAATAACCTAAATCTGTCACCACGTCAAGCACATTAGTGTATCTTTTTGTGTATCTTCAGATCTCAATAATGAAAACACATACTGTACACCATGACTTCAATCCTTAGACAGTTTCTACTGTTACAGCAAGAGATCATCATGTCTCACAATGTGTGCTGCCCTGATTGCCAGTGACAGCGTGTTGCCCTTCCACATGTAGATGTCGCCACTGAACGTGACAGAGTACGTGACATCGGCAGCAGCACCAAACGCAAGACAGAACATTGTCTGGATCTCTCCCACTTTTCCAAAGACACCCTTCTTCGCGGTCAGGGTGTTGCCACTCAGCGTCCAGAACTTGATATGTTTGATACCACAGCTAGCAAGAGCATTAGACTGGTGAGGGTTGAACTGCGCATCAAACACCTAAAATAAACAGCATCAGTCAATCCAAATATTACGAGTCCAAGGCATCTCTTACTCGTTCCTTTATTTATTTATTACATAAATTTGATATCGCACTTCTTCCAACATTTTTTGCTCAGAAGTGCACACACACACCTCAATGGCACAGTTGCAGTTGTACTGCAGAGCAATTGTGTGTGAAGGACTTGCTCAAGGTCCCTACACAGTGACCACCAGGCGAAAGTCGAACCCGCTCGCTCAGCGCACACTGAATGTTACGGGCTGACCGCTCTAACCGATCGGCCACTGTGCCGATTTAGTTCATTAAGCATAGAATTTTCACTCTTGGGAATATAATAGCTTTCGGAATGAGAGCGCTTCTGATTGGTTGTACTGGGAGAGACCTTTTGAAACATGTCAATACAATACAGCTGATATTTCATATTCTTTATAAAATGTGTCTTATCCTAATTACAAGCCATTGTATCAGCATTTTTATCTGAGTTAGGAGTGATCCTTTAAAACCAGAATAGGAATAGAAAGAAGATCTATCAAGAAACAAGTTTTGACTGAATTGCTGAAATGATCAGAGAGGATGTCTCAAAAATTAGATACTCTGTTATTGGCTAGAGTTGATAACGGATGGGCGCTGCAGTTGGCTACCAGCATAAACATCCTGTTTGATTTTTGTTGCATATGTAAACTAGAGAAAGGTTAGGCAAATTGCATAATAACGAATATACTTACGTTTATGCCTAGTTCTTACTTATCTATTCTGGCTATAAACTGTTACTACAAATCCTTATTACCACACATCATTATTTAATCTGCAATGTTATCAACCAAATATTTTCAACAAAATATGTGCTTGTATTTGGTACCACACCTTTTCTGAATGTCCTCTAACTGTAGCCAAAACCTTTCCTTTACGCCAATCCCAAACATTGATTATGGCATTGGGGTCCAGACCCACAGAAACCAACCTCTACAACCAACAACAATCATTTCTCAATCAATTTTGTGCTTGTCATTAGATTCTAAGTTCATATAGGCATACATATCCATAGGTGACCTACATAAAAATTAACATTATGTGACAAAGTAAAGCAGATGTGTCTCAACTATAGACCAGAGGAATGCGAGTTGAAGCAGATGTGTCTCAACTATAGACCAGAGGAATGCGAGTTGAAGCAGATGTGTCTCAACTATAGACCAGAGGAATGCGAGTTGAAGCAGATGTGTCTCAACTATAGACCAGAGGAATGCGAGTTGAAGCAGATGTGTCTCAACTATAGACCAGAGGAATGCGAGTTGAAGCAGATGTGTCTCAACTATAGACCAGAGGAATGCGAGTTGAAGCAGATGTGTCTCAACTATAGACCAGAGGAATGCACGTTGAAGCGAATGAGTCTCAACCATATACAAGAATAACATTCAAGAACTGACATAAAAACAGAATAAAAAAACACATAACCTGTCCTTCCTTGTCGAAAGCAACTGACCCCACTCCATGTTCATGACCTCCTTTAAGAATGGAGACAACCTGAAGGGAAACCGAGTGCCACACGATGATAGTCGGCTGCTTTCCAATCTGACCCGTAGCGACATGCAGTCTGTCTGGATGGAGACACAGGCTAAAAGACATAGTAACAACCATGCTTTCAATGTACAGCTCCAAGGGACTATAAGAAGCTAAACATGACACATGTATTTACACTCTTTAGAAGCACATTCTCAACGTTCAAGGAATATAATTCTGATGTTCAAATTTTCCAACACAACTATGACAATCCAACAACAAGACACAGGTCATTCAAAATCTCCCATTTAAAACAAAATATGTCTGTTTATTGACAAGCTCACTGACAAGCAACAGTAAGTAACAATGAAATATGATGAGTTAGGACCACTATGGTCCAAACTAGATTTTTTTGACACCACTGGGCCCTTCCTATGGAATGCCCTTCCCTTTTTTCGGTCTCTTCCTGCACCATTCTCCCTCCTAAAGACCATTTTCTACTCTCAAAGATTTAGCACTGAGAGTGCTACTGAAATAGCCACTGATGTGAGTGGTGCTGGCATTATGCTGCATAAAATATTGACAATTACAGTACAATTATATAACGATGATACAAATTTAATGCTTTTTATTAAACGTGGATCTTGACAGCTTGTTAGGCAACCACTCATTCTACAGCACAATTTCCATGCATCTCTATGTTATGGTACCGGTTCCCATGCCACTAGTGGCATATTTCAGATATTTTAATCTCGGGCTAGCACGGTCCGTCAAAGTGGTCAAAAATCTCATCCAATCAATTCATTTAAGTATGAGCAGAGTCAATATCATTACAGTCAACATAGAATAGCATGTAGGCCTACATTAACATAGGAACATACACCTTCTTACACATCCATGCATGAGTGCATACATAAGCCTATATTCGTGGAATGCACACATGCAAAGATACGCAAACATGTGCAATGCCTTACAGTTCAACAAATTCCTAAATGCAATAAACTCGCTTCTACTTTCATCATAACTAACTGCTAATAATTATAACCTGACGATATCGTCGTCGTGTTCAAGAAAGAATCGCTGCTTATGCTCGGCAACGTTGAAAACGACGCCGACTCCTGCCACGAAGTAGACAAGTTCATTTGTGGCCGTATACCACAGATTGTTTCTGCACTGATGCCCTCTATAGCCATAGACCCACTCGAGTCGCAGCTGAGATTTCGGTGCTGTTTTGTCGGACATTTTCTAACATTTGGCGCTTAGAAATATCAGAAAATGTGAACTGGTTCCTTTCGTTTCTTCATCGCCCAAGGACGCCACTGTCGTTGACAAGCACGTGACCTGCCATGTTGAAGTGATGATGCCATAGCGCTACTATTTTAATTCTTTACAAGAATTTGTATCGCGCCTCTTCCTGAAACCTACCAAGAGACGCTCCCCGGCCAACTACGGCAAAATAAATTGTATTTCAGCAACCTGAAAAGCACATTCACAGTTTTATAGGTAGTAGACGAATCTCCACAGAAAGTACATTCCAGCAAACAAGACTGGGCGACGCAGTGTGGAAGTTATATGCAACAGTTTACAGCAAAGTGTGAACCTTTTGCATCAAATCACGATTCTGGGTGTCCTTGATGTTATAATTTACTTACTATTATCGAACACATCCATAATCACAGATATTCTTCCTATTTTAATTTAAGGCATTTCCTGGTCATTCGTCTTTCTGTCTCCTCCTCTGACTCTACTGTTTTAGTTATGTTTTTATATGTTCTCGAACTGACTTACAGCACTTCTGCAGTTCTATTGTCGTTAGTCTTCCTAAGGTTCGTCCCTCTTCTCTCCAGTCAGTACTAAACACCAGTCGCGGGGTCTTAAAGAATAATGAATTTAATGATTATTTACAGAATATCATTCCTCTATGACCTCGTTGTCGTTGATTGGCTCCATCTATGTTCGTTCTAAAGCCAACCATAGATGTAGTGAACATCCGGCGAAAACTAAACGGGGTTTATTTACTTGATTAGTCGAGATATAAATTTATCAAAAATGACTAAATCATGCGCTGCTTACGGATGTACAGCAAGGTGTGTTGCTGGAGCATCACGCACATTTCATAGGTCAGTAATAAAATAAGACTTCTAAACTCATAAATCGACGCCCCTAAACTGCTAGCCCTACTCTACCTCCTCTAACTCGAAAGTTCCATAACCCGACACTCACCTTACTCGTACTACTCTTTTGACAACCCATCTCATTTGACGCAGCGCTCATGAATAAACTGGAGCCCTGACCACGGCTTACGATTGGCGCTTTAGAAGTTTCGAGACTACGATAAGTATGGTATGCGATATCTTGTTGTATGTGAGGCGCCCTTGTAGCGGTATGGCCGCGTTATGGCGCCATATAAATCGTCATTATTATTATCTTGCATAATTATCCCCATCTATATTGGGATTTTGGACGACTTAACTCTGACAATGTGCAGTAGATGTCGATGGATATAGGATAATAGGACTTTGCTACTTGTACTCAAAATTGCTACCCACCTCTGTACCACTATCACTCTGTGAATTAAAGCCTAAACGTATTTTATTAATGATTACTGCCTGATGTCACACAGGGCAGAAATGTTAGTAGCTGCTGTCGACTTACATTTTAGATGGTATCTGTGTACATCTAAATCTGCATTTATATACTTTGTAAGAAACTGAATTATACACAGATTTTGATGGTTTGCTGTGTTTTGGAGCAATTTTATTGTTACTGTTGTTGATGTCCTGCTGTTACTATTGTCGTGTCTGGCCTGCTGTGTCAATATAAACACCACTGGGACCATACTTATGTATTTAAAAAAAATGACATTCAGAATAAGGTTATCTGGATGATGATGGCATATTTTCTGCAGTCTGTGCACTGTTCTCTTCACAAAGGGCCTCTAAATCAACATTTCCATGCAAGCACCCACGAGAAAAAATTTATCATATCTTGTGTTTTTTAGATTTCCAAAAAATGCTGATATGCGTAAAAAATGGATTAAAGCAACTAGACGAAAGGATTTCAAGCCAGCTTCAGGGAGCTACATATGTTCGGATCATTTTGTTAAGGAGGCATTTGATGAAAGCAAAACTTCTGGATTTTGCTCCAGACGGTATTTAAAACAAGATGCTGTTCCTAATATCTTTGCATTTCCGGAAACCTTTTTGGCACTGAAGAAATTGAAAACTCAGAAACCACCACTGAATCAAAAATGTCCAGAGTCCACAGCTGATGTTCACATTATGAAAGTCACTGATCATATTGAAGAGAACATAATACCTTCAAGTCCACTGAAAAGTACAAAAGCTTCAACAATTCAATATGTTGGTGACTGTGTTGCCAAATCAACTTCTGGAAGTTGCATCTATTTGGATCATTTTGTCAACGAGACATTTAATGAAAGCAAAACCTCTGGATTATGCTCGGCACGGTATTTAAGACCAGATGCTGTTCTTACAGTCTTTGCATTTCCGGATCGCTTAGAACCGAAGAAAGAAGAAACTAACAATCCTCAACTGAATCAAAAACATCCACAGCCAACAGCTGATATTGAAAATACAAAATCCAATGTTTATTCACCAAAAAGTGTAAAATCTCCAACAATTCGATATGTTGGTGACTGTATTGCCAAAGACACTGACAGTTTGACAGACATTAGAAAAAAGTTGGACTTTGTTTTGTCTGCTTACCAGTTGCAGCAAAAGCGTATAAAAATGCTTATGCAACAGTGTCGACGTATGAACAAGCGTTATACTAGCGTTAAAAACACGTTGGACGAGCTTCAATATAAATCTGATGAGAGAAAAGTTTGTCATTGTTCGGAAATAACACATTGAATGCGTAGATGTAGTGAACAATTGTATGATCTTCATGGGTAATGCGATTATTGTGTTGATGCTTGGGTTCGCCATATCGCTATTAAAAGAAACAATTATACTTGAAGGGGCTCTCATTCAACACTTATTCTGTTTACATTTATTTCAAGGACATGCATGTTTTTAGTGCCCCAAGATAGCTACTCAGAGGTGCTCCGATCCACTCTAGCAATAAAGAACAGTTATCAATGCTTGTGAAAGGTTATGCACAACTTAATTCCAGTTATTATGTGTACACTTAATAGAAGTAAATATTGAGTCAGGTTCATCATTTTCCAAGGAATAAATTAGGTGGAAAAGACAGTTGTTTAATTTGTTTAATCCTTAGTACACATCTATAAATAGGGCTAATGATGGGTCCTCACTTTCATTTAAATTAAATTTTAAATTTAGAGTCAAACACAAGGCACTGAACATCAATCCAACATTTGATGCAATCTTTTAATAGACAGGCTCACACATTGGTAAAAACAGTTGTTATTCTGTCATTGCAGTTTTTACCTCTACCTGACTCGACTATAACGACACTTTATACCAACTATATACACTGTCCGTGGGAAGACGTCAAGGGAGAGAATGACACACTTGCCTCATATGGCTAGACTAAGAAAACGAAGTTGCTAACACTTCATACCCAATAGCTGTTTCTTCACTGCATAGTTTAGCATTAACCATATACCACACATGTATGTAATTGGATACCAATAACCATTAACTCCAAGTCAGAGTACCATGTAGGTGTCACCAGCAAAATGTGTAAAATGCCATTGTAACCAAGGAAGTGAATTTTATAATGTCATTTGGTTCATTCCTTTACATGATGTAAAACTGTATTCAAAATTTCATGTCCATGGAGTTCGCGTAGTCTTTCAAGATGCCTGAAATCAAAACACCATAGCAGCATTAGACTAAACACATCACACATTTCAACATCATTAAAAGAACAGAATTTAACATTTAATAAAAACTACGAGCCTCTCACGAGCTCTGATCAATGTATGTATTTATATGCATGAAAAAGATAACTCACAGAAACACATCACCAGTGACTAACTCATACAGCAAGTGCATTTTAATGACAAGCCGCATTGGTTTCCCAGTTGGGGTGCTCAATAGTGTAGTGTAGTGATTAGCATGTTGCCCTGTCAATCAAGAGGTCAGAGATTCAAATCCTCATCAGGGCAGAAATCTATGTCAAGATGTTTGCTCCATCTGCACCCTCTCACCAACTCATCAAAGCGATGGTCAGTCCATATTTCTGTTATGAGCTGCTAAGTACACTGTCATCAGTTGATGCCTTGTGTATTAGATAATACTGACATGATATAATTTACTTAATATATTTATAAATGAGCTCTCAATTCTCTGTGCCTGTTTTCCATAAGTGGGTGAAAAACTGATCTGTTTGCATGTAGTCTTGTGACAATGGGGAAAAAGCTACTCTGAGGAATTTCTCTTGAAGCTCTAGTTGAAAATTCTTTATTTTTAGTTTCAGCTGTAGACCTAACCTCTGATCTCCCTGGCTAAGTTTTGCGATGAGAATGGCACAGTTGTGTTGGACGGTTGGCTTGGTCTTGTCTCGTGCCAGCGCTAGAAGCTCCATCATGATGTTTGTCTTGGCAAGAGCTTTGCAGACCTTTGGAAGCTCAGCACAGTGGCTGAGACAGAGTGCAGCGTTGCCAACAACTGCCTCGTCTGGACTTGTCAGGAGATTCAGTACAGTCTTCAATCCTACAAGTAACATCGTCAAAAAAGATATCATCAAAAACTGTCCTAACACATCCCACATGTAGTACTTGTGCATGTTCGTTCCTTTAGGGCATATAGTTAAATCAATGTGTATGGGAAGTGCATCAGTGTTATTTCAAACTTTCACTTAAGTCAAAGGCCTGGCCACAACAGACACAAACATACAAATATAACTGCTTTATTTTATGGCCCATTTGGCAACACAGGTTAGAGCATACCACACACCTCATGCACCTACTTGCATCAGAGTCCCATACTGATAACAGGTTCAAAGATTTGAGTATCGCATTATCTTGGTCAATACAAGACGACTTTAATAAGCATGGCGCCCAATCAAAACGGCAGCGATGGTCGAGCAGGGTCGAAACCATACAGTCACTATACAAAGATGTGTGATCTTCCATATGTGTAGAGTCAGACAGTTTTATGCGAATATCTGTATCGTGTTTATTTGAAGCCTTGTATATAATTATCGACTATTAACATATCGTGTTTATTTGAAACCTTGGATATAATTATCGACTATTAACATCGTGTTTATTTGAAACCTTGGATATAATTATCGACTATTAACATCGTGTTTATTTGAAACCTTGGATATAATTATCGACTATTAACATCGTGTTTATTTGAAACCTTGGATATAATTATCGACTATTAACATCGTGTTTATTTGAAACCTTGGATATAATTATCGACTATTAACACATCGTGTTTATTTGAAAGCTTGGATATAATTATCGACTATTAACACATCGTGTTTATTTGAAACCTTGGATATAATTATCGACTATTAACATATCGTGTTTATTTGAAACCTTGGATATAATTATCGACTATGAACATGGTAGTTCAACTTCAATGCAACAAAGTTCTTCTGTACATCCTCTCCTTGACATGATCCACAATAGTCAAAGCCAAGTTCCAGTTTTGTTGAGCCAGGTTGATGAATGCATAATTCTGCAGTCTTATCCCAAAAGACCATGCCACAATTATAATTCTGTCTTTCTGGAAAACTTCAAGCTGATATTGCACAGAAAACACATTGCTAAATTTATCATGCACTGTGTAATAACTCTTAGATGGCCATCGTTTAGTGCATCCATTAAAGAGTGGTTCTTAAAATGTGCTTACATTGATATATACAGTCCCCACATATTAACAAAAATGGCGACTTGCCTTTAGGGTAGTCGACGATCTGTTTCCTGGCCTCTGTGCTAATCTTTGTACAAGCAGCGAGACACGCAACACCAGACTTTGTAGAAGCTGCTGCATCACTCTACAACCATGATCACACGAAAACAATTAGCATTTATACATTTATCTCAAAATTGTAACAACAGCTATCAGAAAATTACAGAAAAAATAATTGCAATTTAAACGACAAATTAATGTAAATACCTAGCTTTACGTTAATTTTTGCAAATTTAGTGCTACAATATTTAATGACGTTTCAAGTTATAATAGTGATTTGCATAAAAATCAACAAAAGTTTTGAAACAATTAAAATGACCAGTAGCACTTCCTCAAAGTATGAGAATATTGGTAGATTCATAATGGAACTAATGCTTTGAATTGTGGTAATGAAATGATAATTTCATGACAGTCATAAGTGCAAGTAAGCTATTAAGCAGATACATGTATTTGTTATATCAAAAGTTGAAAGGCTGCACACAACAATGCATTAAACATTAAACAACCAAATCTCAAACCTTAAGAATCTCTAAGATTTCAGGAATGATCAGGTCTTGACATTGCAATACCACTGTATCTCCACTGGCAAGCAGCAACCTGCTTAGAAGCAAACAGAGTCGCTGCAGCAATCCATGATCTCCCTCTTGGATTCCTCGCAGCCTCCAACGACCAAGCATCTTGCTACACAGAAGACACAACTGCAACCCAGTCTCTGGAAAGTCGTCGCTCGTTTTTTCATGACCCAAGTTCACCAAAAGACCCAACACAGAAAAGAGGGTCTCCTGACTCTGTTGATCTGCTGACAAATCACAGCATTTCGTCTGAAAATAACAGACAGATAATGCAAGTTAGGTTTCTATTTCAATTTTCCAAATGTCCAGTAACAACATTTCTTGCATAAATCTTTGTCACAACTTCTCTAGATGTTTTAAATTAGGTTCTGCACATGCATTTGTCATGCACAGATCTGCACATGCATTTGTCATGCACAGATGAATGCTAAACTCTAAAAATAGGTGTACCAGTGCAAGCTACTTTCATAAAAGAAAGCAAACACTCCAACATCTTGCCTCACCTTTGATCTTGAACTGAACTTGACCTTACCTCCCTATCAATTTTGCTCTGACTGAGCACTTATTAATAACATGCTTTGCATGACATAGGTTTCCATGGGCACTGTAAAAATCTCTGGAATATGATTATTAGCATAAGATGTAAACAAATTAATAAACAAAGTAAGTCACAAGGAAATGCATGAGTTTCTCTGAGAGTAGTTTAGTTACCAAAATCTTTTGACAAGCTTTCCATGTGTGCATTCTGGAAGCCAGTTTTCGTCGAAGGAAAGTCTCGATGGCAAGATTTGTAAGTATGTGAACAGCAGTGGTGACCAAAGTAAATGACTCAGCATTCTCTATCTATTAATCAACGAAAAGTGCAGACTGCAAGACCCTATTCAGTAAATTAAAATTCAGGATTACAACCATAGCGGCTGCCAAGTAATAAATTACAGATATTCAGAACTAATGTAGCAACATGAAAAACAAATGCACAAATTTCTTTGAAATTGTAATCTCTCCATCAGTACAATAACATTAATACAACTGTAATTTACAAAAACTTAAGAAGTGCACCTTAAAGTCGGGCAACCATTAGGAGCCATAGGTAGTACCATATATACTCGTGTACAAGTCGAGAAATTTAATGCTATTTCGAGACGACGAAAACGGTATTTGACTTATACGCGAGACGCGAAATTGATAGCTTTTTGGACGACCAAATACGCACACGTCACGAAAACGAACTCAAAACTTAAACCCTTAGTTGTCTGGTTATTTTAACACCTATTTCACAATAAATCACAGTTTCACAAATTACTGACTACACATTGTTAAAATTGAAAAGTAATTGTTTTTTAATAAGTTTATTATTTACCTGTGTGATAGTATTCTATTTGAAAAATTTTATGTTTCGAGATTAGCGCAGTAAAATACTTACTGATACTTTCCACAATTTCCAGCAATTTGAAGAAATAGTGAGCCTCCTACGAAACTAGTTTCAAGTTGAAAATTGTTGAATATGCTGCACTGCATGGAAATTTGAATGCCATGCAAGAGATGCCTCCCTTACTTACTAAATTTCTTACACAAACCGGAGGCAGTGAACGGAAGTCATCCATTTGTATTCACATATTAGTTGTTTATATTATTTTGTATGAGTTTCAAACACAAGTTTATTAGATTTTATATATTCCGGAAAATTTTCTAATCACAAAAAATTTCATCATCGCTCGTTTTGAGTTTATGGATTCGACTTATATGTGAGTCGTTGATTTTGGATTCTATTTTTGTCAAAACATTACACTTCGACATATACGCGAGTATATACGGTAAGTATCCAATCAGTAGTAAGATCTGCCTTTGTGTGCTATGTAACGCTTTAATGATGCACTGCATTAGTTTTTAGTTGCTTCTAGTATGCAAAGTGTTAAAATATAATATGTATAATTGTATATATATATATATTTATATATTTATATGTGTACACATGGATGTGGATTCTCACTAGATCAGAATTCAGTAAATAACCAGATGCAAAACAAGAAACTGTAAAATGTGGTTAAAGGAAGTAACCCAATCAATTTTGTCTATCTGGGGTCGCCCCAACTTTGGAAATATTATCGAGGGGTCACAGCACTAAAAAAGTTGAGAACAACTGCATTAATAATGAAATCGTACCAACCAGGCTTTCGAGAGATGGAATCAGAGCGTCTTCTGCAGAAGAACACATCTCAATTCGAAATCTTGTCAAAGAATCAAATTAAAAAACATAAAAAACTGACCCTACAAACTTAATTTGTTAAAAAATATGCCTCATTTTCATTCACCTTATATTAATAGGCATACACACAGAATACAACCTGTTAAGGCAGAACTGATGAGAACAGTTAACCTCAATTACAATAACAAAGAAAACTTTAATATGATAATTACAGAGCTAATTGTCAAAGGCATTTGCAGTTTTATTTATTTTTATCATTTATTAGACATTTATCACCCGTTAATTATTGAGACAACGATATCATCACAATCATAACCAAGTTATTTTGACTATAAAGGTCATGATGAAAGCTTAAAGAAAACGGGAGTATTCAAATTCATAAATACAAACAATGCCTTTATTGAAACTTAGTTTGAGTCATATCATAATATCAGTAATTTACAATCATATTCAAACTACATGGAATAATGGGATTGCTGATTAATGAGACTTACTTCTTCTCCAATGTTAGATTATTCAGAATGCCAAGGCACTGAATACATTTTGTTGACATCACTATTGATGACAAACTAGACACAAGCCTGTTGACAGAAAAACTTCAAAATAACCAACAATGAAATAAACAACATGGTGCCTCACTTACATTGTAAAATGCTTGCATTTATGCATGTTAATATTTAAATATGTATGCTGGTGTCTTACCATTTATATAAGGACACTAAAACCCAGAATTGTATGGTCTCGAGACAGTTTTTTAGTGTTTCGGTCTCGGAAGTCTGCTGTCTCGGTCTCGAGGTAGTGTCTCGAATTTTAAGAAACTGTCTTGAAGTGAATGTCTTGTTCTGTCTCGAACAAGCAGTCTCGATAAGTTTCGCGTGAATTGTCTTAAAATCTTGCGCGGCAATATAAAAACTGTTCTCAGGAATTTGTACTATATACATTATAAGTTTCAAATTGAAATTACAAATAAACATTATTCCTGAAAACTGATACATTAGCATTTTACAGCATTTTATATAGGATCACTTGTCTTTTACTGTCTCGTACTGTCTTGAACCTAGTGTCTCGGTCTCGGTACCTCACTGTCTCGGTTTCGGTCTCGGCACCTCACTGTCTAAGTCTCGTCTTGGTCTTGAAGTTTAAAGTCTTGCATACAACACTGCCAAAACCACTGGAAGAACACTCTGGACATATCAACCAAGCTCCTTCCTAGACGGTCCATATGTAAGGATCTAAACCTAGTCCACTACAAATAGCAGCTTAGTGTAATTAATCTATACCTAGTATTAGGATATTGACAATAAAAATGTAAGGTATGGTAAGGTACTCAATTAATACACACCTTGACCAGCCTTTGCCCTAGGGTTTTTGGTCCTTGCCAAGAACCTTATGCGAGGACAACCCAAACACAGGGAAATAATTTCACTAATTAATTATCCACTGCAAGTGAACTGGATCAAATTTTCTCAAATGCTGACTCGCATAACTATATCCGGTGCAAAAGAACAGCATCTATTGTCAGAGTAAAATGATTGGGTTGAGAACATTCCCCAATAGTAACCCCCAAGGAGCGCTGTGTAGATCTATGTAACCAATGAACGAATCAGTAACACATGTAAATTTCTCAATCAATCAATGGGAACTTAATATATCACCCCTTCAAGTTCTCTACTCAGAGGCAGAACACTGTGTGTGTGTGTATGAGTGGATTTGTGCGAGCGATTAAGTCTGTGAACGAATATGTAGACGTTCGGAGAAACCGTAAGAAATTCTTAGGCAGTCATAGAAAACCAACTTCTACAGAATATGCTATTTGAGAAAAGACATTTGAAAAGAAGGTATTTGAGTCAATAAGCCATAAGTAGATGACAACCTTACAATCGTTATTATGTGGCAGAACAGAGACAGACTTACCGTACGACTTCGTATTTAGCCAGAATTCCCTGACGACCAACTTCTGTCTCTGAGATTCGGTACAACAATAGCACTGCGCCACTCACAACGGGCTGAATGTGCACTTTACTACGATGCTTGCTTTCCAGCAACTTCACTAGACCACTGTGTAGATCAGCCACCTGCAGGATCTCCATCTTGTTAGCATCTAATTCACAGAAAACAATATTGTGAATATTCTAAATTCATTTTATTTGCTTATTTGGTGATCGAAACAAATGAAAATCTCATATTCTGATTTCTTGATTCAATAGAATCTGACCAGTCTTCTCCAACAAGTGCAATTCTGAGAGCAGTGTATCAGAAAAGCGGCCATCAATCGATGCCTTGCATATTGTGATTTACCGTGACATACAAATCATTGATTTGATCAGATGGAATAAGTATATCCTACACACTCATTCAGCCCTATTTACATTTATTTATTTCAAATTTATTTTGAAAATATTTTACTCTAAATATACTCATATTTTACTCACAAAATTCATAACATTTGCCAGTTATCCTGCACCTAGGCTGCAGCATGTCAACCCTGTGTGCTGCTAATAAATGAAGATCATCATGACTAAATTAGATCGGATAAATTGAAGCACAAGACCACATAATTCAACTACTTGCCACAATTTCATTATAACATGGTTGTCATGAAGACCATTCTAAGACGAACAAAAACTTGATATGTTAGACTTAGCATGAAAAGGACACTTGCCTTAAGAAGTGACTGTTCTAGAGCACAGTAAATGCGGTACCGTAACTATAGCATCGTAACTATAGCATCGTAACTCCATCAGCTTCCTTTTCTCAGTAAGTTTACAGTCTGTATATTCATTATATATATATATACATATATATGCATATATATGTATATATATTATATATATTACCATTGTCATTGCAGGCCAAGTGAAGAACTTGCAGATATGCGGCACAGACATCAGCCTCTTGCTTGGAAAGCTTGTCTGCTATATTTGAGAAACACCTTTAAAGTAAACAAGTAAAACAGTATAAAATAAATTAAACAAATCTAACCAAAGTGACTCTAGAACTCTACAGTCTCAAAAAAACAAACATGTATGTTGTTTAAAATTATGCATCATTGAAAGAATTGCAAACAACACAATATACTATTCACAAGTACTCAAAGTATATAGCATTATTTCTAGCAATGATCTAATACACAATAATACAATACAACTCACTGTCATTTGATAAAAAGTCCACCTCATAGAAAGTTCAGAAGTGCACATTGAAGCCGGGCAACTATTAAGAGCCATTGGCAGACTGGAAGGGGATGACTTCGAGTACATTACCACTGTCACAAAGATTAGATTATTTGCGGTGCATCAACTAGCACCAAAGGCAGTTTTTACATTACCTCGCTAAACCAAAGCTTTGTACCAGAAATTCAACTCAAAGCCTGCTTCAGCTATCCAATACTAAATGACTAAAAATAAACAATTGACAACTAAACAAACTTAAATGGTAAATTATATAAAGGCAGATGTAAGAACAGATTATAACACTGTCAGTGGCTGACATCTGATGCAAATCTTAACATGTGAAAAGTATCTTTCCGAAAACTTACTTTGCAATGGCTGGATGAGTTTGTGTTAGATGCAGACCTTCATTCATTCGCATCAACGTCTTAGAATTTCCTAGAAGACAAAACGATGTTGAAAGAAAAGTTCTCTCTGTGTAGTCACAGAAACCGAAATAGTTCAAGAGATGAGTAAAAACATAATTTACTGTCATCCCAAAAGATCTCTGTTCAGTGACAAGTTTTTTCAATGAATGCAACACTGATTAAATAGATGATGGCAGGGTCACAAAATAATGTAACTCAATAATATGCAACTTCTATTACACCAAGATCTAATGTTCAAGGCATCAATCGATGGTGCAGCAAAACCAAGGCAATGTCATCAATGGTGGATAAACAATACTATGGAGAATAAGATAAACAACATGGTATGACTGAAAGGTTATGTTTAGACATGTTACTGATAGCAATGGAACTTAACAGAATACAAAATATTATAGCATGAAGCTAAGTGGATCATCAGATAAATTAAATTATTCATACCATTCTGCATAAGGCTCTGGACAATGCGGAGGCCGCCACTGTAGTACATGAGGGGCTGTTCTGGTCGACTCAATTTCTTCAGAATCTCCACCAGATCCTTGGCCATGCTGTCGCCTTCGTTAAACAGTTTTGTTGCTGATTCCTCCTCAGCTTCACTCTCAATGGCTGCCTTTGCTTGAATAATATAAGCTGTCGTGAACAAGAGAAATCTTACTGTCAAAATTCTGAGAAGTACAAGGGACACATGCATACTGGGAGTCAACTTAGAATGAATGACAATCAATTGGAGTCTTGTGGAGTTTTTACCTGCCTGACTTGACTTCCAAAGCGACCATTACTCATCAGTTGCTGTGCCCAAAAATACCAAGTCAAATTACATGCTGTACATGTATGTAACTACCGTCTTCCTTTGGTATATATCATTCAACCACTAAACTGACTACACTTCATGTTACAAACAGACTGTGATATGACTCGACGCTTAGCAATTAGTAACCACACGTCGCTACTGGCCACGCCAAGGCCCTCATGAGTCGCAGCATGGTTTTAGTACTTACTGATTTATACATCCAGAGGTTTACCAACTTAAATAGTATTTGGAACATTTAAAAAGGCAACTTTACGTTAGCAGGACTTCACCAACAAATCCAACAAGCTTTGGCAAGTCCTGGATGAACACATTGGTGCAAAGAGCAATAGGAAGCAAGATAAGTAACTGCATCTCCATAAAGTTGACTAGTCCTTCCATTCGCTAGGCTGCAACGTTGGTTAAATTAGATGTATTAATTTGATGGATGCATTGCAGGCCCACCATACAGTTAAATAGGATTCCTGTAATAACTTGTCTTCATCCTTTAATACTGTACATGTGAAACTACTGTTGTGTGTCAGTTTGAAATCAACAATCATTATTAAAGACAAAGCATGGAATTAGTCTGTTGATAACTCGGTGTCTTCTCAATCTCCTGGACAGATGGTCTCTTTTGCAACTGTTCCTAACTTGACTGATTTCACGTAACAAGCAGAGAAGCAAAGGCAGATGATGAAATTTGCAGTCCATGATGACAAGGATGCCAAGTATAGGACGGACAACACCCAGAGGGTAAACCAAGTAGACACGTGCGCTTAAGACCAACAGGCATTGTGACCATGGACTTAATGAAGGAAGGAAGAAGGAAAGTATGAGAACAAATAATAATTTGATCTTACTGTTAATCATGGCTTCTTTATCTGGTGCTGCTTTCATTGCATTTCTATAGCTGTCCAATGCTTTCTCATATTCCTTCAAACCAAAATAAGCTTTTCCTTGTAAGATGAATGCCTTCAGACAGTTCTCATTCACCTGAAATAAATAACAATAATACTTAGTATGCATTCATTCCAAATTCCATAGGTATCATTTCGGTCTTAGAATATTCTATATACCAACATCTGATAACTATCTTCCAATGCAATTGGTGCTCCTGTCACAAAAACCACCATCTTCATCACCCCACCCTTCAGTAGCTTTAAAATTTAGATAAAAAATAATCTGACACATGAATTCACCATAAAACAATTGCATGTACAAATCTCAACATTTTTATATTTCCTATCAATGGCACGGTAATTTAAAGTGAAGGTGTGACTCAACATAAGCTAAGATCTTTTCTGGTGGAATAATTTTGGATTTTTTTGTTGACAATTGCCCAATGCATTAGAAATCAACCAGAATGAAAATGATGAGGGCCAATATCAAAAAGAATGTCAACACAGAGATGGGAGGGGCATGCAGTATTGAATTACACACTGCATGCCGAGCCCAGAGCTGAGGAAGGAAGTTAGTTTCACAAATCCCATGTAAAGTTGACCAATCCATCACGCGCTTTGTAAATCAAACGAATAATGGGATAGGCGCCTTGCATGGCTGCCAACAGTCAAATTCGACTCCAGCAATAACTTGTAACAATTAATTCATACTGCACTTGTAATGTGACTCAAAAATAAGGAGAAGGGTGGCGATAGGGAAAGCTGCAATGAACGGACTGGAAAAGATATGGAAAGACAAACATGTGAGCATAGACACAAAAAAAAGATTAGTGAGAGCAATGATCTTCCCTACAGTACTATATGGCTGTGAGACATGGACAATGACAAAGAACATGGAAAAGAAGATCAACGCATGCGAAATGTGGATATGGAGGAAGATGCAGAGAATATCATGGACGGAGAAGAAAACAAACGAAGAAGTGCACAGGAAGATTGGAGTCAAGAATGATGAGACGTTACAACAAACAGCGTTGAGAAGGAAGCTGGGGTTTTTCGGAAATGTTATGCGATCAAATGGAATGGAAAAAGAAATGATGCTGGCATGTGGAGGAGGAAGGAAGAAAAGAGGGTGCCCAAGGAAAAAATGTATAGATGTGATACCTGAAAAAACTGAAATGAGCCTGGAGGAATTAAGCGATGCAACTTCGGACAGAAAAAATTGGAGAGGATTGGTCATGGCGGTCGCTAGATTTCAAAGAAATAACAGCACAAGGTGAAGGTGGCACTTGTAATGAAACTGCGTTCTGTCAGTTTAAAACATAAACAAAATTATCATTATTAATAATGCATAACCGGAAATTTCCTCAGACATTCGCCTCGGCTGAATATCCCATTTTTCTCGACTATTCAGAAGTATTTGCCCCGACAAATATTACACACTCAAATAGTTAAATATAAAATTGTTTAATTCAATTATTTTTTTATAAACATTTAACAGTCTAGAAACGAAAATTAAAAATTTAAAGCCACATTAGTTGTTATTACAGGCACAAACATTTATTTTGCTAATTTATCATTTACGCAAAACCGTGAAAGTCGAAAATTGTAAGCTTTGCCTGCGGATGGTACTTGCCAGGCCACTACTATTCGGTTCGCACCAGGAACCGGCAAATAGTTCAACCAAACACTCGGATTTGGTACTCTGTCGAAAGTGTCTACTCGGTCATACCCGAATAATTATTAATATTATTAGAAAAGAATGAAAATGTCACCAACCCTGAAGGCCCACGTACAGGCGTCGAGTGCCGCATCAAACTGACCAAGGCGAATCTGAGCCTGAGCGAGATTTGTATGAAGAATATCCCAATCCTTCGTCTTCTCAGTAGCCTGTGTCAGCAATTACAGCTTCAATGTAAAGTAACAGAAGATTCTCACAACAGGTCTCGTAAATCGTCGAAATCACAGAAATAATAGATGAAAAGATTCAAAGATTAAGTGAATATGTGTCATGAAAAGGCTCTGTCAAAATTCATGTGTAAAATAATTTTTTTTTAGTTCACAACGTCACAGAACAACCCCAACAAACAGAAAACTTATGATGCATTATTTTGTAAAACATTTTCTAGAACCAAAGGACAAAAAACTCAATATGATAATGCTAGGGCAAAAGTACACATGTATCTCCCAATTCACCCATACAGCCTTGTCAGTGTCACATAATTTTCACAGACAAACTTTGTAATATCAAATATAACAGTGTTTTAAGATGCTAGCTCGCTATATAAAACATGTGGAAGGGTTGCTGATTGGTTAGAGCAGTCAGCCTGCTGCTGATGCTGAGAGAACGGGTTCGACCTTCATCCGAGACAGTTACTGTGTACGGACCTTGTGCATGTCCTTTGTGCACAATTGCTTTGCAACATAACTGCAATAAAGCTGTCAAAGCATGTTTGTACTTCTGAACTAATTGAAAGAAAGGCACTATCAGACTACAGTTCTATTGTATCAAAGCATGAAGTTCAGAATCTATAGATCCTAAAATATTAAACCCTTACATATTAAACTTTGATACCTGTTTGTAAAGAGTGACAGCTTTCTCGTAGTTTCCTTTGGAGAATTCCACATTGCCTTCGTCCTTAAGTTTCTCTGCTTCTTTCTTCATCTGCCTTTTTCGCTCAGTTCTCTCATGGCAGTCCTTTTCAAAGGCAGCCATAAAAACAGCTGAAAAATAAATATCTCCTGCATTAGTCAATGCCTAGACTCTCAACTAAACTTGCAAAGGTCAATTTCAATATATATCAGATAGTCATTAGCAGAACAAAAACAAACACCTGTAGAGTGTACACGTTATTGCTGCACCGTACAACTAAGTGGCATGGAAATCTTCATAATATATCTTTCTACTCTTAAATTACTTACTTACTGACTGCCCTGCCTTGGCAAGGCATAAATCCTCAAAATCTGGTTTAAACGTCTAGCGTGCTAACCAATAACCTAAGGAAAAATCATCAAGAAATCCTCTTGGTGTTCATTTTACCTCTGTCTTCCTTATGCTCGTCATCATCATCATCGTCGTCGTCATCACCGTCAAGTCAAACAGGCCAACAATTGTGCTACCATACAAGATATAATTGAAGTTCTTGCTACCATTTTCCTCCTCATCCATGTAAAAATCATTGGCATCATCATTAACTTCAATAACATCATCATGAACAACAACTTCAACTACCTGGATCAGTGCTGTTCTGGAGCTGGACATCTGGTTGGCTTGGTTCATTTTTATACGCATCCTTGTTAATCACAGTTCGATCGACAACTGAAACCAAGACAAGACTATTTATGCTGGATTTGGCAAAATATGGCCCAGGTATTCAAGTCATTTTGAGTGCCAACAGTATTTTTTTAAATAATTTTAATTAGAAAACTTCAAATATCTAAAGCACTACTCTAAAGCTGAAGTACAAATTATTAATGAGCACTGTATCATGCCAGAGAAGTCAAAGGAGATCCATATCAGGTTGTCAGAAACAAGAGACATAGGACATTGAGGGCTTTGCTACAGTGGGTTTCGTTGAGGATGTGAAAGCTAGGAAGGCAGAGGATGAGCTGGATTGCGACAGGAATTCTTGAAAAGAGGTACCTCAATTTGGAGCAGAATACCTGCCAATATACAACTATACGTTGTGTACTTCTTTGAAACAAGGCAGCAAAGCTCCCACAGATAGCACAGAGAAGAGTCAAAAAAGAATCGCCCGATCAGCGTGGCTATTCTATAGTTGATCACTGCGAGATGGGAAGCCAGTGTAAAGAATCAAGCATGCAGTACAAGACAGGAGTGCATTTAGGAAAGCACACTGGTCGAGATGGGCTATAAGCTGAGCAGGTCAACCAGAACAGAAAAGCAATTGTCAAGTCATCTGGCATAAAAGGCATGGACTAGGTGAAGTTCCTAGGTAAGAGTCGAAAATCCAATCGGAGGATATTCCAAGCGGTTGGACCCACAGCCAAAAAAGCACGATACTGCATCATAGTAATGATAGGCTCTCATGAATATGCTAATGTATCATATTTAGAAAAAAAAGATATTTTTCTACCTGTCTTTAAGTCAGGCTCCTCTACCTCACAATTTATGGAAACAGGTTTTTCGATATCTGCATTGACCTTGTTGAGAAACTCATCTGCCTTCTCAATTGAAGTCTTACAGACTTTGTCATCAGAAGATGTAATGCCCTTTATAATAGACTCTGTGCAAATAGAAAAATAGAAAAAAAATTGCAATAAATGCTGGCTCCTAAATGTGATTTATCACCTGACCAAAACCAGATGCATGTTGGTAACATGCACAGGGGAAATAATGGCCAAATTGTGATAAAACTCAATTTCTTGCTGATTTTTAGTTTTTGACAGAAAGTGATATATAAATATGTTTCAAACAAATAAAACTACAGTTTGTGAAAGCAATTCTTTAATGGTATTTTGATGATTTTATAATAGCAATTCTTTAATAATTCAATGAAATTTTCTTAAATTTACCACTTTCCTCCCATTAAATAGCCAAGCTCAGCATAAGGCTAGAAAAGCATGTATGGCATTCATGAGTAGAAAGCACCTACTTCCCTCTTGCCAATTATCAAGCCTGTATTCAACATCTTTTCAAATGTAATCACTATGCTCACTGTCTTTTATCCATACCCAGAAAAATATTAAATTTCAAGATTATACAAAACTTAAAATGTATTTTTCTCAAAATTATAGTTCGAGCAACAGACCATATTCTGTACTCATAACAACAATAAAGTTTGTCATTTTAAAGGTGAGACTCTGCCCTTTGAAATGGTGTGAATATTTAGTTAAACCTGATTTTGGTCAGATGGGCCACAAATGTTACTAAATTGCATCAAAAGATCATACACAATTTGATGAGTTCTGCACCAAAACATTTGGCAAAAGTCAAAGGCAACTAGTGATGATTCAAGACATCTGGTGTTTGGTAGCATGGACCAGATGGCTGTTGTAACTTTGCAAAGACTGTCAACAACTTTTGAAATAACAGCCCGGGTACCAGTCGACCCACAGAGCGGGTACCTGGGTACCTGACCAGGCGGACGTTTCTAGGAATGTAGGAAATTGTGCATTTTTACAGAATGTCAGCCAGCTAATATGATCAATGGAACATATCTAGCTATGTTCGGGTAAAATTGCGTACTCGTACAGAATGTCGGGCACCAGAGAACCGATTTTATTGCTCGGACAGTCAGCCTCAGGTGGGCCCGCGTGTACACCCTTACACTTTACCCACCATAGTATATCTTAACGAAATGACCATCTCGGAAGCAACTATACCAGCTTCTTCTTCACTACTATGCTGATTTCTCAAGTGCCATATACTGGAGCTATAGAAGTTAGTTCAAACTTAGTCGTCAATAGTTGATAAGCAGCACCGACTAGTAAGACCCGAATCACCGACATCCGAATCCCCGAAAACGCTGAAATGGCCGAAGAGCCCGATCACCCGAAAACAGCAATGTGCTATTGAAAAACGCTTAACTTTCTCAAAACAGCTTAATTCATTCATCAATCCAGCTTCTGCATGACTCCTTTTCATCAATCCAGTTTCGGTTTCGGGCATATAGCGGATATTCAGTTTTGGGGATTCGGATTTCGACGATTCGCTACGTAACCGCCAACATTATTTTGTGCAGAGTATTACGGCATTGCACAAAACTGCTTTCAATTTCGATTGCCTGATTTTTAACTCCGCCACTTCTTGCAGTCCTGCAGGGCCAGTGCCAAACTGGCACTGGATAAAGGATGAGGGCGACGCTAATGATCTATGTTTAATATCACACCGTGTCGTCAAACTTCAGTTAACCAATTGCCTACTTTAACAAACTCCTAAATTATTTGTACCAATTTCCTCTACTTTGCTCAAAAAAGATTCAAAATCTTTCTCGTTATTCTTTTCAGCCATTTTTAAAGCAAAATGTTGACGTCCGTAGCAACGGAAGTCGATGGAATACTAATCCAATGACCTCTCAACAGATAAAACCAACTAAGGATCACAAAGTCCTCATGTTGTCGTGTATCAAATTATTGCGTCCGCGTAGTGCTGCGCCCCTAGCGGAAGAGTTATAAAACGTCGTATTTATATTAACGTGCCGGCCTCTGTTGTCATAAGCTGTCGTTAGACCCTGGATCCAACCAACGTGCCGGCTTTTATAGAAGAAGATAGGCGAATATATTTGTTAGATAATAACAATTGCCTACATGTATATCGACTATAGAGTAAAACATTATATTCAATATGCGTTGTAACGTCTGCTGTGGTTTATACTAGTCTTTTGTAATTTTATGACCAATGTTGAAGAGCTTTTGGCAACCAGAGGTGCAAAAATCCAAGATGTCTTAGAATCAAAGGTTGGTTTTTTGGTTTTGTTTTATTTTGTTTTGTTTGTTTTGTTTGGTATTTAGTTTTCCTTTGGATTTTGTCACAACGGTTATGTTATAAAAAGCATCAAACACAGCATGAAAAAGAGTTCTAACTAATTTTTAGAATTAATTTAGCTTGATTTCAGACTGAATAACATACAATTAGTAGTATAATCGTAATATTAGTAAATAAAAAAAATATTAACAAAAAATTGCCATTTTTCTTACGTATCTTTTTTTGTTTTTGTAGAAAACCAAATAATCAAAAAACCAAAATGTTTGCAGCCACAGCTGGCTTTTACAGAGTAGCCACGTGCTCTGTAAAAGCCAGCTGTGGCTGCAAACATGTTATTTGGTTTTTGGTTTATTTCATTGTGGCACAACTATGCCACACTGAGCCCACAGTCCCACACTAAGCTAGCTAATAACGTCCGTTTTTGTCTTCCACTTCAGTTTTTTTCTTCGTATTCTGCTTTACTATCTGGTTATGCGCTTCGTATCATCGGATGGCTCACGGTAGGTAGGCGTGACCTGAAGACAATGTTCTCCACGATTCCACGTACGTGATGCACTCCTAGCGTGCAAGTCGTCCGTCATGCAACTGAGTCTACCAATGCCACCTGGCGAATGGAGGGCCAAGTAATCGATCCCGTTTCCTAATTGTTGTACTGCTCTTCTCACCATCGTGTCAACAGTCAGCAAGCGGCCCCTTTCATGAGTGTAAGTTATGTGTGGATCATACATGTAGCCAGCCATAGGCCTACGCCAAGGAATTTGTATAGTGGTCTTTGGGCACACACAGCCACGATCAACTGACTTTTTGATTAGTGGAGGCTGGGAATGTATATATGCAAAGCAGAAGACATGCTGCTTGATTTGCAAGTAGATATATTGTGATTATAAATATAATTCATGTAAAAGCACTGGTTGTGCTAGGTTTCTGCCTATGTAGGCCTATGCTAGCCTGTAGGCCTATATTTATACACTATATATCTCTTTAAGATATATATGTGGGCTACTTACTATAAATATTTTAAACTGATATATCTAATAGATAGCATGCGGTAATCCAGAAGCTAAATATTGTGGTTAAAACGTTCCCGATAGGTTTGATGTTTGAACAGTAAGAAAATTAGATAGGCCTATACCACGAGTGTGGCTTCCATAAGCTTATCAAGAATTCTGTTCAATATTGCACATAAATAGCTGTGTTCCGTGTCAGCTACAGTAGCTAGGCTGTAAACTGCGTTGATAGTGGTTGTAACGCATCAACATTTTTTACGTCTATCTAAGGTATGCTGGATAGCAAGACGGGGACTACAAGCCGTGATGAATATAGGCCTGTGGTAGTTTATTCCGTCAGCGTTTACGTACTCTTCCGAGCGATAGTTCCAGATCGAACAGCTGGGCCTATGCCGAAGGCCAACGTCTTGCCGATACTCGCCTGTTTTCGGCGGCTCTCCGAAGACGTGGGATACGTGCTCCTCTGGCCTCCCCATCCCAACGAAGCCAATTAACGGTTTACAATACAATACAACCATTCATTTATAAAGCGCTTTGACCAGACAAGTCTTGCCCAACAGCGCTGTGCTGCATTCTTAGTCATAGATCAGGGAGAATAGGTATAGGCCTTCAGTTTTGAAAGGAGCGACGGTTGTGGCTTGACGGACTGAAATTGGGCGACTATTCCATTCTGTGGGTCCTGCGACAGAGAATGCACGGCTCCCAAACTTCTTGTTAGTGCGAGGTAGGCCTATAGTAAAGTCTCCACGCGTAAATGAACGGAGTCCTTTTGAGGTAGAGGCAGCGCATGACGCAACCATGGACGTCATGTACGAGGTCGAGGTTACGTTATGAATGTGGTTCATGAGAAGGGAAATCTTAAAGGCAATACGGGTATGGATGGGGAGCCAGTGTAGCTGTTGTAGGGATGGTGTGATGTGGTCGCGAGGAGCAAGACCTTTTATTAGGCGGGCAGCAGAGTGTACGACTGATAACAAGGGCTGTCGTGCTGACGCAGGAAGTCCAGAGAGGACGGAGTTGCATTTGTCCAGGTGAGAAGTGACGAGAACGTGGACAAGAATACGGAGGCAGATTTCATTCAGGCAGCGTTTCAATTGTCGAATCCGACGCAGGTGGAAAAAGCACGCTCTAGCGATGGTGGATATGTGTTGAGTCATGTTCAGTTTACTATCCAGAAATACACAGAGGTCGCGCGGACTACGTCAGAGGGTGTGATGGCGCAGCTTGCATCAATGTTGAGATTTTTGATTGTGTCGTCTAGAATCGTGCTGTTTCGCCGTTCGAACCAGATGAGTTCAGTCTTGGAAACATTCAATTTCAGGCGCATGGATGCGCACCAGGATTGAATAACCCGGACGCATGATGCGATTTTGACTTTGATGTTGTCGATGTTTTTTCCAAGGAGCTTTATGTATAACTGGGTATCGTCAGCGTATATATGGTGATGTCGTACTGCGATGCGATATTGACGATGTTTGATGTGTACAAGATGAATAGGAGTGGGCCGAGAATAGATCCTTGAGGCACGCCGAAGAGGACCGAGAAGGTTTTGGATGAGCTTCCGCCGAATTTAATGCTGTGCGACCGCGAGGATAAGAATGAAGCGATCCACCAGACAGCTGAAGCAGTGACGCCGAATTATATACTTAAAAAATTTCAAGGAGTGTTGTGTGGTCCACGCAGTCGAAGGCCGCAGAAAAGTCCAGGAGTAGTAGGGCAGCGATGAAACCAGAGTCCTGGACCAGGATAATACATGCAGCCTCTCTCTCTCTCTCTCTCTCTCTCTCTCTCTCTCTCTCTCTCTCTCTCTCTCTCTCTCTCTCTCTCTCTCTCTCTCTCTCTCTCTCTCTCTCTCTCTCTCTCTCTCTCTCTCTCTCTCTCTCTCTCTCTCTCTCTCTCTCTCTCTCTCACACACACACACACTATGTATATATATATATAGAATTTAAAAGAGAGAAGGCCCAATGATGTTTCAGTGATTTGCAAAACACATTATCAAATTTTTTAATGCAATCAATGACCATTATGACTACAATGCAACTAGGCCTACATAGACGCTGTGCGACCGCGAGGATAAGAATACTCCTCTGCGTAGCACTTAATTACAGCACCTTTCTCCGTTCGTTGTCTTGCACTTTAAAGATGTCACATTATATAATTATATTATGCATACAATATAAAGCACCAATCTTAATCAATGCCGTTAAAGTCAGGCTCATAAATCACGCGCAAACTCGAAGGTGACCTGGCGAAGCATTTGTAATTGTCATCTGGCACCGCAGGTAGCTTCCTTGACCGTCTCCCTGAAGGTGTTGCTCGCTGTGATGGGCCAGCACCTTCGTCTTTCCTCCTGTCTGAATCGAGCGACAACGATACGGTCGACGGTCTGTTTTTGGATCCAGCTCCCAATGATGACGTGTTGGCGTAGTAAAAGGCTGGAAGAGCCTTTTCCTTCGAAGATTCCAGATCGTAGCTGACACAGACGACGTTGTCAAGGCTGTCGTTAAGCCATGACGTCATCTGAGGACAGAGAGAAATGACGTCGCTGAGTGTGTCCTCGAACGCAATAAACCCGAGTTTCCCGCCAACCGTCTGGCGCCGATGACTCATCGATGAGGCAGACGTGAGGTTTTCGCGTGCAGACGACGTGGTCAGAGATTCCCTTCTAGTTGTGTCACCTTTGGGTGTGGCTGGAGATGGAAAACGATTTCCATCAGATTTTGAATGTCTACCGGAATGGCGACGATGACTGCGATTTAAATGAGGTCGATCGTCATTTTGGTGAACGTCTAGTTTCGATTGTCGTCTGTCATACCTTACGTCATCGTAAATGTCATTGCGGCTGACGGTTTGCATCATTCGGTTTTAAAACGCAGAGGTGTACATGTACATCCAATACTTACAATCTCGGTACAGGCCTATGCCTAAAACATTACAAGAGTTTAAATTAAAATAAGTTGCTAGAAACAGCTTATATAAGTCGTATACTTGTATACACAACGCAGGTCTGTTTTCATACAATGTAGGTAGTTGTTATTATAGATGTAAGTTGATATTGGCTTGCGTTCTAGCTCTAGCCAACCAGCTACGTTTTATAATTTTGAGCATTAAGAGAATCCCTGATCCGCTACGAAATTGTCTGCCTTTATTAATTATTCATCTATTCGTCCCTTCAAATTTCAATAAACCTACTGAGAAGCGCTCCCAGCCCATGCAGCCACGGCTAAAAAAATAATAAGAGTGATTGATGAGAGCGAGAAGAAGTGTGGGAGACAGAAACACACAGAAGTGCACAGACGACCTCAATCGCAAAGCATTCTCTTGAAGTAGCTCTATATAAGCTTATTGGCCTACTGAATGCAGTTATCTTTCATGGACACAGAGTTATCCAAGGGTCTGAACGACCCGCGTGTCAGGTCGGGTCGCGAATATCTGTAGAGTAGGCGGGTCGGGTCGGGTCAAGATCCTGGCGGGTCGGATTGGGTCGGGTCCCAAACCTGGACCCATTCAGACTCACCCATTTTTGCAGAGCTTAATTTCAACTAGGTGAGGCTGGACATAATTACAGAACGATCACTTCGAACTCACGCTGCCTTGTACGGCCCCTTTGACCATTGAACGTTTAAGACAAGCCCTCTTGCAAATGTCGGTCATGCGCCACTGCGCCAGAATCCGGACTCGTAGGCCAATCCATGCTTGCGTGCACCCACCCAATTTTATATAAATTATTTACGCAAATATTCAAATGCAGATACAACGATAAACGTGCATCTGAGGATAATCCAAAAATTTAGGGACCTAACGCTATAATATATCTATAGGTCTTACGATGTAGGCCCCGGTATACAAATATTCAAACAGAAAGATCCGTCAAGAACATTACAGTCAAGCATAGCATACATAAAAATTAAAAACGCAAGGTCAAAACGTTTAATTTGTGAATACATTGGCATACATACATGCACATTACATTATTCATTTACTCATTAGAAACCTATAGACCATAAGAGCGTTACCGAAAACCTCTGCCCCATGCGTGGAGCCTGGAGTCGAAAAAGTTAAGACCACAGAACACACGAACCAGAAGAGAAACTGGTGCACGTGCTCCAGCTCCTTTGCGCGGAGAAAGATGTCGAGGTTCGGCGTGGTCTAATCGGAGACCATCTCTCAGTCTCTCGATCCACAGCTGCTCCCTATTTTGAACCGTCAAGACTTCTCCCCTATCAGACTTCGGGCCTCATCATTCAACTGAATCTGTCTTCCGGTCTTCTTTCCAACGTCTTTTCTGCTGCAGATAGATTTAAACTTACATTGCATGTGGTCTCTGTTCGATGTCCCTGTCGCCTTTGACAGGGTAGACCATGAAAGTTCACTGCAACGCATGGAGAACCCTTGTGGCATCTGCATGAAACTCATCTCTGGCTTCGGTTTTAGCTTACTAGTCGTACTCAAATCATGTCTTGCACTGACTTGCAAGGTCCTCTACATCTGTCTGTAGGTCTACCTTTATAGTCCATGACTTCACATTCTCCCGAATTTATGTATGTAAATCGCTCTTAGTTAGCTCTCAACATTTCGTCTATCTCCTATTCGGTCTGTTCAAATGCTGAATCCAGACTATATAATGACCCGACTTCATCAGAATCATCACTCGTCCCACATGTCGCCTCTTTGTTGTTCGGGTTTAAGCCTAATTCAAGAATCTTACATTTGTCTACCGGTCGCAGACTGAGCAATCCCACATGTAGGCCCTATATGCAATGCATACGTGACCTGAACCGCCTGCCGACCTCGACCACTTCTCTTCAAGACCCACTACGCTCATTTGACCGGCAAGATCTCTGTCCCGCAAATGAGGAATGTCTTGGCTAAAATACGAGCCTATAATTGTCCTTGCAGCATGGCACCAGCTCCCTCGATCCTTCGACCGAACCAACTCCATCCTTCGCTTCATTGTCGAGGATCCTTATAATTAGCAAATGAGTTTAATGCCTCTTTCGTTGTCTCAAGACTATAAGCTATATATATATATAATATATATACATAATATATATATATATATATATATATATAATATATATATATATATACTTTCTTCTCCCTAAAACCATGAATCGGCCTACATATAATTAATTATTTGACAAAGAGTTACTTCTATCCAAATGACTTTCTGTGTTTAGCCTTATGCTTGTTAATTTTTGTACTGGAAGCTCCTGCAGTTATTGGTGAGCATTTCGAGAGGTGCTACATAAATATAATATATTATAGAATCTCAATCCACCAGTAAACCTTGCCCGCCAGCATAACAATGGTGCTATGCAAAATCGTGAACACACGTATATAATTCGAAATAGATTTACCTTCGTCCAAATGTGTTTCTGTGTTTAGGCCTATAGGCCAAGGCTACAGTCTTCTTGTTAATATACGCGTCGACCTTATACGTGGAGACTGCAATGCCCACGGTAACCCGTTCGATCGATGACTGACAAACAGAATAGTCCAGTTGATCTCGACACAGTCACACCGACTCCATTGAAGTAGGACGTAGAAATTATGGCCAGTTGGCCACACATCTCACGACCACCGATTGATGTACTCAGACTTGAGAGTCAAAGGCTCAATCTGTCGACAGCGTCACAGCGCCATTTGTTTTCGATATGCGCGCACCGTGTGTGTGTGCGCACCCGCGTGTGTGTGTGGGTGTGTGTGTGTTGGTGTGTCTATAGGTGTGTGTTTTCTGCGGCCTAGTAAACATTATGTAGGTTAGGCCTACAAAGCGTATACATACCCGCCAACTGGTTTCTGTGACGCCTGCTCTGACGTGAAGAGCCCTTCCGAGATTGTTCAATCGATGCATCAAACATGCAAAGAGTACATCTGGTGGTCACCATTGACATCAGCTGAAGAGGTTCTGGATAATCTGGAGCCCTGCGCTCTGCACTCGAGTATAGCGCTTGACCATTCGTGTGTATACACTTACGAATTAGGCCTGAGTTTCAAAAGTGTAATATACTATTAATTATAATGTATTTCACTATTACGTATTTCACTGTACGGTCAAGCATCAGGCTGACACCATTAATATTTTGCAGGACACAGTCAGTTAATAAATCGGTCACATTATTATCATATTTATCCAATGGTGTCTGACCCCTAGGCCAATCTGACATGGGAGAACAATTAAGCCTCCCACTATAGTACTCTGACTGATTGTATTAATTTTCGAATTGCTGCAGGCTGTTACGTAAGCATTATCGTAAATCAACAGCCACCAAGGGCGGATCCAGACCATCTAGTAAGGGGGGCGATTTTTAGGTTTTAGTGTCAACCGCAGGCAAGCCCACAAATCGTAAGACTTGTTTACTTTTTTTTCTTTGAGTACCATTCTTCTACTGTCCTAATCTATGTAATGTAATTATAAAATGACGTCATATATTGAACATTTTTGTTGACATTGCATACTTTCTTTATAAGGGCTGCAAAAGCCAAGTAAAAATCGCCAAAAAAAATTCTTTCCAAATAATATAAACGGGGGCGATCGCCCACATCGCCCCCCCCTAATGGATCCGCCACTGGCCTATTATGACGTCACTTTGATTAATAATACATTGTCATATGAGCCCAGTTCGACAAAGAGACTAGGCCTATTGTTACGTCACTTTGATTATATATTTTCCAATGAGTCCAGTTCGATAAAGAGACTAGGCCTATTGTTACGTCACTTTGATTATATATTTTCCAATGAGTCCAGTTCGATAAAGAGACTAGGCCTATTGTTACGTCACTTTGATTATATATTTTCCAATGAGTCCAGTTCGATAAAGAGACTAGGCCTATTGTTACGTCACTTTGATTATATATTGTCATATGAGCCCAGTTCGATAAAGAGACTAGGCCTATTGTTACGTCACTTTGATTATATATTATCATATGAGCCCAGTCCGATAAAGTGACAGGGTCTATTGTTACTCCACTTTGATTATATATTGTCATATGAGCCCATTTCGATAAAGAGACTAGGCCTATTGTTACGTCACTTTGATTCTATATTGTCATATGATCCCAGTTCGGTAAAGAGACTGGGCCTATTGTTACGTCACTTTGATTATATATTGTCATATGAGCCCAGTTCGATAAAGAGACTAGGCCTATTGTTACGTCACTTTGATTATATATTGTCATTTGAACCCATTTCGATAAAGAGACTAGGCCTTTTGTTACGTCACTTTGATTATATATTGTCATATGAACCCATTTCGATAAAGAGACTAGGTCTATTGTTACGTCACTTTGATTATATATTGTCATATGAGCCCAGTCCGATAAAGAGACTATGCCTATTGTTACGTCACTTTGATTATATATTATCATATATGCTTATTTCGATAAAGAGACTAGGCCTATTGTTACGTCACTTTGAATATATATTGTCATATGATCCCAGTTCGATAAAGAGACTAGGCCTATTGTTACGTCACTTTGATTATATATTTTCCAAAGAGCCCAGTTCGATAAGAGACTGGTCCTATTGTTACGTCATATTGATTATATATTGTCATATGAACCCATTTCGATAAAGAGACTATGCCTATTGTTACGTCAATTTGATTCTATATTATCATATAAGCTTATTTCGATAAAGAGACTAGGCCTATTGTTACGTCACTTTGATTATATATTTCCCAATGAGCCCAGTTCGATAAAGAGACTGGGTCTATTGTTACGTCACTTTGATTATATATTACCATATGAGCCCAGTTCGATAAAGAGACTAGGTCTATTGTTACGTCACTTTGATTATATATTGTCATATGAACCCATTTCGATAAAGAGACTGGGTCTATTGTTACGTCACTTTGATTATATATTGTCATATGAACCCATTTCGATAAAGAGACTAGGTCTATTGTTTCGTCACTTTGATTATATATTACCATATGAGCCCAGTTCGATAAAGAGACTATGACTATTGTTACGTCACTTTGATTATATATTATCATATATGCTTATTTCGATAAAGAGTCTAGGCCTTATGTTACGTCACTTTGATTATATATTGTCATATGATCCCAGTTCGATAAAGAGACTAGGCCTATTGTTACGTCACTTTGATTATCTATTGTCATATGAGCCCAGTTCGATAAAGAGACTAGGCCTATTGTTACGTCACTTTGATTATATATTGTCATATGAGCCCAGTTCGATAAAGAGACTAGGCCTATTGTTACGTCACTTTGATTATATATTGTCATATGAGCCCAGTTCGATAAAGAGACTAGGCCTATTGTTACGTCACTTTGATTATATATTGTCATATGAGCCCAGTTCGATAAAGAGACTAGGCCTATTGTTACGTCACTTTGATTATATATTGTCATTTGAACCCATTTCGATAAAGAGACTAGGCCTTTTGTTACGTCACTTTGATTATATATTGTCATATGAACCCATTTCGATAAAGAGACTAGGTCTATTGTTACGTCACTTTGATTATATATTGTCATATGAGCCCAGTCCGATAAAGAGACTATGCCTATTGTTACGTCACTTTGATTATATATTATCATATATGCTTATTTCGATAAAGAGACTAGGCCTATTGTTACGTCACTTTGAATATATATTGTCATATGATCCCAGTTCGATAAAGAGACTAGGTCTATTGTTACGTCACTTTGATTATATATTTTCCAAAGAGCCCAGTTCGATAAGAGACTGGTCCTATTGTTACGTCATATTGATTATATATTGTCATATGAACCCATTTCGATAAAGAGACTATGCCTATTGTTACGTCAATTTGATTCTATATTATCATATAAGCTTATTTCGATAAAGAGACTAGGCCTATTGTTACGTCACTTTGATTATATATTTCCCAATGAGCCCAGTTCGATAAAGAGACTGGGTCTATTGTTACGTCACTTTGATTATATATTGTCATATGAACCCATTTCGATAAAGAGACTAGGTCTATTGTTTCGTCACTTTGATTATATATTACCATATGAGCCCAGTTCGATAAAGAGACTATGACTATTGTTACGTCACTTTGATTATATATTATCATATATGCTTATTTCGATAAAGAGTCTAGGCCTATTGTTACGTCACTTTGATTATATATTGTCATATGATCCCAGTTCGATAAAGAGACTAGGCCTATTGTTACGTCACTTTGATTATATATTGTCATATGATCCCAGTTCGATAAAGAGACTAGGCCTATTGTTACGTCACTTTGATTATATATTGTCATTTGAACCCATTTCGATAAAGAGACTAGGCCTTTTGTTACGTCACTTTGATTATATATTATCATATAACCTTATTTCGATAAAGAGACTGGGCCTATTGTTACGTCACTTTGATTATATAGGGTGACTCGATAGGTCGAGAACGATTTGAATGCAGACAAATATATGTTATACACAATATAATATGGAAAGTTGTATACTGGAGGATAGGTTGTTCAAATGAGAATGTTAGGGGAAAAAATTAGATCACTAGCTCACTTAGTAAAATTGTAACGCCAATATCCGTGACGTCATCAAATTCGTGCCAAGCAAACGTAAACAAGCAGCATTATCATTGACTAGTGAATACGTCGATTAGGCAATGGCGGCCTTAAATGAATCGCAAATTAGGGCTCAAGCTATTACATTATTGGAAGAAAAGTACAGTTACAGTGTAATAGGAAAGAAATTGGGTCGTTCTAAATCGTGGATTAGCAAGTGGGCCAAACGCTACAAGCAGAGTCCAAACGAGACGCTGAGGAATCGATATCACGGTGGTCGAAAGTCAGTGCTGACTGCTGCCGCTCAAAAACTGATCAAACAGTATAAATATAGGCGAGGACAGAGTTTGCGAAAATTAGAACGTCGGTTAAAAGACAAACGCCTTGCTGGAAGCAAAGAGACAATGAGGCGTTATATGCAGACGACGCTGAAATGGAAGAGTTTCAAGAGACAAAAAGTCCCAAAGTTAACTGATGCTTACAAAGTTCGCCGAGTAAACTTCGCGAAGAAGTTTAAGGATATTGATTGGTCGCGTGTTATGTTCAGTGATGAATCGCCCTTCAAACTTTACCACGTACCTAACAGTAAGAACGACGTTGTGTGGGGATCACAAGAAAGTTCTGTTCCGTGCGCTCCACAGGTGAAGTTCAGTCCCTCAGTTCTGGTGTGGGGAGGCATGACATCTCTTGGATTAACAAAACTTCAAATCATTCCAAATAAAACTTCAGTCACTTCGAGTTATTACATTAATGAGATACTGGAGAAAGAGTTCAAACCCGCATTCCAGCGAACTGTAGTCTGCGCTCAGTTAACAGCCACAAAAATGTTTCATAATAACGGCGAAGGATTATTTCAACAAGACGGTGCACGTGCACACACATCAAAAGCCTCAGTCGAATGGTTGAACAAAAATATCACTGGATACATCTCACCGGGGGACTGGCCACCTAATTCGCCGGATTTGTCACCAACAGAAAATGTTTGGAGTATTATGGCGGCAACTGTTTATGCCGATCCCGAACCCCAGACATTGAACACCTTAAAACGTCGGCTTCGTAAGGCATGGGCATCGATACCTCTGACAACTCTGAAAAATCTAATCGGCTCGATGCCTAATCGACTTGAGGCTGTAATAAAGAGTAAAGGAAACATTATTAAATACTAAATGATAAATTGTATTAATTAATTATGTGTGGATTAACAATGATGGTCGTATAATATTGTTTTCGGCGTAACTGGTGGTTTGCTTGGCACGAATTTGATGACGTCACGGATATTGTCGTTACAATTTTACTAAGTGAGCTAGTGATCTAATTTTTTCCCCTAACATTTGAAACAACCTATCCTCCAGTACACAACTTTCCATTTTATATTGTGTATAACATATATTTGTCTGCATTCAAAATCGTTCTAGACCTATCGAGTCACCCTATATATTGTCATATGAGCCCAGTCCGATAAAGAGACTGGGCCTATTGTTACGTCACTTTGATTCTATATATTGTCATATGAGCCCAGTTCGATAAGAGACTAGGCCTATTGTTACGTCACTTTGATTATATATTGTCATATGAACCCAGTTCGATAAAGAGACTAGGTCTATTGTTACGTCACTTTGAATATATATTATCATATGAGCCCATTTCGATAAAGAGACTAGGCCTATTGTTACGTCACTTTGATTCTATATTATCATATATGCTTATTTCGATAAAGAGACTAGGCCTATTGTTACGTCACTTTGATTATATATTATCATATGAGCCCAGTCCGATAAAGTGACAGGGTCTATTGTTACTCCACTTTGATTATATATTGTCATATGAGCCCATTTCGATAAAGAGACTAGGCCTATTGTTACGTCACTTTGATTCTATATTGTCATATGATCCCAGTTCGGTAAAGAGACTGGGCCTATTGTTACGTCACTTTGGTTATATATTGTCATATGAGCCCAGTTCGATAAAGAGACAAGGTCTATTGTTACGTCACTTTGATTATATATTGTCATTTGAACCCATTTCGTTAAAGAGACTATGCCTATTGTTACGTCACTTTTATTATATATTGTCATATAACCTTATTTCTATAAAGAGACTATGCCTTTTGTTACGTCACTTTGATTATATATTGTCATATGAGCCCATTTCGATAAAGAGACTAGGTCTATTGTTACGTCACTTTGATTATATATTTTCCAATGAGCCCAGTTCGAGAAAGAGACTGGGCCTATTGTTACGTCACTTTGATTCTATATATTGTCATATGAACCCAATTCGATAAAGAGACTAGGCCTATTGTTACGTCACTTTGATTATATATTGTCATATAAGCTTATTTCGATAAAGAGACTAGGCCTATTGTTTCGTCACTTTGATTCTATATATTGTCATATGAGCCCAGTCCGATAAAGAGACTAGGCCTATTGTTACGTCACATTGATTATATATTGTCAAATGAACCCGTTTCGATAAAGAGACTAGGCCTATTGTTACGTCACTTTGATTCTATATTATCATATATGCTTATTTCGATAAAGAGACTAGGCCTATTGTTACGTCACTTTGATTATATATTATCATATGAGCCCAGTTCGATAAAGTGACAGGGTCTATTGTTACTCCACTTTGATTATATATTGTCATATGAGCCCATTTCGATAAAGAGACTAGGCCTATTGTTACGTCACTTTGATTCTATATTGTCATATGATCCCAGTTCGGTAAAGAGACTGGGCCTATTGTTACGTCACTTTGGTTATATATTGTCATATGAGCCCAGTTCGATAAAGAGACTAGGTCTATTGTTACGTCACTTTGATTATATATTGTCATTTGAACCCATTTCGTTAAAGAGACTATGCCTATTGTTACGTCACTTTTATTATATATTGTCATATAACCTTATTTCTATAAAGAGACTATGCCTTTTGTTACGTCACTTTGATTATATATTGTCATATGAGCCCATTTCGATAAAGAGACTAGGTCTATTGTTACGTCACTTTGATTATATATTTTCCAATGAGCCCAGTTCGAGAAAGAGACTGGGCCTATTGTTACGTCACTTTGATTCTATATATTGTCATATGAACCCAATTCGATAAAGAGACTAGGCCTATTGTTACGTCACTTTGATTATATATTGTCATATAAGCTTATTTCGATAAAGAGACTAGGCCTATTGTTTCGTCACTTTGATTCTATATATTGTCATATGAGCCCAGTCCGATAAAGAGACTAGGCCTATTGTTACGTCACATTGATTATATATTGTCAAATGAACCCGTTTCGATAAAGAGACTAGGCCTATTGTTACGTCACTTTGATTCTATATTATCATATATGCTTATTTCGATAAAGAGACTAGGCCTATTGTTACGTCACTTTGATTATATATTATCATATGAGCCCAGTTCGATAAAGTGACAGGGTCTATTGTTACTCCACTTTGATTATATATTGTCATATGAGCCCATTTCGATAAAGAGACTAGGCCTATTGTTACGTCACTTTGATTCTATATTGTCATATGATCCCAGTTCGGTAAAGAGACTGGGCCTATTGTTACGTCACTTTGGTTATATATTGTCATATGAGCCCAGTTCGATAAAGAGACTAGGTCTATTGTTACGTCACTTTGATTATATATTGTCATTTGAACCCATTTCGTTAAAGAGACTATGCCTATTGTTACGTCACTTTTATTATATATTGTCATATAACCTTATTTCTATAAAGAGACTATGCCTTTTGTTACGTCACTTTGATTATATATTGTCATATGAGCCCATTTCGATAAAGAGACTAGGTCTATTGTTACGTCACTTTGATTATATATTTTCCAATGAGCCCAGTTCGAGAAAGAGACTGGGCCTATTGTTACGTCACTTTGATTCTATATATTGTCATATGAACCCAATTCGATAAAGAGACTAGGCCTATTGTTACGTCACTTTGATTATATATTGTCATATAAGCTTATTTCGATAAAGAGACTAGGCCTATTGTTTCGTCACTTTGATTCTATATATTGTCATATGAGCCCAGTCCGATAAAGAGACTAGGCCTATTGTTACGTCACATTGATTATATATTGTCATATGAACCCGTTTCGATAAAGAGACTAGGCCTATTGTTACGTCACTTTGATTCTATATTATCATATAACCTTATTTCTATAAAGAGACTAGGCCTATTGTTACGTCACTTTGATTATATATTATCATATGAGCCCAGTCCGATAAAGTGACAGGGTCTATTGTTACTCCACTTTGATTATATATTGTCATATGAGCCCATTTCGATAAAGAGACTAGGCCTATTGTTACGTCACTTTGATTCTATATTGTCATATGATCCCAGTTCGGTAAAGAGACTGGGCCTATTGTTACGTCACTTTGGTTATATATTGTCATATGAGCCCAGTTCGATAAAGAGACAAGGTCTATTGTTACGTCACTTTGATTATATATTGTCATTTGAACCCATTTCGTTAAAGAGACTATGCCTATTGTTACGTCACTTTTATTATATATTGTCATATAACCTTATTTCTATAAAGAGACTATGCCTTTTGTTACGTCACTTTGATTATATATTGTCATATGAGCCCAGTCCGATAAAGTGACAGGGTCTATTGTTACTCCACTTTGATTATATATTGTCATATGAGCCCATTTCGATAAAGAGACTAGGCCTATTGTTACGTCACTTTGATTATATATTATCATATGAGCCCAGTCCGATAAAGTGACAGGGTCTATTGTTACTCCACTTTGATTATATATTGTCATATGAGCCCATTTCGATAAAGAGACTAGGCCTATTGTTACGTCACTTTGATTCTATATTGTCATATGATCCCAGTTCGGTAAAGAGACTGGGCCTATTGTTATGTCACTTTGGTTATATATTGTCATATGAGCCCAGTTCGATAAAGAGACTAGGTCTATTGTTACGTCACTTTGATTATATATTGTCATTTGAACCCATTTCGTTAAAGAGACTATGCCTATTGTTACGTCACTTTTATTATATATTGTCATATAACCTTATTTCTATAAAGAGACTATGCCTTTTGTTACGTCACTTTGATTATATATTGTCATATGAGCCCATTTCGATAAAGAGACTAGGTCTATTGTTACGTCACTTTGATTATATATTTTCCAATGAGCCCAGTTCGAGAAAGTGACTGGGCCTATTGTTACGTCACTTTGATTCTATATATTGTCATATGAACCCAATTCGATAAAGAGACTAGGCCTATTGTTACGTCACTTTGATTATATATTGTCATATAAGCTTATTTCGATAAAGAGACTAGGCCTATTGTTTCGTCACTTTGATTCTATATATTGTCATATGAGCCCAGTCCGATAAAGAGACTAGGCCTATTGTTACGTCACATTGATTATATATTGTCATATGAACCCGTTTCGATAAAGAGACTGGGCCTATTGTTTCGTCACTTTGATTCTATATATTGTCATATGAACCCAGCTCGATAAAGAGACTAGGCCTTTTGTTACGTCACTTTGATGATATATTTTCCAATGAGCCCATTTCGATAAAGAGACTAGGCCTATTGTTTCGTCATTTTGATTCTATATTGTCATTTGAACCCAGTCCGATAAAGAGTCTAGGCCTATTGCAGGGGCGGATCCAGACCATCTAGGAAGGGGGGGGCGATTTTTACGTTTTGGTGTCAACCGCAGGCAAGCCCACAAATCGTAAAACTTGTTTACTTTTTTTTCTTTGAATATCATTCTTTTCCTGTCTTAATCTATGTAATGTAGCTATAAAATGACGTCATATATTGAACATTTTTGTTGACATTGCATATTTTTTTTATAAAGGGCTGCAAAAGCCAAGTAAAAATCGCTAAAAAAATTTCTTTCCAAATAATATAAGGGGGGACGATCGCCCCCATCGCCCCCCCCTTATGGATCCGCCACTGACAGCCACACTTGCAATTTGCATCCAAAATGTGAAACGTCACTTCTGACAACCGTGAGAAATCGTTATTCTATCCCAGCCCCAACCCTACTGGAATATATGCTACCGACGTCATATCTAATCAATCAGTATTAATTGCATAATTCCAGTATATCTTTTCGATAATTTTTATTTCTACGTATAGGTTCGCACAAAGCCTATCTATAGGCCTAGCTAGGCCTACACACTATTATGCCTTAGTTCGAAGTGTTTGGTTATGTATGCGTTTATGTATGTATGGATGGATGTGTGTATGTTATGTGTAATGTGTGGGGTCTGTAATTATAAATTCATCTGGTTTGGTACCACTCGGCAACTTCAGAATCTTAGGCTAATTTCGTCCTCCTCTCTGAAAAGTTCCCAGATTTAATACTCAGTCTCTGACCTATCGATCGATGTATCTATGCACCCAACTATATCTATTCCATTTTTTCTTTTTGGTAAAGTGTTCGGGATCTTGGTGTGTTACTCTTAATAGTTCACTTACGTACTTTTGTCAAAACTGTCTTTAATATATCACTCGCTCCTCGTATGCATGTATTTTCAATTTTTAAGGCCATTGGTCATTCGTTGCTTTGTTCCCTCTTCCATCTTCCCTACTCAAGTTCTTTCCTCAATAATGTAGGCCTGTTAGTCCGGGAGTAATTAGACCTAAAAACATGTCCCGTGGCGGTTTTAGTGATGGAACGATACGGTTAGTGTCATTCTCTTCGTCTAATGGTGGAGATTCAGAAAATTTATGGTGCGTGTTGTCCACCCGCTGCAGGAATCCACAAAGCAAGATGGCGGTCAAATTGGCCACCATGAAATATATGTCCCAATATCTCTGGAACTATACATGATAGAAAAGTGATTTTAGTGTCTAATGTATGGCTTATGGCTCAAGGAATTTATCAAATATATTTTCAGTAATGTCTGAACATCGCGTGACCTCAAAAAGCAAGGTCACACTGCCAAAATGGTCAATCAGCCTTTGCTCAGGAACAATAAATGTCTTTAATACACCATCTGCAGACGCACAATGAGATATCAATTCCTAGAACATATAGAAAGCCATTCAGGCAGTTATAGCTCAGCAGACTTATCAGTCCAAAATTAAACCAGACGACTTGCAGTAACATTCTATGGCTGAGTTAAACCTGGTTTACGCCAGAATTTCCTGCGAACAGGGCGCAACTTCACTCCCCAAAGTGTTGTGGTAAAGTACACTCTTGCCTGCTCCTTTTCCCTCTTATTCCATTTTTACTTCCATATATCCCTTCCTCCATTTTTTTCTACATACGGATTTATTATGCCCTGTCTGTCAAGTTAAGGACTTATGGGTAGTCGTAGATAACAAAGTTCAAGTTAGCATTTAGCTTCAAAGCTTTTAACGCGTTGACGACACCGAGATCCCGACAGAGTAAACAACGGAATTAAATCACGTTTCTTGACCTCCCATGGCGCTAAAATTGGCACTGAAGCTGAGACCCTGTCATGTCGCAACAAGTACTACCTTATGGCTAAATAATGATTCTTGTAACTGTTATCGTCAAAATTCATGTAGCATACGCCGACGTTGTCAAAGAGGGGAAATATTAATGTCCGGGAATTATCTTAAGAAGAAAATATCCGGGGAAATCTCGGGGGCGGGCACCTTTACGCTAAAAGAAATGGTGACTGGACAAAACCGTCGCAACACGAAGTGCCTCTTCCTGCAAGTTGAAGCCCTTGAAACTGAGTCACAGTTCGCACTTGATGCATCAACCGAACTTGGTAGTAGGACTACGTGGTATGAGATCAGAGGAATAATAATAATAATCTAACGGAATAAAAGAACAGAAACAGGAGAAGTTAGGGGAATAGACTGAAGAAGGAACCAAAATGAAAAGTAGAAAGGCAAAGACGATCGAATGACGAACTTGACATGAAGAGTAGCATTGCGTTGATTGCTGCGCTGAGGACGATGATGACGACAGATGAGTGAGCCATCGTCCTCTTCCTTCGTCGTTATCGTCTGATGATGATGCTGATGATGATGATCCTACTTCGCTCCTTCCGAGATCCGACTGAGCGAATGGCTCTGGCGCTGGCTACGTGTCCCTCAAGTAGTCCTAAATCTCCTATCATATAATTTAAGACGATAACTTTTGCCATTATGGCGCGTCGGTCTTTAAACGACAGAAGGGAAGTAAAATTTCTGCAATAACGTGAGCAGCAATTAAATCGATTCAACAGATTTCTCATCAGGTGATGTACGTAGTTGGAAGAACAGTTAAATATGGCAATAATCATAAAGGATCAGTTGGATCTAAAATCCGATGATTTTGATAATTATCGTCAAATAGATCCGAGTAGCCTATAGGCAAAGCAGAAGATCGTGTGAGGAAGGACTTGCGATCATTTGATTGGTGTTATCGGACAGAAGAATAGGAAGAAGACACGAGTCCATGATGAGCGTCGTTTATGTCGCACGGATTAACATAGATTTCCGAATGTCGTCACTTCATGACTGACATCAACCGCAGCAGCATTTCCTTCAGACATTTCCAGTTTCGAATAGCACCCACTACTACAGCGTTTCCCAAACTGTGTTCCGCGGAACCCTATAGGGTTCCGCGAGGTGAAGATAAGGATTCCGCGGATAACTTTCAGGGTGAACAGATTTTCTATTTTAAGCTTCTATATCGGTCACTTTATAAAATTTATAGTGTCCTATTCTATTCTGTAGTTTGCAAACTGACGATGTCAATACAAATAATGAGATTAATGTTTTGAGGTATGAAAGCAGGGAAACAGATTGACTACTACGAATATGACGTTGTTGTAATATGCCGGATAAAGGTTGTCTTTAATTTAGAGAAGTTATAAGTTTTTAACAAGTGTTTTGTGAAATAATATAATAGTATTTTAAAATTGTTATAGCTAAACATCAACAAACTTTGCCAGGAGAAGAAACAAAAACACAGGACACATTAAACATTTAAAAACTTGGCGCGTAATTTTGCCTATTTTGCATTGCTGTTTACTTCATAAGTTTGTATACGAATAAGCTTCAGAAGATTTAAAATAAATTACACGAATTATCCATAGGAGACTTTTGCTAAACCTCTGAGTGTAACTTTATATGAAAGAGAGGTAGAATCTTTTTTGGCGTCGTAAACCACACATGATAATAAACAGCGTCGTAAATTAATTTCCATAGACCCTAGCAAATCAGGTTAAGCCTCGTTAGCGTCGGTAGTTGAAGCGGAATTGGTGAATAGAAGTCTGTTTAACTGAGCTGGGTTGATGAATAAATTTCTGTTTTACTGGGAGCTGGATTGATGGAAAGAATCATGCTTAAATAGAAGATGCATTGACGAAAAGTTGTCCTTCTAATACAATGATGAAAGATGCAATGAAGAAAAGAATCATGCGTATCCTAAATAGAAGCTGGATAGAAATGAGAATTCAACTTGACGTGGAACCTTTTTCATTATTCCCGCTTCCATTTCGGTGGAAATCCTTTCATCGTTTTCGCTTCCATTCAAGCAGAAATTTCATCATCAATTCATTACAAGTTCTTGTTAGGCCCTATATAGATTTATTTTCATCGATCTAGCTCCCAGTTAAACATAAATCTTTTATCAAAACAGCTCCCAGTTAAACATAAGCCCTAAGTCTTTTCATCAATCCAGCTTCCAGCTAAACATAATTTTTTCACCAATCCAGCTTCCACTTATGCATGATTTTTGTTAAATACATGCTTCAAACAACGGCAATAATTTCGACGCTAAAATAAGATGCCCCGGTAGCTCGTAAGCGCAAATAATTAATTTTATGACAATGAAATAAGATTTTACCGAAGGATAATTCATAGACTATGACAAGGTCATTGATATTTGTGTTATTATTAATTTACCTAATCTAGGCTTAAACCTATGATTATCTGCAACCTCAAGCGTTGTACCTACAACAGAATGTAATAGTTTTGAACGGAGTTCCGCGAAAAAATTTTAGATCAAAAGGGATCCGCGGCCAAAAAAGATTGGGAAACGCTGCACTACTACATGCTGACTGAATTACACTTCTCGTCTTCCTTTTTCTTCCTCTCGTCCTCCTCGTTATCCTCCTCTGGTCTTCTCCTACTCCTCTTCCTGCGATCTATTACGAGATCTTTGTACGAGCGCATCTCTAGAGGAATTATATTTTACCTGTAATCATTGTCACTGAGAAAACAGGGAACTACTATTCGATCAAACAATAAAAGTAATTTGATGGACGAAATTAAATCTAGTGACAGGTAAATGAAAATGTAATTGTAAAATACAGATGCGAAATAAAAAAAATTAACATGCCGAGAATGAATTAAAACTCTCATGGGGCCGACTGAATCAGAAGCAATTGTAACTAGCCACGTAGCGAGTCGAGTATCAAATGGTTCCCACATCGAATGCCGCAAGACTTCGGTTCTTAGTTTATAATAGACTTTTCCCGCGTGAGTAGGATCACTTAGTTCGTTCAGTGCACCAAACACAGGAAAGATGGGGCGCTCATTTGGTAGAATCGATTGAAAAAACTCCCATCCCATGATCCATCCGTAAGACACGTTGCTTGACCAGAAAGCAACGACTCTATTTTGAAAGGACCTAAATTCTATCGAGGGCTCAAACGCCACTCATACCGATAAAAAAACCTGCCCAAGCTGAATACCTAAACTCATGTACGCTGCGTCAAAGATTAATTCCTCAGCACAGCGTTACTTGCGTATCAATTTACTTTTCAGTTTCAGTCATAGTTACAGTGTTGTTTTAACTTTCCAAGTTAGTTTTAGTTTTATCATCTTTCACTTGTAGTCTTGGTTACTATTTTCAAAACTTTTCAGTTTTGATTTAGTTTTGTACACATTCTACTAAAAGCAATTATATTATATTTTATATTAGTGACATTCATTTGGTTTAGCAACAACATAAAATGTTAAATCGGTTTCCAACTATCGAGTTCAGTTTTAGTTCGTAGTTTCGTACTTATCAGTTTACTTTTAGTTCCAGTTTACAGATCTTTCAAGTTTCAGTTTCAGTTAGCTGAATTAGAACTTTTCAGTCAACGCTGCCATTACTTTCAGTTTAAGTTAACTTAAACAGCACTGCTTCAAGATCAATGTAGTACTGTCCTGAAGAGGGTTTGACGCAAAAAGCTGGTTAACTTAGAATCTTTATGCGTACGTCCTCTTCGTTTGTGAGTGGCGTTGGAGGCCGAGGGAGGGAGGTTGAATCTGTCGCTTATTTAGCGACTCGCCTTGGTAGCCGACAGATAGTCATCCATCTGATCCAAACAAGATTTCTGGGTATATAAAGTCGTGAAAAGCCCGGCTGTAACTACGTAGAAATTTCTACAATGTTAGAATTTAGCTCCACTTTAGTTGGTTGAATCAATTGTGTTGCATTGTATTTTAACACTTGTAAGGCGCCCCTACAGAATAAACTATTCAGAGGCGCTCTCAGCTTAGGAGCCCCAGGGAAATAGAAAACGCTTTAAGGCAGCGGAGAGTTGAGGAAGACACCTCTGTCAGTATCTATGGAACGGATAGAGAAGGGGAGATCATCCAAGGAGCGTGTACATTTTTCAAGCAGGAACGCCCAGGGCCCGTCGATTATTTTCACTAGTTAAATTACTTTCATCAGGGAATCGTGAATGACTTGTTTCGATCTGTTCTTTTTAGGTAACTACATGTACACACATACTCACAGTCTCACATACACATTGGAAATATACAAGTACATTTATAAATGCATACATACATAAATATGTAAATACATAATTATATTCATACAACCACACATCAGACACACACACACACAAACATACACACACACACACGAACACATATTTGCACATTTATACGGACATCTACTTCTTATGATATAAAGCAATCTGATACCTTTGACATTTGATAATGATGCTAGATTTAATTATAATAGATCAATTAGTCACAGAGAAATTGTTTGTTCTATAGCATGACATTGTGCATCATTAAATACACGAGGTATAATAATATACGACCGGGAATTCCTTCTTCAATTTCGGCATGTTCCAGAGTCGCTGAAGACACCTCCTGGATTTCTACCAGAGATCGGGCGAGACTCGGTAAGAAAACAACTGGCTCGTTGAACGTATCTTCCTGTTAGCATAACAAAGGGGTGCTTCATCTATAGTTTGTGTTGAAATTCCAGTAAATTTAAAGGTGATGCCATAACCGAAATAGCAAAAGTCACTAGTATCCGATAATAAATTATAAGGCATTTAAAAAGATGGAAAATAAAGTTGTTTATACCCGAAGCGATTGGCACTGATTTTATATTCAAAAGAGGCTGAGACGATTACGCTTAAGCCTAATTGTTCTGAGTGAATAATGGATGTCGATTTTAGAAACATCTCAAGAGTTTCGGTAGATTCTATGATAAAATAGAAAATACATGCTTATTCCATATAGAGGTTTTGAGTCGAACGCGACTTTCGGTAGCTTCAATGATAAAATAGAAAATACATGCTTATTCCATGTTGGGTTGAACACAATTTTTTTAACAGTTATCGGAGAGAGATATTGAGTCAGATAAATCCTGTGTCATGTCCTTGTTCCAACTCGACGCCTCACTAACAAAAATGGAAACAAAGTTGATATTAGCTGGACATTGCATAGCCAAAACAGAGCAGGCGTGAAATCGAGCTATGGCCTATCAAATGAAATAATATCAATTGTCAATCCAATGATTTATTTGCATACCAGAAAACAGAAAAATAATTCAACATAAATAATTTTCAAATTTTGCCTCGTCTTTATGTAAGCTCCAGCGTGACTCTTACACGAGGGTGCATTAATGAATGCGAAAAGAAAACTGCTGTGGAAATGAATATGTTGAGGTTGCCGCAGCGTCTTAAAATTAAGAGTAGGTCTACATTTATATTTCCAATAACACTTCTTCAGGTAAAGCGATGTATTTTGTGTGCAGAAAATCAATAGTTAACTTAGGGTCGCACATTGCAGATTTCTTGAGAGCACTGCCTTGGCTAAGTCCAAAACCTAATAACAACTCTCATTCAGAGGTTTCTGTCTTGTACAATGGTACAACCTGGAATGAAGCAAGAAGTGCCACAGAACTTTGTTGCACCAACATTGTATGAACTAGTTCAGAGGCTGCAGTATCACTCCACGGCAACTGTGCCTGTGATGTAACAACTCTTTACTTTTATCTACTAATAGGGATAGTAGAAAGTCGCGATGTCACGGCTGCACTGAATAAAGTTACTTATCATATATAAACCCAAACTGCCATGAATTTCCGTGATATTGTGATTGCTAAATGTGGTTTTGGACACATTTTGTTAAAGTAATGAACCACGACGTTAGGATATGATATCATTTTCATAAAATCATTATCATATTGTTGCATAGCCCACTGGCGGGTTGAGCTATTTACCAGGATGGCCCACCCTAGTGTAGATAATGTTGACGGGTCTGCTCTTACGGTCTGCAAGAGACGACTTCATCAACAAATATTCTTTATTATTAACACAAACTCAGAATTAAGGTGTCAGATCAGACAGTCAGCCTGTTTACGTCATTCGGCGACCGCAATCGTCGTTCCGCACCTTAACGATCTTTGCGAAGTTTGTGGGTACGACGGAACGCAGCGGTCTCAGCGTGCTCGTGAAAATACATTGCCAGAAGCGATGCTGGCCACGACGACGAAGGCGACTAACGATGTTTCCTCTGGCGGTCTATAGACGACGTCGACTTCGACAGAATCGACACGTCAGAACATGCAGACGACTGAACGACTCACTGATTGACTGACTCTCGCGCTCTCGAATTCGTTTCTCTTTTGACTGACAATTGGTTGGATCCAGAGTTTAACAACAGCTTTAGACAACAAAGGACGTTGCCGTCGACAGAAATTCGCTTGGTATATTGCAGCCTTTTGTTAGCTTAGTGCGTCATTTTCTTTCATAGGCGAATCCGCGGAATGTGGCAGACGCTCGCGGCAGCACGGCGCAGACGCTCTCACACGTGACAGTCTATACAATACATCCAAGACCGCAAAAACCATGTTTCGCAAAGATAGAAATTGTCAAAAATATCCAAAGCCACAAAATTCACTAGACAACGTTAAGAGGCAGCGGGTAAATTGACCATGAAGGTTGTTAGTCAAGCATCGTAAAGATTCTCCGGCGTTACATCGACTTTTAATTTGCTGCTTTGTCACCAAGAGATAGGATACGTCGACACCGATATTGTCAGTTACGATCGTCACCATTTTAATAGTAAACCTAAATAAAGACGCCCTCTGATGTCACCACCACTTCTAACCGTTAAGCTAGGTAAAGACGCCCTCGAAGATGTCGTCCACTTTTCTAGTCATAAATCTAGATAAAGACGCTCCCTGATGTCGTCAACTTTTCTAATCGTAAATCTAGATAAAGACGCTCCCTGATGTCGTCCACTTTTCAAATTATAAATCTAGATAAAGACGCTCCCTGATGTCGTCCACTTTTCAAATTATAAATCTAGATACGACGCTCCCTGATGTCGTCAACTTTTATAATCCTAAATCTAGATAAAGACGCTCCCTGATGTCGTCAACTTTTCAAATCCTAAATCTAGATAAAGACGCTCCCTGATGTCGTCCACTTTTCAAATTATAAATCTAGATAAAGACGCTCCCTGATGTCGTCCACTTTTCAAATTATAAATCTAGATAAAGACGCTCCCTGATGTCGTCCACTTTTCAAATTATAAATCTAGATACGACGCTCCCTGATGTCGTCAACTTTTCTAATCCTAAATCTAGATACGACGCTCCCTGATGTCGTCAACTTTTCTAATCCTAAATCTAGATAAAGACGCTCCCTGATGTCGTCAACTTTTCAAATTATAAATCTAGATAAAGACGCTCCCTGATGTCGTCCACTTTTCAAATTATAAATCTAGATAAAGACGCTCCCTGATGTCGTCCACTTTTCAAATTATAAATCTAGATACGACGCTCCCTGATGTCGTCAACTTTTCTAATCCTAAATCTAGATAAAGACGCTCCCTGATGTCGTCAACTTTTCTAATCGTAAATCTAGATAAAGACGCTCTCTGATGTCGTCCACTTTTCAAATTATAAATCTAGATAAAGACGCTCCCTGATGTCGTCAACTTTTCTAATCCTAAATCTAGATAAAGACGCTCCCTGATGTCGTCAACTTTTCTAATCCTAAATCTAGATAAAGACGCTCTCTGATGTCGTCCACTTTTCTAATAACAAATCTAGATAAAGACGCTCCCTGATGTCGTCCACTTTTCTGATGATAAATCTAGATACGACGCTCCCTGATGTCGTCAACTTTTCTAATCCTAAATCTAGATAAAGACGCTCCCTGATGTCGTCCACTTTTCTAATAACAAATCTAGATAAAGACGCTCCCTGATGTCGTCCACTTTTCTGATGATAAATCTAGATAAAGACGCTCCCTGATGTCGTCAACTTTTCTAATCCTAAATCTAGATAAAGACGCTCCCTGATGTCGTCCACTTTTCTAATAACAAATCTAGATAAAGACGCTCCCTGATGTCGTCCACTTTTCTGATGATAAATCTAGATAAAGACGCTCCCTGATGTCGTCAACTTTTCTAATCGTAAATCTAGATAAAGACGCTCCCTGATGTCGTCCACTTTTCTAATCGTAAATCTAGATAAAGACGCTCCCTGATGTCGTCCACTTTTCAAATTATAAATCTAGATAAAGACGCTCCCTGATGTCGTCCACTTTTCAAATTATAAATCTAGATAAGACGCTCCCTGATGTCGTCCACTTTTCTAATCGTAAATCTAGATAAAGACGCTCCCTGATGTCGTCAACTTTTCTAATCCTAAATCTAGATAAAGACGCTCCCTGATGTCGTCCACTTTTCTAATCAATCAATCAATCACTGTTTTATTAACATTCATCGGCGTACTTAGTTTCTATTGAAAACAATTTGGTGTGCAGAAGTTGGATATGCTTATCAATTTACTAAAGAGCATGACATCAATCGAATCATGACAATACTGACAGTTACTGTCTCCGGAGCAGACGGTATTATAATAACAACACAATTCGACACTATAATCAACCAAGAAATATATGCAAATAAGAAGACCTAACTGCTTATCAGAACATATGTAGGCACGTAACATAGGCTAATTTATATATAGTACCACATCATAGTCATCTAACATAAAGTAGTCATCCTTCAGTGCACATCATTTGAGATATTGGGCCTATAAGGAGGAATCGTGTAAATAAATGGCCATGATCACTGCATCTATACTCTGGATAGCAGAATAAGAAGGAGAGGAAATAAAGATAAACGAAGAAAGTATTCACCATCTGACGGGAAGATCTTGATGGCGGCTGGGAGGAATAGAGAAAACATGTTTCCTCATGTTGTTCTTGTTCTGGGAAACCTAGGTGAATCCGTGAAGATAGCGACTAGGTGTTTACATTGGCAGATCGAAATTCCATTCGGGCTGGGAGTGTATTTGGAGGTTCCAGCTGGTGAATCAAGGACTCTGAAAGTTGCACGAGTTGTTTTAAGGAGAGGAGTTTTGTAGGCTTCTCTTCTTGGGAGCTGGTTTCCTTCACTGAGACACGCCCACCCGAAGTCCATGTGGCATATAGCTTGTTTACCCTTACCAGCCTTCTTGTTTCCGCGTAGATTTGGGCATTCATGTGGATCAAACGTTCTGCAATGTAAATCCTTGTGGCTCCTGGTAACGGTTTCTCTTTAAGGACCTTCTTAGCATATAGTATTTTGTCGCGGAGCTTCTTAGTTGTAAACCCCACAATCAGATTGATGGTGGGCCTTTCCACGAGCCGGTATGCGGTAGGCGAGCGAGATGTTTTCTGAGGTGACATTCAGACCTAGAGATGTGTTGCATAAGTCCAAGAATTCTTGGTGGAATGGTTCGTGTAGCTGGCGAGACCATGAGGGTTTTGGATGATGCTGCGTCGAGGAGGACATTGCCGAGGAAGGTGCTTCCTGAAGCCCGTGAATGACCATGCTCATCTGCCTTTAATTATTTTCACTGTTGTCAATTTTTAACTGCAGATCATTGTTATCATGTTCAAGAGATGAAATCCTTTCCTCCTGTTCCAGAAATTTCCGTTCAGTATCTTTAGTGGACTCGCCAGTAACACGCTTAACAATTTCATCGACGGTCGCATTTAGATTTGATGTTATTTTCTGGATAATGGTGTCGATTAGTGGGATAATCTTTGTCAGTAGTCCATCCCACATCGCTGTTGCAACTTTGTCGTCGATTAGCTCATCCACCCTAAGTCCTCTTTTTGCCATCGTTCGTATGTTGTAGCGGAACTATTTGCAAAACAATATGTTCTGGCGAAAATTTTAAAATTTTGTAGAGAAGCTGATGTCGTCCACTTTTCTAATCAACCAATCAATCAATCAGTGCTTTATTCAGTAATACAGCATAGATCATGATGCATAAAATTAATATACAGAAGGAATAATAAAGGTCCAAGATTGGAGCCCTGGGGAACTCCAAATCTAATCAGATTCACATCCGATAGCGCACCATTACACAGCTTTCTCTGTGTACGATTATCAAGCTAGCTATAAAACCATAATAACAGACAGTAAGGGAGACCCAAATAGGGACTGTGTGGCCCCGCTAGTTAGAGAGTCTAAAGTCTCTTTTAAAGAGTCGGAAATTACTGGATAGACGAATTTCAACTGGCATTATATTCCAAGTGATAGGTCTTAAGCATTTAATTGAAAATTGATGTGTGTCGGACAGACTTAATTAATTAAGTTAATTAATTAACTTAATTAAGTTAACAAATAATCAGTTCATCTCAGAAGTCACACAGAGACAATTACTTTTGTATCTCATGTTAAATCATTGACGATGAATCCCCGCATTCATTTATTACTAGCTTGTTGTGCAGATAAGTTGCAAACCTCCAATTCTCCTTTGCAGCATTTATTTCTCTTGAAGGAGAGATGTCATTTTCTTTTTCTTCCCAGTGTAATTGCTTTTACAGTTGGTGCTGACTTGTCTTTGGTGGTGCGTGGTCGATGAGGAAACGGCGAAGTTCACGGTTGATGGACATCAATGACCTGAATGATACATGTACATCGGTTGGATAACAAATGAAAGGAAAGAAGAAAAATAGGAAGGAAGAAAGAGAGAAAGGAAGGAAGTTAGAAAAAGAAGAACGAAAAGAAGGAAGTAAGGAAGAAGGAAAGGAAGGAAGGAAGGAAACATATGCTTTCAGAATCGCCAATGTAGACTTATTGTTTAAATCACCTACTCTATTGAGTTCATGCCTCGAGCATGCTTCGTGTGGCCGTCTAGTATATTGTCTTCAGTTTTGAATTTTACTTTAAAGATGGCGCTACTTTGGCATTCGATTTGAAATGCTAATATTTTGATTTGCTGAAACCTCCTTCAACTTTAAACTGCAATTAGATAGAAACCAATGAAATAGTTAAGTTTGAAAAAGTCTAATAGTCAATTCCGTGTTTTAAAGTGTTCCCTCATAGAGGCATACAGCAGAATAATCTGAATTTAAACTGACCTTTTGTCTTTTCTTCCCATTGTAACTTCGAGGCCTCCTTTGCGTTTATGTTGTTGGCCATACCAAACGTTGATCTTCGATTAGGCCTTATTGCATTTCGATTTGATGACACCAGTAAAGCAGTAAATATTTTACAATTTATACAAGCTCATGTTCACTTCTGTAGTTCAAAATTCTCTCTGAAGTTTGTCTTTAAAATAAATTGAAAGAGGAAACAAAAACAACTCAAAATTTGATGGTCTTAACATACATGGTATCAACCACAATAAATTCTGAACAGCATTCGTGTAGGTTACTATGGCAGTCCCCAGTCTGTGAAGGTGTAGACCCATCTTGACAAAAAAAACACAAAAAATGACTGTAAGCTTATAAAAGTATGTACGTGTGGGCACATGTCGTATGCTTGCATAATGTATAGTATATATACATGGGGCCCTATGTATAATCATATTATTTTCGTTTGTTGAGAAAACAACAGACAAATAGAAATCACTGTACATGTATGTGTATAAAGAATAGCAGAACGGAAGGAAATAAAGTGGCACTAGTAAACTTAGGAAAGTTTAGTCAGTCTAGTAGGTTAAAATTATGAGGTTTATTCCAGAGAATATATTAAGAGGTGAAATTTTGACTGATTCTGAGTGAATGGTTCTCATTGCCCAAAACGGGTTAACATTTAAAAAAACCATGCAAATACGCCTCATTAATGAGCGAGTGTTTCGTGAAAATGGAATTTCAGTGAATGAATCTGTAGCGTTTATGTTTGATCACCAGGCGTTCTAGTCAGGGTGTGTCATTTTGTTCGATGATAGAAGTAGAGCAACTTTTAATGACTTTGTTTTAAAATAATTTTATGCTCTGCAACGGTCAACGGATGCCTTTCCATAATAGTGACTTTGCACGGTGTATAATAGGCATATGGTATATAAAATAATTAAAAATGTACAACTGCAACAAACCACAGTTAATCAATCAGCTCCAATAATGCTATTCGTTTCTGCCTCACCGTGTTGTCGACGACTTTGCTTCAAATATTTCGATAATAGAAGATGTTAAAGCTTGTAATATTGGTCACTACGTTGGAATCCTTTTATCAGAAGATTAAGCTTGTCATTTAAGTGGAAAATAATTTAAAAATCGAAGTTTTAAATGAACATTTTAGCAAACGTGCGTCTGTCTGCACCGAAAATTCTGGAAACGTTGCCATCGTAATGAATATGATGTCACCAGTAGCGTTTGTTAAATTTTGATGACGACATCGATGTTGATCACGTGCATTTTGCATCCAATCGTTTTACAGAATAATCGACAGCTTCCCCCAAAGATTTTAACAGGGATCAAGGTCTTTGGCTTTCCCAATCGACAACCAAGACGCAATTGCACTTCAGCAAGTTGAAGAGCATCAATTTGAGAATTATGTACGTAAAGCAAGGCACTAATAATAACAATTGGTTGTGAATAAGTCTTAAAGAATATATATCAAGTTTATCAATCGTCAGCTAGGTAGTGAAATTCCAGAGCTTCGCGCCATCTACAGACCGGGCCCGCTGACCCATCAGGTCAATGGACATACACTTCTGGGGAGAGGAGGAAAGCGATGCCAATCATCTTTTATATGACACAGTGGTGATGTTAAGAAGAAACAACAATTACTGCTGCTGATACAACATACGAAGCGCGATTAAATGGGAAACCTGACATTTGGTCGGATATCGGATTAGCTTACCATTACCAGAATGTAACAATGCAACATGGTGATATACCGCCCGTAACAAAATTAACTAGCTACGATGATGATGATCATTGTGATTATTATTTTATTATTATTTGAGTATAGCTATGATAATGACGATGATGATTATCATCTTGTTGGTGAATTTTATGAATTTCTTCTCTGGCTGCCAGCGCCTCAACGCATTTCTTTCAAGACCCTTGCGTTGATGCGTAGGTCTAGGCCTATAACTGCCTCCTTGCAATGGGTCTGCACCCACCTACTTTCTGGCCCTCTGCTCTAGGGTCTCCTTTATTCCTCACCGATTTCCCTTCGTTCCTCTGCTCGCTGACTTCTGCTGGTTCCCCGCATGCGCTCTTTCACGGCCCAATCCAGAAGCCTTGCCAACGTGGGTCCCACCAGCCTGAACAGGCCTCCCTTTCCCCTTCGGAAGGAGCTGCTCTCTCTTCCAAGTTCCCTCTGACGCCTTCTGGAGGCGTATGAAGGCGTTCATGTTCTCCGTTTAGCTATGTGTTGAGTCGTGTTCGCCTCTGATATTGAATGGCGCTATATAAGTGTTCAATCACAATTACAAATAGTGCTTTCATGAAATTGTATAATAGGGCCTGGATTTTGAAATATATAGACGGATAGCAATATGAGAATAGGCCTACAGTTACGTTGCCATGCCTTGCTAATCATGTCAATTTGATTTGTAACCTAGTAAAGTAGTTACCAGGATCATATCTCGTTTCCAGGACCATTCCTCGTCTTACCCACACCATTCACCTTACTCGTCCGACCGAGCATCGATCCTAACCTGGAACCAAGAACACGCCGATCTATATTAAGTTTTGACTAAGCGCCTATGAATAGGTTGGTCCTTGCGACTAATCAACTCGAAATTAATAACTGTGTTCAAGTGATGTGTATGGAAGCAACGTCTCTGTTAGCTTTTTGAAGCGATTATACTGTACTAGGACTAATTAATGGGCTATAGTTATGACAGTTTCAGTTTAACGGCACTGTGATGACAATAATCATTATTATTAAGGATCATTAGCGTCAGAGCTAGGCTGCGATCTAGTTTGACAGGTGGGGGCACCCAATAAGAGGAGTAGGTACATGTAGGCCTAATGTGGGGGGGGCGGCACACGTATAACGTCACTGATTAGCGTCGCTCTTCTTCTTTGTCGAAGCTTGGAACTGGCTCTGTCACATGCAGTGATTTGGACTATTTTGTGCCAGGTTACTATCATAAGAGCTATAGGGCGTTGGTTTGAAGTTCGTGGGCAGAGACCACCATCGCGAAAAAATTAGATTGTAAGACAATAAGCTTTCATAAGAAAGCGACACCTGGCGAACCGGCAATGAAATAATCAAGTTGGTGCTGCCATGATAGCATTGATAATTTGATAATATAGGCCTAGCCTATAGACCTACAGTACGCGAGGTATCATTCTTTTTAACACATTGTAAGTCAACAACGTCCGTTATCCACAGGTGTTTGACGTAAAGAAATTTTTAAGCCAATACTGGAAGGTTTGGTCAGTCAGGTTCGAAATTTTTTAAACATTATTTGCGTGCGTATCTTTCGACTCCGTCCGACGTACTGCTGTAGTCTGGTCAATTGACAACCTACCACTAGGGCCTGTAGGCCCTAATCGTGATCGTAATCTCCAACTTATAAAGCGCCAATCAAAGGTCAAGCGCAGTGCGCAAGCTTATTCACTTGTAAGCGCTGCGTCAAATCAAACGGATAACCCGAGGGAGGTTAGAGCCGGTTTCCAGAGGGTCAGAGGAAGCACAATGATAATATTAATGTTCGTTTTAATTTCAAAGTGACAATTAAACCGCGGTCATGGAATCTACGTACCATTACAAGAACAGAATTTATATAGACCCATAACCGAATGACGACAATTAAGTTATTAAAGGAGTAGAATTCAACTGTCGCAGCCACGCAAGGTGTCCATTATGTCATACATGTCATTTTAACAAACGCCGCCGCTTAGCGAAAGGACTACGTACGGGGTATCGAACTCGATTCCTCAGCTCTGCGCCCCAGTGTGAACATGTTCACGGCCATTACTCTTCGAATCGAAGACTCTCCCCCCGTTCCTCATTGCTCTACGGCCTCCGGGCCTCATTCCATAATCATGGGATGTGATGGCCTAGTGTAATTACTACCAAAGTTGCAATTAAAATTTCTGTAGCCAACACCAACAGTCAATTTGTCTATTTTGTCCCATTAGTTAGAAATTGCATGCAGCCTGTGAAATAAGGAACTGTGAGAAAGCGGGAATGGCGTGACGTAGTGTGACAGGTCATCGCTGTTATCACTGATCCAGACATCAACGGATAAGTCTTCGATTGAAAACGAGGCTCTAAGACAAAACTTCCGGTTCCAGTTGACAGGATTTTTGTTTCGCTAAAAATTGCAAAAAATTGTTTCATGGCGTCCAGAAGGTAGGAAATGTGTAGCAATGATCTTGCTTTCTACAGCTGTGTGTTTTGATTGTTTGTAAATTCGTTTAAGCTGTGGCAAATTGGCGTGAAAATCGAGTGTGACGAGAGGTTGACGTGATGTTGCGTTTGGTTAATTATATTGGCATAGAGCGATTTAATGTTTGATAAATTAATACGGCGGGTTGTAGAAGATTCAGTGTTTTGTAAGTATGTTAGAAGGATTATTTAGTGACAAATTTTATGATCTAATATAGGTGAGCTCTCTGAGATTTTTAGGTAATCAGGCGTAATTTTTAAGCTGTTCTATGTAGATATATTTATCTTGATTGTACGCATTTGTGTGTGCTATTAATGTGGTGCCTTTCGGGGCTTACTTATAGTAGTTAGGACTCAAACTTACGCATAATATTTTGGGCGTGGCTTGTATATGGACACAGATTACACATAGTAATGAGACGCAAGCAATTGTAATACAATGATAACATGCACAGAGTCAAACCTATAATCATCGTGAGGGTCGGTTAGGGTCAGGTTAAGCATTGTGAGGGTCGGTTAGGGTTAGTGTAGTTTTAGACATACACAAAGATTCATTTTGCTTACTCCTTTTTGTCAATCACGCACTGGAAGTATTTCGTTCTCACCAATGGCAGCGAACCAAAGGAAAAAAAATATTGTGCATAAGTTTGAGTCCTAACTACTGTAGGTAAGCACCTTTCGGGACCTTTGTAAGGATTTTGAGCTACAAGTATTGTGGATAGACGGGAAAGTAAAAGTCAATGGCGACATATTTTCTAAGTGCCCTATCTAGATAAGTCTGTGACTTTGTTTAAACGCTTTTGTGAAAACATCATTCATCTTTCATGCTTATGATTTTGTGCCATATAAAAGGGTTTGAAAACCTATTGGAGTTAAATAATATCTTATATTCATTGGGAATCTGAGTTTTGCTTTACATAACATTGCAGAGTTAAGTTTTGCTAAAATCCTATTAGGCTAATGCAAGGAATTGTTGGTGTGGCGTGAACAAGTTAAGTGTCGCAACACAAGAAGAGAGTCAGTGAACATTGAGAATTAGATTTTGCCAAAAGACAGCATATATCAGGCTATACCTCTCGATTTATGACGGCCGCATGCATTAATATTGATCTACTCATAGTAAAATATATATTTCGCGGAGAAATCCGCTGAACTTCTTCGCAGAAAGACAGTAGATATCAGGCTATACCTCTCGATTTATCACTCGTTTTTGATTTTATGGGTTCGACTTACATTCGAGCCGTCAATTTTGGACGTTACTTTTGTACAAAAAATGCACTTCGACTTTTACTTGAATCGACTTGAGTCGAGTATAAACGGTAGCTTTTGTGAGGTATTTTCATGTTAAATGTGCTATATACTAAGTGTGCATACAAGGGGTAGATATGAACTGGCATACATTTGGGTCGTCTCCACACTGGAATGTGACTCATGCACCAGTACACGTCGTATGTAGGGGATTTATTCAAGTACATTGGTACACATGTGCTATTACATACATGCTGTGTAGATGCCATACTAGTTTAATGCAACTTTGTTTGTCTGCTGTTTGGTTTTAGGTGGTTTCATCCAAATATTTCTGGAGTGGAGGCATGCAACCTGTTAATGGAACATGGTTTTGATGGAAGTTTCCTTGCACGGCCTAGCAAAAGCAACCCTGGGGACTTCACACTGTCGGTCAGGTACGGGGTTACCCTGTTTATATGGACTGTATACCTTGCCCTATCGAAAGCCAATGAGCTAGTTTTTTAATTTTATTGATTAGAGTGTTTGTTTTACTGCCTAGAAGTACATTGATTCGAACAAAGTCTTGTATGGTCCTTAGGTCAATGCTGGTTAGTAGCATATTGAATGTTGTAGAGTCAGCCATCGGTGTGAAGTGTTAGCGACTTCAATTTCTTAGCCTCGGCATTATGATGGCGGATGGTGGAGCAGAAATCCCGAACCAAGTTTCTGCTCTGGCAATGTCTTTAGCTCCCTACTTCTCAATCGACAGTTCAGTGTGTTAACTACAACACTAGTGGTGCACAATGTTCGGCCTGTGGGCCACACCCGGCCCATGACGAGTGGTTATACGGCCTGCGATGTCTGGCAAGAAAAGCGACTATTTAAGAGCATGTCTACAGTGGTGCACACCTCTAATTAAAAAGAATATCAGATGAAGGCAACTGACGACCATCTTCATGACGTTCTACTAATGTCAATTGTGAACATTCAAACTGACAGCTCTAATCTCATTGCAGAGATGTAACTACAGCCATGGCACTGTCTTAACCTCGCACACTGTGTTCATTGATAAAACTATTGAAGCCTTCATCGGAAGAACTGCGGAAATCCATTGTTTCTTTTTTGATATATACCCCAAAAATTTGTTACTGTCTACAGATATAATATATCTGTGGATTTAAAAATTTGCTAAAGTCTATCTCTATACTTTGAAAAAAATTTCAAGTCTACAGATATATTATATCTGTAGATTTTAAGAAATTTTGGGGATGTATAAAAAATCCAAAATGGACTTCTGCGATTCTTCCGATGAAGGCTTCAATTGGTATTTTAGTAATATGGAAGTGACACAAGTCCTTTTATCTATCACTATATATGTTTACTTTTATCTCTTTAAACATAAGCTTCATTTTACCTCTAGGCGGAGCATGACTAACTATTGTATACGTGTGTAATACTGATGGATGTGTAATACTGTAATGCTGACATCTGTGTGATTGGCAGGAGGTCATCAGAGGTGACACACATCAAGATTCAGAATACAGGCGACTTTTACGATCTGTATGCAGGTGAAAAGTTTGCAACATTGGCCGAATTGGTTCAGTACTACACAGAGGGCCAAGGAGTTCTAAAGGAGAGGAGTGGAGAAATCATACAGCTCAAATATCCGCTCTGCTCGGCCGATCCTACGTCAGAGAGGTAGGTTTGCCTTCTCTTAAATGCCTGCATGAACCTTGAGTAAGTCTGTAGTGCGTACCTATTAGTGATATCGAGTTATGCATTTTTTAGACATCAATATCTTCATCGTTGGTTGGTTATCTCATGTCGATGATTGCAGTTGAATTATCTTTATTTAGTCTCCTGGATAGTTTTGAAGTCGAGGGCTTCTTCTGCTATGTTTGGTATTCTTTTCACAGTCTTTGTCGAGCAACGTGGTTCTCCAGAGTTGTCATGTGTGAAGACTGCATTATTTATTTGTTTTGATTTTTTTAAAGATTCCTGTGGTTTTTCTGCAGGTGACTTAAATCTTCTCAATGAATTCTGTTTGTATTTTGTTGCATTTTCAATGTCAAACATTCCTATCCCTATTGTAGTATGGTATCATTACTTGATGAATTTTTGCCTTTGTTTTGTTTTGTGTCGCCTTGTGTGATTGGGTATATTGTCGATTCTTGTAAATGCGTGTGAAGTATGATCAGCTCTTCCTTGTATGTTTTGGTTGCTTTTGCCACTTGCAAATGAACTGGGAAAACGATCCTTTTTGCTCTGGTAGTATGTATAAAATGTAAATGCATCTGACAGTATCAATACTCTTGCCAATACTCTTTAACATCTACACTGAAGAATTAATATAAGAGTCAGTGGAAGGGTGATGGAGGGCATAAAGGTGAGAGTAAGATTGACAAAAGCAGTAAGATTTGCAGATGACCAGATGATGCTGGTATTATGGACTACGGAAAATGATCGATCGGCTAAATGAGATCTCAACGGAGTACAATACGAAAATGGATATCGATAAAGCTAGGAGAGAGTAAACTGGATGAAATGCAGGACAAATGAGGATACTATAAATGATGGGTGAAAGATATTCCCGATAGAGATAATTTGAAGCCAACAGAGAAAATGGTTGGGCCACTTTATGAGGTAGACTCCCTCTGAAGAGCTGTAATTGTGGAAAGAATGAAGGGGAAAAGATGAGAGTTAGACCGATAATGATGTTATTGAGCTGATGATGATGGAGGGTTACATCGAGTTGAAGGACAGAGCCGGACAATGTGACTTTGGACATATGAACCTGCAGGCCTAGGAATTCAGGGAGCCAAAGTAAGAAGAGACGATAGATTCTTGACTGATCATTGCACTGAATAGGTCAGGTTATACCTTCTTCTTGTTATTCAGAGGTTGTTGCATTCTGGTTGCTTGTAAATTCTTTTGAGTGATCAGCATACTTAGGAGGTCAGGCACGACCTCATGTGTGGTCATAGTTTGCCAGGTCTCATAGTTATCTCTGGTCTTTGGTCTGGGTCATTTTGTCATTTGATTAAGTTATTGGTCGTCCCACATGGTTAATGCCTATGAGAAAGAGGGTTCATGATGCAGACTGTAATTGAAAAATGACAGTTTAGGAAGAAGCAATTGACATTTCCACTTAATATGCTGAAATGATTTTCATGAAGCTTCAAGATTTAACATAAGTTTAAACATGTTTCTGACAGGCATGAGAGCCAGTGTGCTTGCCCTTTTGACAAAGAGTTGTGAATACAATCATTTATGATATTGACTTGATTTGTGTAACAGGATAGGCAGCTGTTACATTTTGGAGCTGTGCAAGGCTGTATAATATTGTCAAGGCCTTAGGCTACTTAACAGTCTCTACTCTCAGGCTTTCACTGCCATTCAAGTTATAGAAATTTACAAGGAGTTTGTCCAAATTCTCTTTTATCAATGGAACTTATGAACTACCACGAGGAGTTCATTTTGAGGATTCCTAAAATGGGCTTTATTAAAGTCCAGATACATAAATATAGACCCTTGATGCCAAGGAGTAATGCCCTTGTTTTACAAGTTGCTTAAGATTGATTTCTATCGCTGTGGTTGGGCTGGAAGCGCCTCGGGGTAGACTTCTTGAGGGGGCGTTATATAAATGTTAAACTGAATGAATGAATAAATGCGTAAAAGTTCAAAGCGCTGGTCCAATTGTTTAACTGCATTCCACACCAAATACTTGTCTCTTTAAAAATGATTGTGTGAATATGTAATTGCACAACTTCTTAACACATGTGTGCAGTATTGATTACTTGTTTCTTCTTTTACAAGACTTAGTTAACTGGCTAAGCATCAGACATGCCTTTTGCATTTGAACTTATCAGCTGTTAATAAATTTACTTGCTGAAAGGGTGGCCCTGCTAGCAAGACTTCTATCCATTTGGGGTTCTTCTTTCCCTTTTGTTCCCATAGATTTTTAAAATTATTGGGCTCTGTTTGTGTACTGGGAACAGTAAATACATGTTTGATTAACTAGAAAGTTTTGTTAGATGATTATCTGGGTGTCCCTTGTTAGCGGGGCCTTCTTGGCCCTTTTAGGTGTCTCATTGCGTTCTAATATCATCTACTTCTATCTACTTATATTTTGCTATGTTGAATGCAATAAAAGAGTATGTTATGGTATGATTTGCAAACTTTTGAGCTGTTCATTGAGGCTTGTGGTTAATTGATGGGCTCTATAATAACATATGACCTTGTCCAATTCAAAGCTAAGATTTTAATCAGCCCTGGATTCCTGCATAACTGTTTGTCATGATCCTCTGTTCATATTTGCCAATGATGACCAGTCATGGGAATGGATGAAATGTTCTGGGAAAACCCATGACTAGTGCATGACTGCATGTGTTTTCTCAGAACTTCTTATCCATTCCCACGACTGTTTTTCATTAACCACATGTGTGATCTATCTCAGTGCTTCTATTTTTGCTCTGCAGTTTAAGGTCTTGTTATATCCTATTTAAAAAAATGGATTTGGGAAGCACCAACACATTTCCCAGTCGAGGAAAGTTTTTTATATTTCCACAGGGAACTCTGACTCACTGGACCCACGAAATCCGTCCCTTCTGGGTTCCATTTCTATTCAAATACTAGTTTATATTTAATTAATTGAGCTCCTGTATTGATAAATTATGGTTGATTTTGACTTGCACTTGTTTAATGGAGAATTCATGTTTACTGGAAGCAATGCATTGAATTGAATTAAACTTTAGGATTTATTAGATTTAATTCCATGTTTGTTTCTTTCTGTGATGATCAGTAGTTTAAATCTTTTTTGTTTTGCATTTCTTGTTAGCAATATATTATTCAGTTAGTTCTTTCAAATTTGTCTGACACTTTTCAGATGGTTCCACGGTCACATCAGTGGAAAAGATGCGGAAAAGCTGTTGAGTGAGAAAGCAAAAAATGGAAGCTTTCTTGTTCGTGAGAGCACAAGTCGACCGGGCGACTTTGTTTTGTCGGTCCGAGTGGACGAAGCTCATATAACGCATGTTATGATTCGATGTCAGGTGAGTTGTTCTCGACTCCTGAGTACGCAAATGATTGGAGTGATAACTTCGCAGGTTTTTAATTTTGCTTGATCATTCATGTTACATGTTTGGTATAGTTGCCAATCATATCAGTAATGAAAGTGCTAGGATGCTCAGGGTACTAAAGTAGCATTATGAATTATGAAGTAGCATTATGAATTGGTTCTTTGCTCACTTTCCCTCACCCTCAAGCAGTGTACGATGCGATCTGGCTTTCAAGCCGTCTTCTGAGTACATACAAGCTTACATATAGATATTTGTGTGTGTATAATATGTTCATTGAAATGTATATATGTGAGTATGCAAGGATATATATATAGACCAATCTATGCGCGCACGAACACCCGCAAATTCTCGGTTAGATGTAGTGGTCCTGTAGCCTGGAACAATGTCCCAAATGAAATACATGTCATGACACACATTATTTTGTTTAAGAACAAACTTCGTGAACATTTACTGCATTCTGTATAACTTGTCTGTATATGTGATTTGTTCTATCAAAAGCAAGCTTATATCACAGAACACAATTTCAAGAAACGGCCAAAAATGACATGCAGGGTCAACAATATTATGTGTTTTGAGTTTGAATCAAATTCGAGTTAAAAACTTATTACTTTATCAAATAAAAATGATTTTGTGATGAAATCTTGTGTTCTATTCCGCTCTAATCACATTATTGCAGAAGATTTTGACGAAACTAAGTGATAGCCGACCATTTTAATGCGATTTTCTCGGTATTCTCGTGATACAAGACTTCTAATTAGTATATCTTCGGTTCTACTGGAGATATCTTAATAATTTTCACACTGTTAGAAAAGTGATTTAATATTGCAATATAAAATGATATAATCTCAATATCGCCAAATTGCGACTTTTTCCTGCTTTTGATAGAGCACCTCACATATATACATGCGTCAGTATTTGTTAGTTAATTAGTTAAGTTATTAAATCTACTATCGTACTTTCATACACCCTATTTTCAGTCAGCTCGGTGTAAGGGTGTCCCTGTTGGCGGGACTTTGGTCCCTTTATGGTCTGTTCTTTCCTATTGTTTTGCTGTCAATCCCCATCAAATTGTCATGCTATTATAATTTTTCTTGATTGCCAGCTAATCAATAAAAACGATTGGTTATGGTTATGCTCAACTGTGCCATGTTTGAGTATGTGAGCAGCATTTTGAGCACCTATAGTTTCATAGTTTTAGGTATTTAATGACCTCACCAAGCACAGTTGTCGCATGAATTCGATTGCAGTTGACTGTATGTCATGAATTCAGAAGTTGCTCTTTCATGGAACTAGGGGAAATATTGAACATTGGCACAGGGATCATTGCTGAGTATTTTAGAAAATGGAGATTTCAGCCTAGTACTTCCAAATTATTTCCAGTGTCATCCACCTGTAACTTGCAAATTTACATTTGAGCACACAGTGAACATTAAATTCAGGTCATGACTCTAGATAGGTCACTCACGTGTTATCATCACTTGAAGAATTCTGCTGACATGCTCAGCTGTCGAAAGAACCTGCTGAGCATATTTGTTGGCTCGTCTAGAGATACCATTACCAGGCTTTATGACTTTTTCCCTTGCTCGATATTCTCCAGCAGAGTATTGTGTCCCTTGTATGGTGTTACTAAGTCTGCATGCATGGTTGATGATGTCCCTCTTTGGTTCCATCATAGGGACATTGCGCCCAACCAAATTGCCATGACTGCCAGGTCTAAGCAGTGTCTCACCACTTCACACCCTTAGATAATTATAATGGGGCACCAATAAGTTGCTAAAAACGACCTGTGTGAGCATTGTTTTTTCCATTCTGAGATGACGCCACTTAATCACTTCCTCGTAGTGGCTGTCCTCTATGCCTTTTGGATGGACCAGTGTTAAAGCTGTGCATATAATCTTATTGAATAGGGTAAGATTCACAATCCTTTGTGCAGCAGTCATGCAGTACAGACTCCGGTGCATATTGCCCACGTCTGTCTGCTAGCTTGTCGCAATGGTGGACTTTATTGGGTCTTCATATCACTGATAATAACATGGCTGCCTGGGCATGATTCGCATATGCTAGAAAAGGAAGTCGATGCACCAGGCAATCTCCTGACGAGAAGATCCGTCATCTGGTTTTCCAGTCCTTGTGTACCAGGCATCTGATCATTATGTCATGCTGGTTAACAAACTGCCTTGTAACCAACCCACATGGTTCTGAAAACTTGTGTTTCTATTTTTAGTCCCTTGACTAGAATACTTTTCAATAAGCCTTATGTTTTGAAGCCTTAACCAGCATCTGCTGTTGCATGGCAGAATGTAGGTAATGCACTCCTTTTGTGCTGTTTTATATTTTGAAGATAAATTGACATAGTGAACTGTAAGCAATTAATCTATTGTAATCTACTGACTATTATGGAATCGTTAGGCATTAAGGCATTAATTAATTTATGAAGGCGTCAATTGATGTTTGCATGAAGCAAAATCTACTCAAAACTCATGGCTCAACCAGGTTGAAATTCACTATGTCAGAGAAATTCAGTAGCTAGGACACAGTGGGTGGGAATGTTAAAGGAGTAGTTGCAACATGATGAAACTGGGATAACAGGAATCATTAGTGCTGCCCTCTTTTATCCAGACTTGGCACTGTCAGAGTACGAATGGTGGCAGAGTTGAAGTTGAAGGTGATGGTTGTTAAGTTTAGACGTGACTGACATTGATGAGTTGGTTGTTGAGCAGATGAACTTACCTATTGTCGCATTGGTGAGAATTTTGGTTAACGTGTTGTATGTTATAGATCTTGATAGTGTGGCTATTTTGTCTAATGACTGACCCCATCTTGTATGTTCTAGGATGGTAAGTTTGACATTGGTGGTGGTGAGCAGTTCCATTCACTGTCAGATCTGGTCGAGCATTATCGTAAGAATCCGATGGTGGAGAAGTCGGGAACGGTGGTGCACCTGAAACAGGTTTGTATAGTATTAGAAGGATGTTTGTATGGTATTAGAAGGATGTTTGTATGGTATTAGAAGGAGGTTTGTATGGTATTAGAAGGAGGTTTGTATGGTATTAGAAGGAGGTTTGTATGGTATTAGAAGGAGGTTTGTATGGTATTAGAAGGAGGTTTGTATGGTATTAGAAGGAGGTTTGTACGGTATTAGAAGGAGGTTTGTATGGTATTAGAAGGAGGTTTGTATGGTATTATGGCAGTCCTTGCACTAAGATTCAGTCATGGTACATACACACACAAACATATTTCTGCATAAAGATTTAAATATGTGTGTATTTCGGATATTATCTATCCTTCCTATGACTTCACTGTCAACCCTTGACCTTGGCAATTCTGACTGCATTGCTCACCTACTATTGAAAATTACATCAAAATGCTGTGAACTTGACCTTGCACCTACATGGCCTCAACAGTATCATGAACGTCACAGTGAGTGTAAAATGTTCTTTTGAATTTGCAGGACTTCAATCTATTTCATTCTTCTCTGAACCATAGTGATCATCCATGGCTGAACTTGTTGCTGGCTTGTGCTGGTTTGATGAAAGTTACAGAGCTTCAGTTGTAGAATAATTTCCTAGAAATTGTTTGAGGTTTCTGAAGTGACTGACATTCTAAAGCCTGGAAAAGTGTCCTAATATATATACGGGTTTTGGTGAAACTTCCTGTTTCAGTTTCATAAGTCATGCTGATGATTTGAAAGTTTTCCTGTTTTGTTTATGATCTGCAGTTGGCCTGTATCAGGTCAGGGTAGTGGATCATATCAAATATCATCTGATGGCATCATTAGTGTTATTATCTGTTAGGACTATGCTTCATGATATACTCCAGTTGCATGTGTAAAGTGCGTTTGTGTATGTGAGAGACAGACAGACAGACAGACAGAGAAGAGATGACACAGAAAGGGAGTTGAGAGAATGGAAGATTGTGATATACACGAGTGTGAACAAGGGGTGTAGAAAGAGCGAGGAGAGAAATGGGCAGAGAGGGAGAGAAGAGAGAGTGGTGCATAGAAGAAGGGAGAGAGATGTGTTGTGAATTGATTTCTTTGAGTCTGGTTCTAATTTTGAATGTTCTGCATATTTTAATTTTCTTTCTAGTGTTACAGAGAATATCTTGCTCTGCTGGGAATGGAAATAATGGTGCAATTATTTAAATATTCCAATTGTGTTCAATGTTACTGGTGGTCGTGAGGCAGTCTGTATTGATCTTTTGTATCAAGGAGTCTGTATTGATCTTTTGTAGCAAGGAGTCTGTATTGATCTTTTGTATCAAGGAGTCTGTATTGATCTTTTGTTTTGTACCTGACAGCCCTTCAATGCCACAAGGATCAATGCCTCAGCTATCAACAACAGAGTCAGTGAGTTGGAGAAGGAAAATGGTGGACAGGGCATTGGAAAGGCTGGATTCTGGGAAGAGTTTGAGGTATGTTAGCTATAAAGCCTGGACTATCAGTCTTGCTTCTGTAGTTTAATTTATTAACCACCTTCTATAATGGTAAGGATCGATTTGTGGGTATGAACTTGCTTAAAGTCTGTACTTAATAATCTTCTCACAGAAGGCTCGACCCTGCACCCTCTGCATTACGAGGCATATGCTCATCAATGTACCCTCATATCACATGTGTTCTTTGTGCCCTGAATGAAAAAAAGAGACCTGTACCAAAGGTGTTTCAAATAGATGTATGCTGAGAGCAAATGCTGCCTCACTGATTGTTTACCTATGTTTAATTAATAGTAATTGAATGATTGGCAGCTTCTAATTTCCAGCTGTGAAGTGATTTGATTTCATCCACTTCCTGTTTGCTTGCCTTAGTTTTTAGGAGTGCAATTAGTGATGTTGTCCTTGACTCAGTTGGCGGTTATCTGGTTCAGTGCATAACTTAATATAGGGCAGATTTTGTTTAGTGTGTTACCACTCTTCCATCCAAATATAGATTACTGGTATGTATGCACTGGTAGCCATAGTACAGTAGTATCTAGAGCAACTATTAAAGAAGAGGAGATTTAGTGGCTGTAATTGCAATATGTTTGCTGACGACATTGTTGTGGTGCGATGCATTGATAGTTCGCAGATAAGATGTTGTGTGTTAACTCTGTGATTCATCTATTCTGATGCCATGCTGATAGAATGATACAAGCTCTTAAGAGTGACTAAGATTAATTATTTTTCTTAGTTTTGTTTTGAGAAAAACCCAGTGTTTCACCTCCAATTTAGAATCATTGGGTGAGTTTAAAGGTAGTGTGTGGTCATGTACTAATAATGTCAACAGTAACGCTCAAGATAGGAAGGAATAACAGGTAGTATTCTAATGCTACTGAAACAATGTGTCACTTTCAAGTATTCTTCATGCACCTGATAAATCAATCAGTAAACATTTTTATGGCATCCTTTCAAGGTCTCTACTCAGAAGTGCCTTTTATCCAGGCCAAGCAGAAGAAGCTGCCGTAAGGAGCCGATAGAACGGCAAGGGAAGGACCCGAGGAAGGTCACACGCCTCCCAAGGAAACCCATTCCATGGCACAATGATGAAGGAAGCTCATGGTTGCATTGTAGCTGTATGGTAAATGGGACAGTGAGGTCGTCCTATGCAGCAGAGCTAGTAGACAACTGCTATAGGACGAACGATTACTAGACAGAGCTCCCTTTATGTATGGGATATTTCAGTTCATGAGGAATGCTGTTAACACTTTAACGACCAGAGCGTACTATGATGTATGGGAAACCAATCTGGCTGGTCCTTAAAGGGTTAACCAAGGGTCCTAGATAGAAGAACAGTAGCACTCTTCATCAGATGGTCTTCTCATGCATTCCCTTGCTGCCAAGTTTTGCGGGTGTTTTTATTGCTTTTGTCACATGATTTAATTTGTGTTTTGGCTGTGGATTCTGTTAGCAACTGCAGCAGGTGGAATGTCGCCATCTGTACAGCCGGAAAGAGGGACAGAAGCAGGAGAACAGAGCGAAAAATAGATACAAGAACATACTTCCGTGTGAGTTGTTCTATTACGATGATAACCATCATATTTGTTTTATTTATTATAATTTTTTGAAATTTTGTTTTGATGTTTTGTTTTTATTTTTTTAGAGCTTTCAAGCGATTTGTAATAGCACTCATGTAAACATACATATACACTGGCCTTAGATATAGTTTCATCCGTGTAAGGTTTCTGCCTAGGACATTCCTGATGTAACTGATATTACCAGTATGTACAACTTGAATATAATCGAATTTAAACATTATTTTTAATGAGTCGTGAAAATTGAGTAACTAGAATTATTGCTGGATATTTTGGTCACAAATATTATGTGGATTTTATGTCATTTACATCCACATGAATCGAAGAACTGAAACACCATTTTATAACTAACTTTGAAAGTCATATCCTGAACAGATGTATAATAATTGTGTGACTAAACAAGTTTCTAAAGCTGAATTAAAGTCAGGATTTATACATGTATCCTGTGTAACACAGTGTGCCATTAAGCGTGTGTGTTTGTTGATAAACAGAAGATCACTGGTTCACTTAGTCTGCGGAGTGAACTCTGTGACGACCCTGGACAAGTTAATTAGATACTTAGGCCTCTGGTTCCAAGCAGTATAATTGGTGCCATTGTTTAAACTAGGAAGTAAATGGCTGAGTCACATGCTACGCTGGTCCCTTGTCCACGTCCTCGAGATCTGTCTGCTGTTAGTTGACTATGCAGTGACCTTGGTAGGGCATATAAATTGTCATTATTGTGAAAGGCTGAATTAATGTCTCCGTTTCTTTCTACCGGGACGTAGGACATTTACTGATAGAAGGTAGACTGCCTTGCTACGTAAAATGTGTAATGGTCAGCTTGTTAGATTCTAATTCAGGAATAAGTAAACCGTATATATGAATTGTGAGATGTGGTGGTGCAGCAGTATGTTCTCTGCCAGGTATTGGGAGGGCTGCAGGTTTTGAATCTGCATAGCATCCTTGAACAAGCTGCTCACCCAGAATTGTCTGTGAAAAATGCACCGGGAAACCACCTCACTCATCTCATCCGGGGTGGCTTAAAAATAAAAGTGGACCTTCCTTTGGGCAGAGAACTCATCATCATCACCATTGTGCATATTTGTCTTTAATCAATTAATAAAGAGCATAATTAGATTATTAGATTCATTGTTTGTCTGTTTAGTCGATCACACGCGCGTCATTCTAAGAGATGGTGATAAGAATATCGAGGGATCTGATTACATAAATGCAAATCTGATTACAGTAAGTTATTCCGTTTCTTTTTGAAGGTGATGACTTTAAGAGTTGTAACAGCCTTTTGCCTTTATTGTGGAGTTTGGAATGCACTTGGCAATAGCACATTTGAGCATGGTCGGCTGATGTATTTATTTGTAAAGTGGCACAATGTGACATGACTATCTTGTACAGTTTTATAATACACGTGATTGGATTATGATCAGAGAGTTCAAGTCATTCGTGTCATTCTTTTGAGTGCTCCGGATATATACATAAACATACATACATACACACATACATACATAAACATGTATAATATACTTGGATGCATATACTTACGCATAAATGCATACATAAATACATACATACTGATGTATACAAGTGCATTTAAAAAATTGCATAAGGTTGCCATGGTGATTGCAAGCAGGCTTAGGCGGATGACCTTGCAAGAGTGGTTTGAGCTGAATTCCTCTGGGTGAAATTTTGGTTCCACTTTTCACACTAAGATAACTTGGCTATAAGGATTATGCTCTGTCAGCGCGAAGATCATTTGGCGAGGGGGAGAGGGGACTGGTCACCCATCCTTGTATGCCAGGACAAAGAAAACGCAGTTACAAGCTTTTTGTACTCACAGTTGCCTCTTGGCCTATGTTAACCCTTTAGCAACCGGTGTTATTGATTATGACTTACACTGTAGTACAAATTGGTCGTTAAGAGGTTAAAAGGAGGACTGGTCTTCACTTCTGTTCTGTTCCTCTTCTCTGCTTTGCTTTAGTTGAGTTATGATTGAAATTATTGTTTTAAGGTCTTTTTATAAGAATAGCTTTACTGCCTCATTACTGTGAGAGAGAACCAAGGGAAATTAGTTTGTGTATGTGCATAATTGTATGTTTACGTTGTATAATGTATATATATATACACCATGCTTGTAATTGCATTTGTCATTTTTAACATGTGCGATGTTGATATGCAATGCACTAGGCATCAGTCGATGGTGCACCAAAACCAAAGCTGTTGTCAGGTCAATATTCAGATCAGTTCATTAAGGCAGGCAAGCAGCCTATGAAGGATATTAAACAATCTGTTGCTATTGTTAATATGTTAAGCATGCACTGGGATTAGAAATGGCGTCTTTGGCAGCTCCTCAGAGGCATAGATCCAAGTTGGTCAAAATATCGAGCTTACTCTCTTTTAAGGTATAGTTTGTCGTTGGTTTCCTTCCTGTTCAGGTGGACCTCGAGCAGAGCAGTGGTGTCCGTCGCAAGTCATACATCGCAACGCAAGGATGTCTTCAGCAAACGGTTGTTGACTTCTGGCGCATGGTCTGGCAGGAGAACTGCCGTATCATTGTCGTGGCAACAAAACTTGTTGAGCGTAGTAAAGTAAGTGAGCACTGCTTTGGAACAACTCGCTTGAATCGAAGCCGTTATCTTCTTCTTCCTAGAATAAATGTTTGGACAGTTTATCGGCTGGGCTTTCATTTTCAGGACTTGAGCTGCTGCTACCAATTAGTAATTGCTCCTTGACTTTCAAATATGTGGTCTCCCTAGTTCAAGCGTTTGTGTTGAGCTGCCTTGACTAATGTACCTTGACCTTTTTTGACCTCCCGTGGTTGAAGTAAGTTCACCCAGTCGAGGTGTGGCTCATCAGTGGGTTTGTCATGACCAACCAGATATCCAGGTATTGCACTGGCTTCCACTACCACAGCACGTCTTGGTGTGGCACGCTCCTTCCTGAGTGAGCTTTGCCGCCCTCTTTCTTTTGCACAGGCTGCTGCACATTGTGCTCCTCTGTCCATGGTGACATGGTTGTTCCATTTGCCTGCCATGTGACAATGTGGAGCCATTCCTTCTTTGTGGTTGTCCAACTACCTGGAATGGATTTCCCTCAAACGGTCCTGTTCTCGGTTTCATAGACTGCTGAAGACTGCTTTCTTCCACTTGGCCTGTGTTGAGAGCGCCTCTGAATAGGGATTTTGAAGATGTGCTGTATAAATATTGATTGATTGATTTTGATTTATCTTATGTCATGGCATGTTTTCAGCTAAGTGCTTACCTTTAACTGGCATGTTTAGCCTTGCAGGAACCTTGGGTTCTGGGCTGGAGTCATTGCTAAACAATTGGCACTTGGCGCCATTTGTTGATGCCTTGTGAAAATATCGGGTGCTAAGTATTAGATTGAATGATGTTTAGAAAAGCATTGTGTCCTTGCATGATGATCAGATTGGTTCTGCACATTTTACTGATGATTGGTAAATTGATAGTTTAGTTACTGATTGATTGATTGATTTTTTGGTTGGTTTGTGATTAATTGATTGATTAACTTCTTCTTAGAATAAATGTGTGAGGTACTGGCCGGAGGAGGAGGACGGTCTGAAAGATTATGAAATCTACAAAGCCGTATTTTCGATTAAGCTCGTTTCAACCACACAGAACACAGACTATATACTGCGAGAATTCGAGCTCTCCAGAAAAGAACTCGAGGTATGAACTGACCTTCCACAGGTTTTTTAAACCTGCAAGTTTTACTGCATAGATATGTAGGAATTATGATGCCATGTTACACATTTATTTACTTGATTCTGTTAGAGCCAGAATTGTCGTCTTTTGCCTTTGTAGATTCATTTTCTTTATCGAGTAAATACTAACTAAATGTGTTTGATGTGAAAGCATACTGTGACTAGTTAATTATCATTAATTGCCACATGAGGACTTATATCTTACAGAAGGAAGAACTCTGATGATTTCTTTATTATTTGTATTTCGCTGTTTTTTTATTAGATCAGAGCTCTATTTGCTGTTAAACTGGAAAGCATGGGCCATGGGCGAAGGACCAATCGGTCCCTTAGGGGTTTCTACTTTCCCGTTATCCCTATTATCCACATGTTACTGTTTTCTTTTGTAATTTTATTCTTATGTTCAACTGGTTGAGGTGAATAGTAAATACATGGTTATGGTATCTACGTTCTAGGATCCACTTCAGGAGATACACAGGCGCAGTGTCTATCAGTATCACTTTACCTCTTGGCCAGACAAGTGGGTTCCCAAGGATCCGGGGCCTGTGCTTAGTTTTCTTCAAGATATCAACAACAAACAGGACTGCATAGGTGCTTCTGGTCCAATCGTTGTGCACTGCAGGTAGGAACTCAATACACTCGTGGGGTGGCTGGTGAGCTACATTTTATGGGTAGTCAGTTAATTATGAGTTTTGCTAAAACGATGCTCTGAGTTTTTGATTGTTGTCAATGAAATTTCATTCCAGTTTCAGATTCGTTTCTTCCAGGCTTAGCATTCTTATTCAGTTTTTGCTCTTACTGGTTTTGATCTGTAAATATTTAGTTCTGATAAAAATGTCTTTAATAACATACTGATTCATTCTCTCATTTAACATTCAGGAAATTTGCATAGGTTCTTAGTTACGTATCTCTTGTACTCTGAGAGAACGTCAAAGTTATCACTGTACAATGGGCATTGTTGACTTTATTGGTTCATGCTTTAAGTTATTCTTGGATGACATCTATGATTTTGCCTTTCTTTTTGACACTGGTAAATGAATTGTTGAAGTCATCATTGCGTCAAGATATCCTGAAGGGCACTATATAAATTCTGGATTACATTACATTGCTTTGGAGAGACTTTGAGGTGTCACTGTTTCAATGTTCTGTTACTTCTTACACTACTGTGTTTAGGGCATAACCGAGTAGACAATTAACCACCAAGTACCTGGTTGTATGGCAACTCTGGCCCTACGAGTAACATCTGCAGGCGAAGCTTACAATTTTTGACTGTCGTCATTTTCGCCGTTTTACGCGATAAAATATTAGCGGGATAATTGCTTGTGCCTCTGATAACTACTAATACGAATTTAAATTTTCGATTTGAAACTGTTAAATGCTTAAGAAATTATCGAAATAATTTTTTTATATTTTTAACTTTTTGTGTGTATAATATTTGGCGAATACTTCCGAATAGTCCCGAAAAATGGAATATTCAGCCGAGGCGAATGTCCAAGGCGATTTCCAGTTATGCCCTAGCTATGTTACACACTGTGTCTTATCGTGCATCAAGGGCATACCTGGAAATTGCCTTGGACATTCTGATATGCTGATGTCTGTTGGTCCACTGTCATCACTGTCTTGTGTTTTGTCTTATGTTTTCAGTGCGGGTATCGGTCGCACAGGAACCGTGATTGTGATTGATATGATTCTGAACCTGATCCAGCGGCAAGGTAACACGAGAATTCCTCACAACGCATTTCATCAATAACTCCTTAATTACTCCTATTCCTCATTCCGAGCTGATGCTATTGTTCGTCAAGTAAGCCTGGAAGAAATTCTTGCTTTGTTTTCTATGGCATTCTATCATGAACTATGAGTCCTGATTCTCTGTTAGAATAATCATTCCTCTCTTCAACTGCTATTTTGCATTCTGAGCTAGAGAAGTGCTTTCGAAGGAAATTAAGAAAACATTTGAGCCTTTCATTATTTTTAATAATTCTCCTAAATCTTTAACAGAACTTCCAGGCTTTTTGCCTATTTCTTTTGATTTTTGGACGTGCAAAATGAACTCTAAGTGATATGTTGTCATTGTTGTGGGAACTGAGGCAGTCATGGGTATGCAGTGTTAGTGGCTTCATTTTCTTAGCCTCAGCATATGAGGATGAGTGGCCAGTCCTGTCCCTTGCCGTCTCATCTTCCCACTGTCAGCATACGGTCGTTGTGCTCATTGTAGCTGAGTTCACAAGGGGGAGTGCACATAGTTTTGAACCCTAACCTCTAGGGTGACAGTTCAGCATGCCAACTCCTATGCTATCAAGTGCCCCTGCACATCTGAGCCTACAAATGCTCTTCTTTCTGATGATTCTTACTGCAGGGTAGTCGATATACTGCTGATGTCTGCCTTGTGACTGTTTGTTTGTAGGACTGGATTGTGAGATTGACATTCCAAAGATGATACAGAGTGTACGATCGCAGAGATCAGGAATGGTACAGACAGAAGCGCAGTACAAATTTGTGTATCTGGCTGTAAAGCACTACATAGAGGTCGTTTCACAAAGGGTTCAGGAGGAGCAGGTGAGCTTGTTGATGATGGTCCTTCTATTGTCAGACTTGAATCGGGGGCAAGAAGAAGGTGGGAAGGTTTTTGGGTTTCTGATTTCATTTATCAATGGCTTGGACTGGGGTCTATTCAGCTGCTATTGCACTGAATCTGTAATTGAAAGATTGGGGTTTCATGCCTGCTGAGTAGATTCTGTATAATGATCTTGGGTAAACTGTTTGTATCCATGTACTTCTGTTGCCAAGCTATATTATTTGGTACTGATATAAGCTGGGAGGTAAATTGAAGAAGGCTGTTGTATTTTTCCATTGCTGGCTTATGGGCAGGAAACGATGCCCTCACCTAAATTCTGCTAGTGATATCAGAGCTTTGCCTTTATTACTGTAATAGCATGGCGTGGAAATGCAAACCTCACAAGAGCAGCTGAACACGATATTCAATATTTAAATGACAAGAAAGCAACAGTTTGTTTACAATAGAACTCAGTTCAGGTTAGAACACTGCAGTTCAATGTGATTATATTGGAATTAATGAACAATAGTCATTGGCATCAGATGATTGTGCATGAGGAAACTGTTCAAGAGCCACACACAGTGGCTTCCTAATGGGTATCGTGAATCGTGATATTATGCATGCATTGCAAAGCCTGTTCTGAACCAGTCCATGACCATAGCTGTTCTAAATTTCAGTAGATTTAAATGAATCATAGCATACTGCATTTATATGATAATTTCAATATCGCTTTTCAAATGAATTATGAATTTTTATTGTAATTCAACAAGAAGCTACCACTGCCTGATGATGTGTTGGACATTCTTATAAAGGTGCTATAGAAGTCATTAGAGTAGTAATGTAATGTAGTTGGGCATTTATACGTATCCAACTCCTCATCAGAGTTTCTCATTTTCAAGCCTCAAAAGCTGAATTTAATTAACAACACTCTAGTTAAGAGTAATGCTCCCACTTGGCTAGTGTAGTGCAAGGAAGAAGCTTCACTCGGGTCCTTGAGGATCCAGCTGTGAATGAAACCCGAGGCACTGTATGTACACAAGACCAATGCATTGCCTGATATAAGTGGAACATTTCTTTTCCATAAGATAACTTCTGCGTTCGTGTGGGCCCTTGTGCAGTTTTCCTATTGCTGTTGCTTGTCATTTTTTTATTGCTATTGACTTGTTGTCGTTTTCCTATAACTATTGATGCACTGTTTGTCATTTATTCAGCGGAGTCTTCGAATAGGACGTGAATACCACAACATTCGTTACTCAACAGAGGCAGCAGGAGGTCATGACCTTCGAAGTGTGGTGTCGATGCTGACTCCAACCACGTCGAGTGTTACACTGCCAACAAGAGTTGTGTCATGTCCAGGGATGCGTCGGGATTTGCCTCTGCTGCCCGCAACACCGACGCCTTCTGCCAGGTTGAATGACACCGCTTGTTTTCTTGATAATTTATTGGTTGTGTGAAATCTACAAGAAAATACAAATACTGTGCTAAATAAATGCTTGAGATTAAAACTGATGTGAAAAATTATCGCTTAAAAGAGGGTGGGCTGATGAAGAAAAGAAGCAGACGCAGCTGGGCTCTAAGCAGTGTTCCCTTAAAGCGGTGCGCATATACATGCGCACACGGGCTGTGGAGCCAGCACACGCAAGAATTTGGTGTGCGCGCAATTTTTTTATACTGCGTAAATTGTGTCTCCTAATCGGTCTGCCTTATGCCAGAAACTTTTGTTCCTTGGCTAATCAGTTGCCTTATATATCTTTAGACCTGGGACTCTTCTTAGATCATCAGAACTTATCACCATGGACTGTTAGACATGGCCTTGATGTAACTATCATCGCATTCAGTGTTGACCTGTGCACAATAGCATGAACCATATTTAATTTCTTGCTCACACTATCTCCCAAAAATTAGAGGGAACATTGGTTTTAAGGCTAGTTAGTAGCGATTAAGAAATTCGGTTGAGATGAAATTTTATTCTATTTATTCTTTGACGATTGCGCCATATGAATGAAAGAGGCTTCACATAAAACGATCGAATGTGTCTTGTCTTTTTTCGTCTCAGGTCGTCAACGAGTGAAGATTCAAGATTTCAGAACTATCAGAACATCGACAACATCAGCAACCCTCCCAGCTTTCCAAGCTTCTGATTTCGTCTTTGTCGTCGTCTCGTATCGTATCGTCCTCGTGTCATCGTCTTCGTCATGCCTATGCAGCCGAAAGTGATTTACCTTAAAGCCACTGAATGATGAGCATTCGTTTTGTGGTTAGGGTGGTGCCAATACGGTGTCTCTGTTCGTCGAAGTGCTTTGTCTGTGCAGGCACATCTGTTTGTGTTTGACTACAAGAGCACGGGTGGTTCGGGTTGCGCGTGAATGGTGCTTGTGATGCGGTATGACACCCGAGCTTTAATCGAACGAAATTCAATTGGTGCCGTGTTTAGGAACTGTGACAATCTCGGAGCCTTCCGCAGATCGTGGGTCTGTCTGAGGCGTGGGTGGCTGCTGTACTGCATTCAGAAACTGACGTCATCAGGATTTGTTGATGTTTAGGTTGGTTAGGTAATACTGCCATATTGTCAAGTTGCCAAGTTGATGTTGCCTGCATTGCCATAAGAGGCACTTGGTTATATAGTGATTATAGTGATGTCATTTCATTAACTTATTCTCTGTCTATTTTAGCCATTTTAAAACTTGTTCTACTTTATTGACTGTCTGATCTTTAGCACTGTTCTTGCTATGTGAATGTTGGAGGTTTAGTCTCCAATGTCTAAACTTGGACGATTGCATGTAATTCATTTTGTTAAGGATTCTGGTCCTTCTGCCAAATGAAAATTAACTATTTATGCATGAGAAGAGCTGAAGCATCAGCAACTCGAATTTTTCTGTTTGGGTAACTGAATCGTGTGCCACTTACGATAGGTCTTATTTCGGAGACTATATACCTTTCTTAGCCCTTAAAGGACGAACGTGTATTAAAATATATGGGAAAACATATGTTTGAGTCTTCAGAACCACTGTTAGATGATTTTATTTGACTATGGCTTAGTTTTTGAACTTTTAGATGAGTGCACTTTTACTCAGTTCTGTTGCACCCACTACATCCAAATCGGCTTATCATTTAGAATTGGTGTTCAAGTGTTCTGCCATTCAAATCTCACAAAACAATTTTTCACTTCCTATTACCTAGAAGAAATTAATCTAGGTATTTGATTTCCTTGATTCTTTAGTTTGAGTAAATGTTGTAAAGTAATCAAGTCACTGTTATTTTGGGAAACAAAATGTAAGTAACCTTCATAGTGATTATGATGGTGTAAAAATGGTGTTCTACTGGATGCGTGGTGTGTCGCAAGTGGAAAATGTTTAGAAACCGTTGGCATAATGCAAAGTTGGTTAGGTTAAGTTTTGAATATGCAATCAGAAGCCATGATTTCCTTACTTTACGACACTATGAATTTGTTTTAAAAGGCATTCTACTCTACTGACTAGCATTCCTATAATGTACAGGAACGAAGCTTGGTGTTGTGCATAATGTGGCTCTCTACTCTAGGTGCATGTTATTCTGTGGATCAGTTAGAAGAGATAGCCAATGTGTTTCTAGTATGGCGGTCAGTTAGTGATGAAATGGCAATCTGCTCAGATTGGTAACAGATGTCTATTTTTAGTTTTCCCTGTTTGATCTGGAGTTTGTTAAATATTTGGACCTCAACTGAATGGTTATAGGATGAACAGTGGCTAATGGTTTGTCTAGCATGAGGCAGAAGAGCATTTTGTCTACTACAGTTGATGTAAATATGTGTTCGGTTTTAGAGAGCCAGGGAATGTGAGTTGAGACGTTCAGGATGACTCCAGACTGTCTTCTTATCTCTGATGTAAACAGGAAAAGTAACTGCTCTCATTATCCTGAAGCTTTCCACCACTGACCACTCTCAGTACTCAACAGCAGTTGGGCTGCAAGCATCTCTGAATGGGTATCTTGAATGGATGCTATATGAGGTTTAAATTGATTGATTGGTTGGTTGGTTGGTTGATTGGTTTTTTTGACTGATTTGTTAGTTTTTTGGTTGATTGATTGATTGATTGATTGATTGATTGATTGATGGTCATGGTGCGCTCCTTCAGCATCTCACTCACTGCTTTGGTCTCATCGGTTCTGCTCGGTTGGTTCACTTCTTACCCACACCTCGTGCTCGAGCACTTTGTATTACTCAGCGCCTTACTACGGCATCGATTGTCTTGCTGTTCAATGTTGCATGGAGGTTCTATGCTTCTCTCACTTCTCTTTACCATTATACTTGGTACTCTCCATATTAATAGACTATCATTTGTGTGACCATACAAATATCCACCTGTTCCTTTCATTGGACATATTCAGATCTTATCCTTCTCTTTGAATTAGTTTGTTTTAGATTATTCAGTATTGACTGGCTAATATTAAACCTATTGATCCTTTTGGAACTGAATTCCTTCTCTTCAGCAAAAGTCAAAAATTCCACAAATGTATTTTGGCTTCTGTCTGTCTTGTCTGTCAGATTGCTTTTAGATTGGACTTGACGTGCAGTCGTGCATGCATGTTCAGTCTGAGCATTTATAATAGGAATCCATTGTGTCATTTTCTGCCGGATACTCCATGGGATCTTCATTGCCTCTCTGGTCCACATGCAGAACTCGTCTGTTTCATTTGATTACCTACCGTACCTTGACTTTGGTAACATATTGGTAATGTAAAGTAAATCTTCTAAATTTCTCGGTGCATCACAAGAGCCATGCCAAAGAGACCAGCTTATTCACTGGCATTATATAAAATGAAGTCTTCAATGATCAGGCTGGTTTATCTGTGATGGGTGAGAATCTGGGGAGGTGAAGCAACCGTGAATGCTGTGTGCATTATGGTGACGATTCTATATAAGTTATTTTTGTTACAATATAGGTTTACCATTGAACCTTAATGTTGCTTCTGGCACATTTGTTGAAGTAAAGGCTTGTGAAATTTCAATCTTATTTATATGGATTTCATGTGTTGTATACACAGCACCCCAATACACCAAGACCAATTTGCATGTACAGTAATTAATTAGTAATAATAGCCATTAAACGAAATTAATGGAGCCTATGATTACGGTGTATTCTGTGTTCGTTGTTTCACCAGGTTTTTGTTAACTTTTGCCGATTGTTTTGAAGTCGTATGTTTTTCAAAAGTCTGAAATTCGTTGTTGATGCCATTAGTTCTTAAAACAACGTCAGATAGAACATGTCTGCTGCTGTATCTTTTCATGTGCTTCACTGATTAGTTGCTGCAGTTGTATAATTTTTTAAAATCTCTGGTCAGAAAATATTGTCAAGCATTGCAGTGTTGCTTCAAAGCAAGGTAGAGAGTTCGGGTGTCAAAACAGTGTACAGCGAAATTTATGTATTTTGATGTGAAGATCATGCAATGTATAATATCTTTATGTTGGGGTATACTCCTTCACTGAGGTTACTCAATTTGTTTATTCACTTTTAAAACATCTCCTTCAGGGAAGGAGATGTTTTCACTCTTTTGACCGACAGAAATTCTTGCCATCTAGGCAAAGCGGTCTCTAAGCATTTAAAATGCAAATTTGTCTGGATTGATCTCCAGAAAAATCGTTTATGATACCCTCGTTGGTTAATTATGGGCTATGGCCCCTAGCAATCGTCTAGCCCCTAGGCATTTGCCCCTAGGTATTTGCTCCTGTGCTTGCCCCTCTAGATGGGTGTGTTGATAAATGGCAGCATGAGTTGCATTGTGGGATTTTACACAGAATGATTGACTGAAGAGCAGGAGAATTGCTGACTGACATTGTATAACAGACGGCCATTGACAGCCCACTGCTCAGAGTAATGTCACTCCCAAGGCTTCATTTGACCATCAGATGGATATGGAAGAACCTATTGAAGGCCTATTGCCAGGGCAGGAATAGTGTTCATAGGCTTATAGCCCGATCCACAGGGTCTCCGGTGTAATAGAATCTGGTAATGTAATACATAAGTTCAAAATATCTACCTGGTATGTGGAAACTCTCCAAGTACAACCTCAGCGGATCTTTAAATTTCGCGCAGAACTTCTCAGTAGCCTCTCTTGTCATGAGAAGGTGGATTCTGATGAGCTATTCCCGACAGTCCTTGTTACCTTTGAGCGTGTCTGATTAGGTTGTAGGCCTACTGTGAGAGACACTAAATAAATCCATAATACAATACAAACAGTACTTTGGTGAACAAGCATTAGCAGCTTAAGTTGATATAAACATCGAAATCTATCTAAGACCAGTTAGACTATAAGCCTACATTAATTTATATGTGAAGAACATTCTAAGTGAGTATGTATATTGTTTAGTATGACCAGTTTCCAAACAGCACTGGCCAAATGTTTTCTTCATGTGGTTGTCCACTCTACTAAACAGCCGTCTGATTCTAAGATTGGTACGTAAATGTGAACAACAGTTAAATAATTTGAATACGTTGTTTTGGATACGTTGTTTTGGACCGTATTGGATCTAATTATAGTTTCTTTGTTGATATGATAATTTAAAAGTACCTCACCCCAAGGCAGAGTTAGCCCTACAAAATCAACAGAGTAGCTTAATCTAATCACATGGCTCTTGCAGATTTGATTTGAGATGTCACTAGTATTATATTAGATGGTCTCCATGATTTGGCTTTTGTGTTGCACTCGGAAAGTTTGTAGAGTTACATTACAGTAAGAATCAAACCATAGAACAACATTTGAGTGCAGACATTTTCATTGGAAATGGAAGCAGATGATAAGGGAAGTGGGCAAGTGAAGAGAGGGGCTCAAAGCAGAACATTTATTGCAGACGACCTTCCAGGATGACCTTGTATGGATGAGCATGTACATGGTTTCCATAGCAACTGCATGACCTTGACCCTGCTCATTATTCAATGGATTCATTGGTTGAGAAGACCCATTTGGGTGTCAGCCATTCAAGGTTTTCATAAAGGCCTATGCTTGGACAGATTGAGATAACAAGACAGTTGTCTGTAGGAGCTTAACCTCTTTAGCGGCAAACCCGATTATATTCATCCTTAATAACCAACCATTAGACGGCAAACCCAAAGATAATCGTCCAATTGATTATACATACATACAGACATAAATACATACGTACGTACATGCATACATACATATATACATGCATACATACATGCGTATACATAAGTATACATATATATGCATACATATACATACAAACCCGTACATATGTACACATACATATATATATAAATTCAGGCACACATACATACATATATATATGCATACATATATATACAAATACATACATAAGCAGGCATATATATATACATACATGTGTATACATATTTATATAGATATATATATATATATATAGGTCTACATAAATTATTCATTTATATATCTATATATACATAAATTACATATATATATACTTATATATATACACATGTATACATATACATACATCTATGCATATATACATACATATCTACATACATATATATATATACATATATATACACATATACATATACATACATCTATGCATATATACATACATATCTACATACATATATATATATACATATATATACACATATACATATATATACACATATATATATATATATACACATATATATATATATACACATATATATATATATACACATATATATATATATATACACATATATACATATATATACATAAATTACATGTGTATGTATATATATTCATATCTATACACATATACATACATATATATACACATATATACCTGTATACATATATACCTACATATATACATACATAGATATGCAGATATAAAATTTGCTTGCTGTATAAGGGTAGGTTTTAAAAATTTTACTGGACGCTAAAGGGGTTAACCCAGGGGACATTACCAACACCAAGGAACATGCACTGATCATAGACCAGCTGCAGTCTCTGAGTACCATAGTCATAAGTAAAAGACATGCATTGACTATATATGCCCTGTGGTGGATCCGGAGTATCTAACTTCAGTTATGGTGTGCAATGCCACTTGTCAAGTCTCTGCAAAAGTGACACTTTGGTAAGGATTGTTCATAGAAATGTTCAAGTAATTGTAATCTCAAGATCTAAAAATGTATATCATAATACTGGTCAAGGCATAAAGTATGCAATACATACACAAATAGTAGAAGCAATAGAGGCTGCGAGTACCAAGTGATACCAGCTGCTTATCCAACCAACCAAATCTAATAACATATTCCTTCTTTAACCGTTTTACCGGCTTTTAGTTCCCTCAAAGTTTTATACCTCATGATTATTAAGCCGAGGTTAAGAAAATGAAGTCGCTAACACTTCGCATTAATGGCTGTTTCTCAGACCATGAATGCCTACCTCCCAAGCTAGAGATAGAGTGGGGGTCTTGTCTTCTATATAGAATTTACAATCACGCAATTTAAACCAATCAAAGCTTCCATTTCTCAAAATGTTTGTTTCTCTTCTCTGTAATCTAATATTCTACTGAGAGATAACGCGCACAATTTTCTGGTGAGCCAGAAACAAGGTCACGCTGAGAGCATTGACTAGTTCGTTACTAGGATTCCTTTCTGTTTTTTGGCCCAGAGTGTATTACGGAAGTTGCGACCCAGTTTCCTGTGTTATCGCTCAACTGGCGATGAAAGAGTCTGATAACGAATAAATTCATGTTGTATATATGATATTTCAACGCATCAGCAACCATGTCCAGCGGTATTACTAGAGAAATCGTTACTCTTCAATTTGGACACTATGCCAATTTCGTCGGAACGCACTGGTGGAATGTACAGGTACATTAGATCTGAGCTATATTGGGCTTACTTATAGTAGTTAGGACTCAAAGGTACGCATAATTTTTTGACCTTTTGGTCCGCTGCCGTTGGTGAGAACGAAATACTTCCGCCGCGTGATTGACAAAAGGGAGCAAGTAAATGAATCTTCGCATGTCTAAAACAACACTAACCCTAACCGACCATCACGATGCTTAAGCTGACCCTAACCGACCCTCACGACGTATAATTATAGCAAATTATAGGTTTTACTGTGCGCGTGTTATCATTGTATTACAATTGTTTGCATTCTCATTGTTATATGTAATCTGTGTCCGCACACGCCCAAAATATTATGCGTAAGTTTGAGTCTTAACTACAATAAGTAAACCCTATATTGGTTAGAGCATGCGTCTCATGCACTCATCTGCGACAGTGCCTGCAGCTTGCTGTTCGCCTCCTGATGCTCAAAGTTTCAAAGTTTAAATCTATGGCCTGCGCTGTTCCATACACGGGGACTGTAATGGCGTTGCACCCATTCAAACGGCCAGTGGTGATGAATTATCTTTTCAGCCGGTGCCTATTGGTTAGAGCGGTTGGCCCGTAACGCTCAGTGTGTGCTGAGTGAGCGGGTTCGACTCTCGTCCGAGGCATCACTGTGTAAGGACCTTGAGCAAGTCCTTTGCACACAATTGCTCTGCATTACAACTGCAGTTGTGCCTTCAAGACATGTGTTCACTTCTGAACTAAACTGTAAGAAGGGTGATATCAAATAACAGTTGTATTGTATTTTATATATTCATTCTAAAATGAACAGGGTCTATGCTACACGATGGCTATGCAAAGTCATTTACATCTCAGATTTTATGGTGCTCCAGTAACTTGGACAATGAAATGGGTTGATGCTGATGCTGGAAATTGGTTCACCGCTGTTGAAACCATCGCTCCAGTGTGATTCTTTTATTGATTCCAGTACACCGGTTCTGAACACGCTGACTGTGTGGTCCTTGGGTCGTCCAGATCCATGTTTGGCATCCACCCCATCTGTGGTGTGCCCAAGATTCCGTCCTGGGTCTTCTGTTACGTCTTCTCTATGTGGCAGATACGCGGGCCTACAGCTACTCCCATCCATTGGATGCAGTTGTGGTTTTCTGAAAATAGATAGAAATTTTCAAATGCATAAATTGAATTTTTTATTTGCATAATATATATATATATATATATGTATACTCAATGTATATTTAGAGCTCATCATTTGTCTATCATCAAAGTAGTCTGATGAGCCCAAAAGAAATCAACAACGATGTGCTGTTCCGTGAGGGAGAGAACATTCTGGTCAGCTGAATATTAATCCTCAACAACAATTATTAAATTATTTTCTCACGAAATTATACAATCCTTCCCAGTTTTTTTGCAGAACCATCATATTTCATATTAGTGCTGTTACTGCTGTGCAGATTACCATGTTATTATTAATATATTTTTAAATTACAATTTGTGCTATCAGTAGGTTACCTAATTAAGTGTTTTTTTCAATGTCACAATTATCTTATTATAATAATAATTATAATGTGTTTAGTATGCTAGGTGTCAGAATTGAATCATAGCATGATGAGTCATCCGATGAGGAGGAAGTGGATGCCCAGAAAATAGGATATCAGCCGTCATACTGTTTTTTAACCTCAGCTTTTCCCCATCCAGAAGGCTTCTGTTAAGAATGGTTGATGTTATTTATACTAATAAACAGCTTTTTGGAGTGCATGTCTTGGTTAATCTGAGACTGTGTCAACCAGTTTTATGCAAAAACTTATTTTGATATGACTAAGATAAGAAACTCCATATTGAATAATCTCCTGAGTGGCCAAACCAATAACCAGCCACACACAGGCCGGTAATTGGTTTTACCAATGTAAGAAGCTGAATTCTAGTCAACTGAATAAAAAATTTCTTTATTGATTGAGGGATTGAACCAGTGGTGAAGAAGTTCGTGAAAATCTGTCAACTATGCTGTTCATTCAAAGTGGATTTTATTACTCTGAACATCTAGTCATGGTCTGTTTGCTATTTGCTGATCAGTTGAATCAGTCTTTGGTATTTTGTTGACAGCGTGAAGTTACATATACTCCGAGGTTGATCATATGCGACTTGAAGGGTGAGTCTTAGTTGGAAACCAAAACATTCTTTGTCAGTTTGTTTGTCTGCTTGTTTTCTTATCCACACACACAAAAAGTTTTGTGAAACTGAGAGCTGATTATTCTGGTTATTCATTTACCATTTTGTATATTTGTTGCAAGAGTTTTATTAACCATATTTTCTGAGGGTGAATGTATTGCTATATTTTCCAGGAAGTTTGAATAGCTTGAAAGAAACAGGGACACTCTATGATGCACCAGAAGCAGCGATGAATAATGATGGTATTTGGTATGTATTAAATTCATATTATGGTCTATTTATGTCTTAATGTTAAAGAAAACTATAATTCAGAATCTAGTTTAAAACACTACATTAAACTAAGCAATGTTATCTCATTTATCAGCTCATTTTATTCAATTGCAAGATGTTTAGTGTATCTTATGACTGTTTTTGCATCTTCCTAATGATCCTGGTGACTTAAAGCAGAGGTTCTTAACCTGTGTTTGACGGAAAACTGGTGGTCTGCGAGCAGGAGCCTAAATTTATGTCATTTGTGTCATAAAAAGACTTCAATTTCAGTTTGTTCCTGTGAAATAAAAGTAACTCTCTATCTATAATATCCAATAGGACCTATATGCTTACATAGTTTTAAAATGAACATTGTAGCAGTATGTAACTATTGTTTTTACTTCAAAGTTTAAACATTTAGTAAAATTGATAGTAAATAAGTAAAATACTCATTCTTAGTGTTATCAAATTTATTATACTAAAGTCGCATAGTTCCCATAGCATAGTTTTATATTTATTATAATATTACAATTACATTTTGTGCTATAATAATAAAAGTGATGATAGCCATATTGCGCCAGTGTCAAACTTTCAGTGGTGGTCCACGAACTAGACACAAAATTTATAATTGGTCTTTAAGACTCAAAATGTTGAGAACTGCTGACTTAAACAAAGTGCCGTATTTTTTTTTCTTAGGATGGGTAACGTAGCTAAGCACAGGTCGAGCGGGGTGGCCAAGAACGAGTTTCTTCGAGATCTCGATTATGAAGAGGTTTGAATTTTGGCTTTTGTGCTGAACATGTTTTGTTTTGACTTCTGTATTGGTCAACTCTTGATGTTCTAGACATGTATCATTGTATGAAAATATTCGTTCAGATGTAGTTAATACCTGGTAAGGAATGTGTGAAAAATTTTCCTTATAGCAGTTTGTCAATTCCCACAGTTCATTAACTGTTGCACGCTAAGAATACTTTAGATTTATTATTATATATTGGCATTTAAAAAAAATTCAAACAGCACCTTTGAGAATGACAATTTGGCATACATTCATTCATTAAGAAAATTTATATAGCGCTCTGCGACCTCTTCAAAGTTACTGCTCAGTCTACCTTGCAGTCCAAGGCAAACTCGGAAAGAGGCAGACATTTGAAAATCGGTCTATGTGTGGTGAACAATTCATGCAATGTTAACTTCACATTTGGTATATGTTAAATTGAACATCAAATTCATTGGAGAATTTTCATCTTACTTGCGTTTGTTTGATCTTTCTGAAGGCACTTTTAAGAGGTTCTGCTCATACGATGGATACAGACAGCGATGAAAAGGAAAAGGCAGGTGAGCATCAGTCAGATAAAGCAACCATAGGTATGCTGGTACCTGCAAGGTGTTACCACTTCTAATTTCTGAATGTCTTTACCATGATTGGTAAAGACTTCTGTGTAAACCAGGGTTTACACAGAAGTGTTCAAAACGGTATGTGTGCATCAGTGTTCCCTCTAGGCTGTGCGCATGTGCACTTACACACGGGCTTGGAGCCAGCACACACAAGAATTTAGTGTGCACACACTAATTTTTTCTCGTAAAAACAAATATTAAGATAACTGTAAATCAATATTAAGCTGGACAGAATAGAACGTTCCAACTAAATTAAAAGCCAATTACGATGATGTACAAAACGATGTATGCATCATCTGCTCTAAGACAAGGGACTTTTCTTATGTTATAATTAGAACTTGTCTCCATAGACTGCGCACGAAAGTGTGAACCATTTATAAAATGTTGCACACAAAAGATTTCTTGTGCACACTGAACCCAAAAAATTAGAGGGAGCATTGGTGTGCAGGTGTACACAGGTTCAATATATGGCAAGAAAAGTTTACAATAAATGAAGGACAATTTTATGATGCTACTCTTGCTACATGCATGTTAATGAACCATTTGCTAATGGAGTCCTTCTGAACTATCTTAGAACTTATACATGTAATTGTATAATTATGTGGTTTTGATGCCCTGTAAATTGTCGGTATTTCTGCACAAAGTCGCTGGGGATTTGCAAAAGTACAATTTGTATCATCCTGACAGTGGCAGACCTATCTGTTAATGATGCTTTGCAGAGATATAAAGTAGCTAGAGTGTTTGTAGGCCAACTGGTAATAAAGCAGTAACTGGGGTCTACTGACTAAGTAATATATCCTATTCAATAATGGTTAAATATGGCTAATAATATGTGACAGAACTGTGTACGGACATGGTTCTATGGCTTTCGTAGTCAAGTGGCACAGAGTAAGATTATAATTATTCGAATGAATAGCTATCGGTATAAGATCATCTAGGACTACTGTTGTGACTCACTCCTATGAACGGTCATTGGAGGAAAAATGAAGGAGAGGCAAACAAGTGGAAGGTCAGGAAAGATGATGTTGGATGTAATGATGACAGATGGATATGGAAAGCTTTAAGAAGAGGCCCAACTCTCCCATAGTAGAGGGAATGGGAGACACTTATTCCTGACCTTTGACCCTTGGGCCTGCAGCGACGAAAGCAGTCTCCTGGACATGGGATCTTTTTCAACGCACTGCATTTGTTGCTTTATGGTTTTGCCACAGAAATGGATGTTGGATATTCTGATGTACAGAAAGAAGCTTCTGGACAGAAGGTCTACGACCTTGATGACAGCGTTGTTGTTTGGTCTGACTATCTGAAGCCTCATCTTCATCCAAAGACACTGGAGGTCATCAAGAATTATCAGCATAACAAGTTAGAATTTCATCATCATTATCACCATATCAGCATCATGCTTTAGTCAGAGTCAGCAGAACACATTTTCACAGCATGTTCTTAGTGACCTGGTCAGGAAGTTGAAATTGTAGCAGAAGTATATTCTTTATACCAGCCTTTCACAACTATAAAGTGTAATGTGCGTTACTGTATCTATTGTATCTATAAATTTATATAGCATCTTTCACAGTGCGCACCAATCATTATCTTACATATCGATATATTATCCTTAACATAGTTTTAGCATTCAATGCCACCATGCCATATAGTAATGGTCTATGAATGTTGAACACTATATATATATATATATATATATATATTGATGATATGTGTACCAATCCAAAATATCGAGCGTGAGTACTCTTCGAAGGCACTAAATTAAGGCACTTAAAAGGCACTAAATTAATTAGGACAATGTGAACTAATTAATCCAAAATTTTTAAAAGCATGTTGCTATGATGCAGCTTGTAAACTTGTCTGTGCCAAAAAATAGGTAGTGCTGAGAAAGTCAGGGTATATTGCTGCACTGCAGTTCTTACATGGCATTTGACCAGTAGGGCATGTCTACCCTATATGGACATTGGGCCTGAAGTTAATTGCTGTTGAGGATACTTCATGCTATGCAGGGTGGTACACTATATTGTGAGTGTACAATGAAGTCCTCAATGTACTACTCTTAAGGTGATAAAAGATCATTATCATAACCAAAATTATCTGATTTTTGCAATGAGCTTGAGGCATTTTTATGTGTTTTGATAATACCAGTATGCTTGTGCTTGCACTTGGATATTGCATCTTATTAATTGTCTATGCTGTTGTTTGCAGTGAGTTGGAGACGTTTAATGTCTTTGGTTATGGAGTGGATGTCTACAGAGCTCAGCAGCACGACATAGAGGATCGTCTGCACTTCTTTGCCGAAGAATGTGACGGCCTGGAGGCAAGTGTTTTCTCTTTGGCATGCAATCAATTGTTCTACCAACAACTAGCACAGTTGTACGTTGCACTTTTCCCCAGAGTCCACTCTGACTCTTTTTATACTTGCCTTAAGACAATTCGTTTCAGCTGTGCTGCGGTCGGGAGCCACTCCTGAGCAGTAGCCTTGAAGGGGCATTATATAAATCTTTATTATGAATGTAATGAGTGAATAAATTTGAATCCTACAGCTTGAGTGTTTTAACTAGAATCGAAAGCATATATGATTTCTTATGTGGGCTTTCTTCTGTTCATGAATAATACTTGATATGGTAGAGCTTTTTACAAGCATGGATTATATTGTGGGTTTTGTGACATCCTTTGTAGTAAATGTGCTAAAAAACCATGTATAATGCATCCTGGTAAACACATTCACTTGGTGAAGACCATGTAGTAATGATAGCCCTAACCCTTTAACGACCAGCGTGTACTAAAATGTATGGGAAAACATATGCAACTGGTCATTGAAGGGTTAATATAAACATTTCAATCACAAGTAGTACCAGATTAGGGTTTCTGTAGCAATGTTATGAGGAGGGGTGGGGACTATTCTGCATTGACTAACACTACCTTTGATTGACAAGTTCATTGTTTCCAAGTCAGGAACTAGCTTAAGGGACTGCTATTCTTCTAATGTGATTGGAGATATGAACTCTCAGCGACAACAATAATGAAATATGAATCTAAAACTGTGAATCTTAACAGCTGCCGAATGAGTGCATCTTTTAATCCGTTAACAGTTCCGTTTATTATGTGAATGTCATATGACTTTGTTTTAAATTGATGCTATGATTTATACCTGTTGTAAACTATTGTGCATTTGCTGGTTGTCTGATAAATAATAGTCTTACTTACTTATTTACTTTCTTACTTACTCACTTGACTCTGTAGGGATTCAATCTGATGGTTGACACATACAATGGGTTTGGTGGATTGGCGTCATCATTCCTCGCCGACATTTTGGATGATTACAGCAAGAAAACCGTTGTCGTCTACAGTGTCTCTCCAGCAAGTTTCTCTTCAGCTGTAAGTGGGATAGTGTTCGTTTTTCATTCATTCGTCTAAGGCATTTCTTTTGTAGCTTTTCTTCTTGCAAACAATGAGATTACAAGCCAAAAATGTGGCAGACTGGTAACTATGCAAATGAAGCATGAACTATGTCCATTGCTATGCTATGTATAGTTGCTATGTCCATTGCTATGCTATGTATAGTTGCTATGTCCATTGCTATGCTATGTATAGTTGCTATGTCCATTGCTATGCTATGTAAAGTTGCTATGTCCATTGCTATGCTATGTATAGTTGCTATGGGCGAAGTGCACAATTGAGTAAGAGGGCATTAAATTAAAATGCGAATCTGCTAGAGGTCGTTAAATTCAAATACGTTAATGAAGCTGGGTCCATAAGCTAGTCTTGTTTAGCAGCATCTATTTCCAATTAGTTATTTTTATGAGCTTTTACTATGATTAGTTTTGAGACAATCCACCCTGTAATACAATAATGGATTTGTTCACGCTCTCACTTCTATTTAACAGACCAGTGCAATTGTCCTCCAAGAAACCACCTGTTCAGCTGTGCCTATTGTTCTTATTGTAGTCAGTTAACGAGGAGCAGAATCGACAACATCGATTGATGAATTTGGCACTGTCTTATGAAGCTCTTCTGCCAAACTCATCGATCTTTCTTCCTCTCTCGACCTCAGCTTCACCTTGGAAGAACACTGGGCCATTCTGTCGACCCCCACATCTTCAGTACAAGGTCAGAGGGGCTGTGAATGGGGTTTCCTATTTCCAAATATAACTTAGTTTTTGTTTGTTAAGGAAGTCATTCAATAATTTAACCACTTGCCATAATACATGTGCCAGGTCTCTATCATTCATTCAATCAAATAGATCTAATTTAGTGCTCTTTCAAGATATCTACTCAGAGGCACTCCCAGCCCAACCGTGGCTGTAGAGAACAGATTTCTGATATATGTAAACGGAATTCTAGGTAGGAGACAGAGCTGTAAAAGCAGCCAATTCGGTCCCATGCCCGAGAAAGCCCCGATGCTGCTAATGACCAATCTGGTTTCTTCGAAGTGGATCAGTAGTCCATTATAATAATCCTTTTAAAATGCTCAGTTAGGGTTTGAAAAAGATCAAATGAGCATCAAAGGGATAACACTTGATGCACTATTTGGAGGAGTCACCAGGGAGAGCTGTGTAATTGTTGTAATATAACTTAGTTTTTGTTTGTTAAGGAAGTTGTTCATTAATGGCAGCTGGCAAACACTTGTCTTCATTTAACACTTGTTCTGCTAACAGATATAGTTGGACATCATTATACTTGTGGTTGGTGGTGTAATTATGGGGCGTTTGGTGTCGATTCTGTTGTTTGTTGGCTGGGCAGATCGGTTAAGGTTGAGTTCCATTCATGTTTTGATTCAGCCGAATATGCCATACCATTCGAGTGCATTGCTGGCTGCAAGTATCGATACAATGACATTGCCGCTAAGACTGGAGAATAATCCGTCATCTATGACGGATATGGTCAGTCCGCTGACAACGTTTGGACGAAAGGTGAGTACAGATTTTTTATATAATTAGTGATGTGTACAATACTCAAAAAATTTGCTGAGTCATAGATTATCTAGTTTTAGTTTTAATATTGTTATTATGCAACATGCATGTATTTACTCCTGCGTGGCCAGTGAGGTCGTTTTCGACCACATACAGTTGGCGTGGGCTCTGACCTCATTTTGTAAAACCAGGAACACAAATAGGCTGATGTTTTGGTTATCATTTATATTCAGGCATTTAAATTTTACATAGCCACATTACTTTTTTATTATTGACCGCTTCTCTGTAGTCAAGAGTGCTTCTATTCATCAATCAGAGTCCCCCACAATAAGTTATAACCTTTCAGTGAATATTTAAAGTTTCATGAAAAACATATATTCACAAGTTATGGGTTTGAGGACAAAGACATTAATGAACGTCATGAGGATCCATGTCACACTTATAAAGAAACACATTCTGGACCACTTCTCTGTAGTCAATTGTTTTTATTTCATCAGCCTTCTTAAAAGGTGAAATTATTGCATTCAAACAATGTTGTAAGGTATAAAAAATCAATTTGGAATCAAACACGTTTGACAATGCGGAGATTTGGGATTGGAAGAAGCCATTGGTGAAGTTGAAACATTTTGAAGCAATTATTGATTATAAAGAATATAAACTTTATTTTGAGCTAAGAAAATTTATTTTATTACTACTTGTTTGCCATATGAGTGGCTGCATTTTTGGTCTTTTATTACATTTTATTCTGTTCATGGAAATTTCATGAATGTTTTATTTTATAATTGTTGATTTTTTTATAAAGCCTTTAATGTTTTTATCAACTTTGAGGTGAATGAACTGATCAACTCTTTCACAGGTTATTGTCAAGGAATAAAATATGAACAGAACAATATAGCAATTTGATTATTGTTATTTAGCCTTTTAATGTTTCATGTAAATTTCTATCTTACACTAGTGTGCTTATGTTATCTGCTCCATTTTTCAGCCTGTTTAATAAATGATGATTATCTGCATATATATATGTATATCTATTGTCTAATTGTGACTACGATTTAGATTTTAGAATAACTGCACCATGTAAAACATGAATCAGGTGGTACTGCGGAGTAAACGAACTGACTACTGCAAAATATTTGTTATTGTTTTTAGTTTTTTCCCAAGGTCCGTCGGGTCCCTGAGAAATTAAATAAATTATTGAGAGAATACAAAAAACATTATTATTTATATTATTATTACTAAAGCTGTATCATGGTCAGAGTCACTCAGAAATGTATGACATGGTAAAATGTAGTAATGGTGGTACAGTGGTGATCTCTGGTCATTAAAACCATTAAGCTTGGCTGAGTACTGCTACAATTTGCTTACTAAGAGGAAGGTGTTTGACAGCTGTAAACACTCTGCCAATTTGTGTGGTTTTTGAGCTGTCAAAGAGGCATTTGAAGCGAAATGGAAAACCTCTGTGATTGATGTCATGTCTTTGCCAAATTTCCAGTTGGTGTCGACACATGCATCACTTCCGTTTCCCATCAACGACAACAGAAGTTTCCTGGAAACACTGACCTCCCCTGGTCAAGCCAACATTGGTCATCACTTGTACTCAATGACTCCATTTGTCTCTCAATGCAATGATTCTCCATACAGTCAGTTTGCTGTTTGCAGAGGTGTCGAATCCCCTGGGTAGGTGTGAAAGGATGCTTTGCTGGGGTGTTGATATGTTAGATAATATTGCAGTAAAATAGTGAAATGCTGATTATTTCTTCTGCTTGTTTGTATAGTTATGAATCTTGCCTAGAAAGTAAAAACTGATTTTAGCTAAAGATTGATATAAAGTTATTCTAGTATCAACATAGAAGGATAAACCTTTGTTTAAAACCACTTCAGTTTTTTAAATCCTAGTTGAGATATTTATACATAAACCGTGACTGTGTCACGTGATGCTAATGTTTTTTCTTATTTTTTTTGCGACTGCTTTGCAATGTAAGGTAAGATAATTATAATGGTGCATTTATGCTGCACTTCCTTCATCTTCAATCTGTACCAGTAGAGTGTAAATGCTTTACAGTCAGAGTGAGAATTATACCATTGGATTTTCCGCTCTTGCCTAGGTACTCTACCCAATTTTTATTCCACTCTGAAATCTGTCTTATTTGGGAGCTGCACCTCAGAGTAGATTTCTTGAAGAGATGCTATATTAAGTTTGATTGATTGATTGATTGAATATCCTTTTGTGGTTTCATGTATATACATATTTATTTGGCTGTTAATATGGGACCTTGAAAGCCTTGGAAAGGCTCCGAAATTCTTTTGAATTGTTTGGTATGACAATGGCTTGCAATGACTCAACAGCAATTGTTGACTGATGTTAAATTGTTATTAAATGGTTTCTGGTTGGTAAGTAATTTCATCAGCAGCTGAAGGACATTTTGTTTGACTCAATGGCCAGGATCTTTTATTTTTTTAAAGAGTGGCTACAGTTTCATGTTACAGACTTACTCATGGTCTTTGTGCAATCCATAAAGATTTCAACATGCCCACGCATTGTTAGAAGATACTGAGCTGCTATGTGACAAGACACGTGTAGAGCACTATCGAGTTGGCTTCCATATCAATATGTGAATGCCAATTACACTGTGTAATATTTGTTTTACATGACTAGGTTTCTCTTGTGATTTTAAGTGTATGATTTTGCTCTTTATGTAGCATTTCTAGGAATTGTCATGCTGCCCCTGGTGACAAGACCCAATCAGTCAATGGTGTACTTCTTACACACTTGGAAAGGGTTTTCAAGACCAGTTACAGGTCAGACTGCTTCCATATTAAAATTGCCTTCATTGTATAATATGCTTTCTCTTAAAATGGTTGCTGTATGGAGAATGCAAGCTTACTGCATCGATCGCTGTGCTCCGTAGAAATGTCTTTCCCACTCTCTTTAGTTCTGCCTTCCTCTGTAGCTTAGCTATTTCTGCTATGGTAGTTTTCTTTCTTACTAATATTGCTGTTGATTTCGCTGCATAGTTTAATTGCTGGAGATCGACTCGAATACGACATAGAAAGCTATATTGTGTACACAAATGTCACACAACACTCACTACCCTAACTGTATTATGTCAAGATACAAAAAATGACTAACTTAACCAATTTGTGTGCATTGTATACACTTTCTGCGACTCAATTGACTAACTGGCATAAGTCATATACAAAGTGCATCAACTGCAGTACCATTAAAAATTAATGTGTATAAAAAAGCATCTATGATCGTATATTGTTTCAAGTTTTAGGGCATCTGTAAAGCTGCTTTTCACTGATAGCCATTTACCAAGTGAATCTTCCAATAACAGTCATAATTTTCAATACTCTGATTGTTTTTATTTGACGCATTGTTTAGTTTTTTGTTTTCAGCTTCTCGTGTTCTGTAAGACAGCCTTTAAAAGTTGTAAGTCCGTATCCAAATTTTTTCTCTCGGCAAGTTACAAAATGTGGTCTCATCTCAGGACGGGAGCAACCAGTGGGCCAAGGTATCTCATAACAGATTTTTATGATGCACAGTAATTATTAGTCAGCCATTTCTCGTCAACTTCATGTTGTGTTCAGAAATGCAATACTCAAAGCTTGATTTGTATAACCAATTTTGGCTGCTTCAAGCTTTTACTGTTTCTGAATCAAAATTACTTTATGCTTGCAGATAGAGTGCTGTAATAGAGTAAGTTATTCATTTATTAGGCTTATTAGTAATAGCAATACTCTTGCAGGCTCACAGTGAAGAATTTATTTTGTGGTAAAACAGTGATATTTTGTGAATATTCTGTGTTGACTGCACTGCTTAAGTCATTTTGTTGCTAAGGCTGTTGCTTTGTGTATTTTATAGAAGCTGGAGTGAGCTGATGATTTGTATTTGAGCAGTTATTTAGCACTCTAATTTTCAAAGCCCCTGTATGCACAACTTTGTTGTTGATTATCCAAGCACTTCACTACTTACTTCTGATATGACGTTTCTTTTCCTAAGGAAAAGAGAGTATGCTTGAGATGCATACATGGACCTCTTATGCTGAGTAAGTGGATGTTCTGCTGAATTATGATGATTTCATTGGTTGCAATTACATTTTAGGCTCTGTGTGTGATTCTCAATTCAGGGAACATGATAGCCAAACGATTAGGACACTCAACTTGTAGCGTGGAGAGTATGGGTTAGATCCTCCCTGATATGGTTAGGACACTCAACCTGTAGCATAGAGAGTATGGGTTAGATCCTCCCTGATATGGTTAGGACACTCAACCTGTAGCATAGAGAGTATGGGTTAGATCCTCCCTGATATGGTTAGGACACTCAACCTGTAGCATAGAGAGTATGGGTTAGATCCTCCCTGATATGGTTAGGACACTCAACCTGTAGCATAGAGAGTATGGGTTAGATCCTCCCTGATATGGTTAGGACACTCAACCTGTAGCATAGAGAGTATGGGTTAGATCCTCCCTGATATGGTTAGGACACTCAACCTGTAGCATAGAGAGTATGGGTTAGATCCTCCCTGATATGGTTAGGACACTCAACCTGTAGCATAGAGAGTATGGGTTAGATCCTCCCTGATATGGTTAGGACACTCAACCTGTAGCATAGAGAGTATGGGTTAGATCCTCCCTGATATGGTTAGGACACTCAACCTGTAGCATAGAGAGTATGGGTTAGATCCTCCCTGATATGGTTAGGACACTCAACCTGTAGCATAGAGAGTATGGGTTAGATCCTCCCTGATATGGTTAGGACACTCAACCTGTAGCATAGAGAGTATGGGTTAGATCCTCCCTGATATGGTTAGGACACTCAACCTGTAGCATAGAGAGTATGGGTTAGATCCTCCCTCATATGGTTACTGTGTAGGAACCTTTAGCAGGTCATTCACCAACATATGTTCAGTACCACCAGTGGATGGTTGATCATTATATAGAGGTGCATAATAAACACATTGATTATCAAATAATGAAATTCGTTTCAGGTGTGGAGACTGTTCCAGTTGTGACCCTGTTGCAGTCTTCGACAGATGGAAAGACTCACCTGGATGCCATCCATTCAGAAGTCACTAGGCTCAGACTGTCAAAGCTGCACAGTTTCATCGATGCTGGTCTTGAGATGGACCAATTCACCGAAATGTTGGAGAACCTTAAGAGTCACACTATGTGCTATGATGAATCGACACATTCGGACATGAACTAGAATGAAGACAAACCTCTGTCTTAGGTGCCAATCGAAATTTAAATATTCATTTCCCGATGTCTCATCCCCTACATTTGTTCCTTTGGTTATTAATAACTTCAAGGAGACAAATTTTGATATCAATCAGAGAATATTTACTGATAGCTGAACTTGGTTACAGCTTTAAGCAATTTAAATGTCCATGCAGCATCAATGAGTGACATGTATTGCTATGGAGAGGGTTCATAATTGTTAATTAATATAACAATGAGCAATTCAGCATCACTTTACTGATGAACAACAGTTCTTAATATCTAGAAATGTCTTGCGATGCCCGTCAACAAGTGGTAACAGAGTCAGCTTCTGTTCTTCCTGGTTACTGAGGATTCCATCGAATGACTTAATTAAAGCGATTCCCACTCGGCAGCGTCATTGACTACCTTCAAACTCTCCAGTCATTTCTGATCCCTTCATGTAAGTTATAATTCCATTTGCTAAGGTGAGGGCCAGGAAATCCTCTGATATGCCAGTTGCTGCAAGAAGTTGCACAGTGTTTTGTGACACAGTGGCATGTGTTGGTGTGGCACGGTGGCCGATCGGTTAGAACGGTCGGCCCCATAACGTTCAGTGTGTGCTGAGCGCGCGGGTTCGAGCCTCGTTCGGGACGTCACCGTGTAGGGACCTTGAGCAAGTCCTTCACGCGCCATTGATCTGCATTACAACTGCAGTTGCGCCGTCGAGGCGTGTGTATGCAGTTCTGAGCAAAAAGATGTTGGACGAAGGGTGGTATCAAATTTCGGAAATGAATGAATGAATGTGGGTGTATCATTGACAACAGTGCCATGTCTAATATGTTGCACCAAAGAGACTGTCCGTGCGTTTCCATACTTATAGCAGGGATCGTTGCTTCCTTCATATCCAGAGGAAACACTAGATCAATGAAAGCAGAACCACGTAGAGTCTCAATTAGATGCAGCAGCCGGTCACAAAAGGACTCGATCGCTGAATGTGAGCCAGATTGGACAATTGTCACATCATATGATCTAGAGCAGAAACAGTGTATCTGTCACTTTATGGTGAATTGTCAGTGACATAGAGGGGGACGTGCACAGAGACCTGTATAGATATGACTTTGTGTGAATTTCTTATGCCTGTTCACAGGCCTAACCTTGTTAATAGGCCCAGCCCTGTGAATAGGCCTTACTCGGTGAATAGGCCTAACCATGTGAATAGTATTAACCTTATTTTGGTTGAATACTGTGAATAGGCCTAAACATGTGAATAGACCAACCCTGTGAATAGGTCTAATCTTGCTTCAGTTGAGTATTGGGTATAGTCCTAGCCTTGTTTCCCTCGCATAGTTCTTATTATGTGCTTGAATTTTGCAATTTTTATGTTTTGTTGCACGTGCCAGTTAGTAAGTGTGTACGTATGTGTATCTAGACTTTTCTTAAGTGCATCTTAGGAACCCGTCAAGCACTAGGAATATGGCTGTAAAGAACCCCTCAAAACCACGGGGAATATGGCTGTAAAGAACCCCTCAAGAGCACTATGAACATGGCTGTAAAGAACCCCTCAAAACCACTAGGACTATGGCTGTAAAGAACCCCTCAAGAGCACTATGAACATGGCTGTAAAGAACCCCTCAAAACCACTAGGAATATGGCTGTAAAGAACCCCTCAAGAGCACTATGAACATGGCTGTAAAGAACCCCTCAAAACCACTAGGACTATGGCTGTAAAGAACCCCTCAAGAGCACTATGAACATGGCTGTAAAGAACCCCTCAAAACCACTAGGAATATGGCTGTAAAGAACCCCTCAAGAGCACTATGAACATGGCTGTAAAGAACCCCTCAAAACCACTAGGAATATGGCTGTAAAGAACCCCTCAAGAGCACTATGAATATGGCTGTACAAGGGATGATTTCAGTCTAAAAATGAGTGTCTTTTTCTAGTTTTGTTATTTCTATCTGATGATGTGTTGACTCCTGGGTGATAATGTTTCCGATTAGATATCATGGTGAACTAGTTCAGTTGTAAAGCATTTTGTTTGAGCCATGAAGATTCTGATGCCAGTAGGGTTTGTCTGTGTTTTTTTTAATTCTAGGCATATACTGTGATGATATTCTTATTTATCTTTTCTTGACTTTAGTTGAATTTAGATGTTTTTTGTGCTGTGATCAAACAATACTTAAAACTGATAACAGAAACAGCTTCTGAATGTTATATTGATTATCAAGGATGATGATAACAATCATAAATGTCATCAACATTTGCGGGTACACTGTGTTGATGAAACGTTGATAGGAATCAGCAGACAATGACAGTAATGACAGAAGGTGGGTGGGTTGGAGGGAAAAAGGGAGTGGGTAGAAGGGAGAGAATATTGGATAAGTTGAAGGGCGGGAGACATGGAATGGAAGAGAGGGTGACTGGACAGGAGGATGGGTGGTTGGCTGGAAAAGAGCGGGTAATAGTGGGTGTATGTGAGTGAGTGGGGTGTGAAGTTCAGTAGTTGGAAGGATGTGTTGTGGTGGAATTAGAGCGTCACAGACTATTTAGGGCCCATCTTTATATTATGTATGAAGAAAAATCATATTTTCGGACTCCCCTTTTGCACAGCATACATTTTGACAGGTTTTGTGGACCCCTCTTCTTGCGTACCCCCATTGTAAAGGTTAAATTGCTAAAGACCTTTATCAGACATTGATTTTACCATGGGCTATTTTTTAGCCATCATATTTAACAGCTTAAATTTGTTAACTGTTATAAGGAAATAAAACACTAACAACACTTGCATTTAAAAATTTGTTAAAGGTACATAAAATTGACTAAGCAGGAATACAGTCTGTAGTCGGGTTTTCCGCTCTAATTTTAATGTTTCATAGTGTGGACGTCATAATTCTACAATTATATTTGCGTACATAGGCCTAGACATTTTTCGGGACCCTCTCCCCGCCATTCGCACCAGTACGCAAAATCGCCGAAATTCGAAACCCCTCCCCATCGTATTTTTTGTGCATTGTGGCAAGGGACTTGGCCGTAATTGCTTTGGTGTTTTTTTCAGGTTGACAATTGAAACAGCATTTTAAATTGTGAATAGATGTGGACTATTGCGAGTACCACAGGACTATTTAGTTACTATTTAGCGCATAATAACCAGTATTGACTGCATTTAACTTGATTTTGAACCTCTGTGTTGAGTAGTGGGCAGAACAAGCCTTGGAGGACATCTAATGTAGCTGCAACGTACTAAAGAAAAGTAGGTAGTGATAGTGCATTGCACACTAAATTCGGCTTAAATTCAGTACCGAGTAAATTTCTCACTGGATCGTAAGACGAATTCCAATGCGTTTCACAAAGCATGCTTCAAGCTTTGCCCAGCAATGTCAATTGCAGCATCGTCTGCTTTGGTGCTTTGACTGGCTGTGTTCCATATTGCGGAGGATTTGTCCATTGACCTTCGATATATTAACTTCTTATGTGATCATAAGTTACAGTTTCACAAATGTCTATAGATTTATATTATACCTAAAAGTAGAGATCTTGAGGTTGATTAATAAATTAATAATCAGTCAGAAATTACCGAAGTTAAGTTTTTTATATGATTTTTTTTCAGACTAGTGATTGCTATTAACTTTTTTTACTGAATAGTTAATAGGCACATTCTATTTCAATACTTTTCAATAAAACCTTTTACATGACTTTCAAATAGTTGCATCAATAGTCATAAACTATTTTAAAAATCATATTTATTTAAATAGTATCCAACACGTTTATTTTTTTATATGCATTTGCACATGTATGCTTTAGAAATGTATGCTTTAGAAATGTATGCTTGAGAAATGTCTGCTTTAGAAATGTATGCTTGAGAAATGTATGCTTTAGAAATGTATGCTTGAGAAATGTATGCTTTAGAAATATATGCTTTAGAAATACATGCTTTAGAAATGTATGCTTGAGAAATGTATGCTTTAGAAATGTATGCTTTAGAAATGTATGCTTTAGAAATGTATGCTTTAGAAGTGTATGCTTTAGAAATGCATGCTTTAGAAATATATGCTTTAGAAATGTATGCTTTAGAAATGTATGCTTTAGAAATGTATGCTTTAGAAATACATGCTTTAGAAATGTATGCTTGAGAAATGTATGCTTTAGAAATACATGCTTTAGAAATGTATGCTTGAGAAATATATGCTTTAGAAATGTATGCTTTAGAAATGTATGCTTTAGAAATGCATGCCTTAGAAATGTATGCTTTAGAAATGTATGCTTTAGAAATATATGCTTTAGAAATGTATGCTTGAGAAATGTATGCTTTAGAAATGTATTCTTTAGAAATATATGCTTTAGAAATGTATGCTTGAGAAATGTATGCTTTAGAAATATATGCTTTAGAAATGTATGCTTGAGAAATGTATGCTTTAGAAATGTATGCTTTAGAAATACATGCTTTAGAAATGTATGCTTGAGAAATGTATGCTTTAGAAATGTATGCTTTAGAAATATATGCTTTAGAAATATATGTAGCGTGGAGAGTATGATTTAGATCCTCCCTCAGATGCTTAGGACACTCAACCTGTAGCGTGGAGAGTATGTATGAAATGTATGCTTGAGAAATGTATGCTTTAGAAATGCATGCTTTAGAAATGTATGCTTTAGAAATGTATGCTTTAGAAATATATGCTTTAGAAATGTATGCTTTAGAAATGTATGCTTTAGAAATGCATGCTTTAGAAATGTATGCTTTAGAAATGTATGCTTTAGAAATACATGCTTTAGAAATGTATGCTTGAGAAATGTATGCTTTAGAAATGTATGCTTTAGAAATACATGCTTTAGAAATGTATGCTTGAGAAATGTATGCTTTAGAAATGTATGCTTTAGAAATACATGCTTTAGAAATGTATGCTTGAGAAATGTATGCTTTAGAAATGTATGCTTTAGAAATATATGCTTTAGAAATGTATGCTTTAGAAGTGTATGCTTTAGAAATGCATGCTTTAGAAATGTATGCTTGAGAAATGTATGCTTTAGAAATGTATGCTTTAGAAATATATGTAGCATGGAGAGTATGATTTAGATCCTCCCTCAGAAATGTATGCTTTAGAAATGTATGCTTTAGAAATACATGCTTTAGAAATGTATGCTTGAGAAATGTATGCTTTAGAAATGTATGCTTTAGAAATACATGCTTAGGACACTCAACCTGTAGCGTGGAGAGTATGTATGAAATGTATGCTTTAGAAATGTATGCTTTAGAAATGCATGCTTTAGAAATGTATGCTTTAGAAATGTATGCTTTAGAAATACATGCTTTAGAAATGTATGCTTGAGAAATGTATGCTTTAGAAATGTATGCTTTAGAAATATATGCTTTAGAAATGTATGCTTGAGAAATGTATGCTTTAGAAATGTATGCTTTAGAAATACATGCTTTAGAAATGTATGCTTGAGAAATGTATGCTTTAGAAATGTATGCTTTAGAAATGTATGCTTTAGAAATGTATGCTTTAGAAATATATGCTTTAGAAATGCATGCTTTAGAAATGCATGCTTTAGAAATGTATGCTTTAGAAATGCATGTTTTAGAAATGTATGCTTGAGAAATGTATGCTTTAGAAATGTATGCTTTAGAAATGTATGCTTTAGAAATGTATGCTTTGGAAATGTATGCGTTAGAAATTTATGTTTGTGCCTGTGCGTACCTGCCTGTGGTGTACATGCATTATGTATACATGTACTTATAGCCTATATGTATGTAACCTGTGTATGTATGATGTATGTATGCATGTGTTTATGTATGTATGTAGGTTTGTATGTATGTATGTTTGTATGTATGTGTGTATGTATTTATGTATGTATAGATGTATGTATGTATGTATGTGAGTATGCTTTATTTACTAATGCAGCTGCATATGACATTATGTCATGAGCGCAGACAATTGACGTGTGTTTAAGCTCCATGTGTGTCAGGGTTCCATTAGTTTCTCATGTGTCTGAATGAATTCACCATTGCACTCAACGCTTACTTAATTCTTACATTAGGCTACTGATGTTTAGACAGACAGACAGAGACAAGCAGCAGACTCAGTGGGCAGAAGCAAGATAAGATATGTAAGAGGAGCAGACTAGCAAAGATAGAGGGAGATACCAAGTAGGCCTACAGACAAGCAATGCACTAAACATTGTATTCCATATATGCCACCATAATATTATATACAACTCGTGTATGTATATCAAGTCTGTATATATACGCTTAGTATATATATATATATATATATATATATATATACGTAATTACAGATGTCACATTAATACATGCAATGCTCGTATATATTTATTTATATACCTGTAATATTTATGGATGTATATTTATACAACACGGGCATAATCATATATCGAGAAAGATGGATGCAGATGCTCAGAGAAAGCAGGATGACGATTTCGCTCCTGCTCTCTCTGTCTGTCTGTCTGTCTGGCTCTCTCTCTCTCTCTCTCTCTCTCTCTCTCTCTCTCTCTCTCTCTCTCTCTCTCTCTCTCTCTCTCCGCCTCTGGACCATCGTTACAGAAGCAATAGTATGTGCGCATGCGTGGATATTGTGGCGCCTCCTGGTAATTGAAGGAAAACAGTAACGAGTGCTGTGTAATAACATCCACACGACACCTTTTACCTCATTCCAGCGAATGATTGAACAGCCAATGAAACGGTCGCTTTCAAACACACGTGATGCAATGTTCATACTCAACGAAACGCTGGACATTAACTGTATACAATGCGAATTGTTGTGCAATCGAATATTAGAAGCATACATACGATCTATTATAATCAATGATTTGCGGTGAGTGCATAGTTAGTCGATGGACAGACGATGCGCGTATTACAATAATGGACGATGTGCGGTTGGCAGACAATCAGTTGAAACGACAAACGTTGGCGTGAAACTAGCGCCGGTGAATAAGCTGGTCTCCCCGGCGTCGCTTTTGTTTCGCGCTGACAGATTTCGAAGATTTACATTACAAGAGAGGCGCACAACGAACGAACGTAGTTGTCGTGAAACAGTCCGTCAACGAACGAGGTGCGTACGTAGGCTTACAGCAAATCGGTGATTTAATTGAAACTGTGATTCTGACACAGGCATAATCATAATATCGAGAAAGATGGATGCAGAATTGCAGATGCTCGAAGAAAGCAAGATGACGATTTCGCTCTCGCTTTATATGTCTGCTCTAAATGTCTGTCTGTCTGTTTTTCTGTCTGTCTATCTGTCTGTCTGTCTGTCTGTGTTTATCACACTATAACTTAAGTACAGTAGGCCTATATGATAGGTAAATGCTTTAAGACATCTGAACAAGTAGGTCGATTAACGTTCCGCTTGAATGGTTCTTGTTGTACTCGGAATTTTAGGTTAACAGTGTCTACACGTGGCCGACTACATAATTATTAGATTATTCCAAAACCTTGAAATTTGTGAAAGCAAATTTCGAAATGGCTGGCTCCGTTGCAAATACATTTTTTTGCCCATAGTGTCACGTATTGTATATATGGGCATATGGTTAGCACGCCATAAATCGATTACAATCGCGTAGGGCTTAAACATCCGGTGTCTCTCTAATAATCGAGAATAACCGACAATTATATAAAAAAAATTGCTCTGATACGACAAACGACCAAGAACGCTAATCTAAGACGGGGACCAATCCCAAGACCGTTCCTTTGAGGCCAAGACTAACACCGACGCATTCCAGACCAAGACCGAGACCATTGCAAGACCGATGGTCCGAGACCAAGAACGATGCATTCAAGACCAAGACCGCAGACTTTCTGTCTCGAGACCATCTCGAGACCTAGACCGCGGTCTCGAGACCACATCCCTGGTGCAAACTAAGTTCCTTCTGCTAAAGCCATGTTCACATTCATCAGTGGTCTCAGGTGTTTGGATAGCAAAGCACTCACTACCTGCCTTTTAGGCCTACGTTTCTTCCCAGAAAACACAGCTTACTTTGCATCTCTGTATTCCTGCTTCATTTAGTTAGTATAGGCCTATACACGGCACCAAAAAGTGGCAAAAACTTAGTATACATGCCAGCTTTATTTATTTCCCCATATTGGCATATTCTGACAAGAGCGCGCTGTGAGACCGGCCGCCGACGGATGCTTTGGGTGTTTTGGGTGGTGGGTGTCATTTTTTAGGTAGCGGATCTCAAAATTCAGGTGGTGGCTCTCAAAACCGAGATGCAGGATTTCAGATCCGGCGAGATCCGGCTGAAATTAACCACTGAGTCATTCTAAGCTATAGCTAATTAAATATATATATATATATATATGGACCTAAAACAGCGTCTAATTGCCCAGCATCCCTCCAATCTCATCTCCTTTCCAAACCATAGCAATGCATAAGTAACAATCATAACACGGAGCATTGGAGCATTGGTATATCCTACACCGACTCCTGGATCCGCTTCATGTTACACTTCATGCAGATCAGCCCATCCGATCCATTTCTCGCTTAGTCCCAGAGGCAATCACGTGTTGACCATCGTCACGTCTTCAAGACATACATCGCTGATATATATCGCATGCAGCAGTACCGTCCTCAGTCTAAGGATAAGGAGGCGAATAAATTGCTCCAACCTATATTCATCTATTATAACAACATTATTAATAATTCAGCTACCCATAGGTGGATTGGATGTTGGCGACTGTGCGACATATGATCATTGTTGTATACGCAAGACTTGAAACTTCAAGACCAAACGAGATCGAGACAGTTAGGTGCCGAGACCGAGACAGTGAGGTGCCAAGACCGAGACCGAGACACTATATATAGGTTAAAGACAGTACGAGACAGTAAAAGACAAGTGATCTTATATAAAAGGCTGTAAAATACTAATGTATCAGTTTTCGGGAAAAATGTTCATTTGTAATTTAAATTTGAAACTTATAACGTATATAGGCCTAGTACCAGTTCCCGAGAACAGTTTTTATATTGCCGCGTTTTATCTTTTTCCATATATCTTCTTCGGCATATACCGTATCTTCTGAACAGCATAAAGAAAGCCTTTTTAGACACGTCTGAAATATTCTAAGCGATTTTAAACAAGCATATTCAATACCAAATATCAAACGAAATTATAAATTTGCGCATAGGTCTATCCTTACTCATTCTGAGAAACTTAGAGTTGTTCCGATCGTTTCAGTTACGGTGGTTTTATACCAATGACACGCGGCACGCCATGGCTATTCTTTGTCAATAACTTAAACTTGCGTAAACGCAAACATGACAATTTCGGATTCACTCTCAGATATTTGTCCACTTTAAGATAATTTAATTGAATTCAGTATCATATGTGACTCGCGCGTTAACCAGAATAACCATTTCTCGTAGTTTCTAGCGCAAGATTTTAAGACAGTTATAACGCGAAATTTATCGAGACCGCTTGTTCGAGACAGAGCAAAACTTTCACTTCAAGGCAGTTACTAGAAATTCGAGACACTACCGCGAGATCGAGACAGCAGGCTTCCGAGACCGAGACACTAAGAACTGTATCGAGAGTCGGGACGTCTCGAGACCGAGACACTGTCTCGAGACCATACAACTCTGCATATGATATACGATTCTTCCTCCTTTCTCTCCATCAGACTTCATACTTGCATACACACACACACAAACACACACACACACACACACACATATATATATATATATATATATATATATATATGTAGAGAGAGAGAGAGAGAGAGAGAGAGAGAGAGAGAGAGAGAGAGAGAGGCTCGTGACGCAGCATACGATTGCTGCGATGACGACGACGAGCTAATGGCTCATCACGAAGGCAGGATGAACAACGGTGTGTAGGTGGGTCGCTAACGAGTAGTTTTGGAGTTGAGTACCCGGTCGAGTAGCTTAGCGAGTACCCGGGTACACGTTAATACCGGAAGTGCTTAATACAAGCTGCATGGCTTCTACTAAATAGACTAAGTAGACCGTAGCATAGGTTCTGACTAAAGCTATGGCGCATAAATAAAGTTAAATCTCCAATGTAACAACTGACAAGCTACTGAACAACCAATGAAACAGACATCTTTTAGTTTTTTGTTTAACAAAAAAATATATAATATAGGCTATAGGCTAGAAAGCCGTCTGGCAGCCAACAGACTGCCTAAGAATATGATATGAGACGTCATCGTGTCAGTACTCAGTATAGTGACAGACAGTAAGTGTAGGCCAAGTTTTTGGCTGAACAATAAATGTTATTGCAGCAGGTCGTTGTCAGCGTGCATCATAGCCAACATGTCAACGTGTTCAGGTGACAATGATGAGTGAGATCTGCAACAGAAAACGTGCGCTCAGAAAGTGTTGACGAGCCAGGTACATGCAGAGGTAGCGCAAGTGGAGCGAGGAGGTTATAGAGCGATGAATTTGTCTTCTATCAAGTAAGCGGACACTGTGTGAGAGATAGACTGGAACTGGAAATTGCAATTTTCCGACCGGAAGTGGACGCATGCGGGTACTCGAGTATAAAACCATTACTCGAGTAATTTTTGGAGTCGGGTACTTGTGAAGTAAGTACCCGGGTACCCGCGCAGCCCTACGTGTAGGTGGTGAGGGTTAGAAGAAGGGCCAGCGAGATATTGATACGGGCAGACTCGCAGACAGATACACGGACAGAAAAGAGTCTGCGCTTTTAGGCCTATGGCATCATATTGTCTTAGAGTGGATTGCGCACTCGGATTTAGACAGAGACAGACGAAGAGACAGGCAAGAACAGACAAAGAGACACATAAAAGACAGACAGATAGACAGACAGACAGACGGACAGACAAAGAAACAGACAAAGGGACATACAAAAGACAGACTGCATGATTGACGGACGGACGGACAGATTGACCTGCAAGGAAACATACAGCAGAAGACCGACAGACATTCAATTGGGAATGGTATCCAGACAACTAGATGCTTACAGATGACAATTAAGCTTACGGTGAGAAGGAATTTACAACGATCAAGATGGAATGCATGATCCATTGTAGGACGTGGAGGCGGGCAAGTAGGCCTACTGTAGTCTTACATCCGTCATCGTTTTGGCTGCGCTTCGATGAAATGCCAGCGACAATAAAACTGGAATATTAATAATAGTCATGCATCATCGTCATCATCATCATAATCGTGATGAAGAGATGGATCGAGAGACCGAAGCGTGTGGGCTAGGTAGGCCTACGCGCAACACTATAATGGTCTCCATCATAATCGTCGTATCCGTATCTTATAAACACTTCCTGGGGGATATGATAGCTTAATAGGGGGCGTAGCTTGCGGATCATGCAGACGCGTTTACGAGTGTCCAATGCATATTCTGGTTTCGCCTTCGTCGCTAATTCAGACGACGCCAAAGGATCGATTTCTGTGGAGGACATGATAGGCAGATTAGTATAGCGACAGCGGACCACTTTCTCGCTTTAAACGTCGTCAGATTAAACATCCGGATTCTTAAATTTAAGGTAGATGTAGTGCCCTCATAATTTAGTTATCCTCGAGCTCTTAGGCCTATAGCATCACAATTGTCTTAGTCTAGATCTTGCGTGCTCGGGGTTAGCTTTGAGCTGGTTTCAGTGCAGCGCAATAGAGTAAGTAGGCCTACGTCCTTTTCAGTAGGTCTAATTGAAATTTATTATGCAATTGACCATAAAGGCAACCATTGATTGCTACGTGGACATAATTTTATTTGTTTCATAAAAATTGCGCTGTTGTTACGTAATTTTTATAATTGATAAATGAATTGCGTCATTTTTGGTAAATTACGTTAAATAATTTTAACAGGCTAAGGATTGCGTCGTTGTTACGTAATCTCTAGAAATTGATTGAGCGATTTACGTCACTGTTGCTTCATTTATATTTATTGTGAAGAGTTACCTTTTACGTAACTCTTCTCAATTAATATAAATGAAGCAACAGTGACGTAAATGGCTCTCCAATTTCTAGGGATTAGGCGTACGTACGTCATCGTCATAGGTCACCTATTTCAATCATCAATATTCTCTGCATCGTTGTTGCGTTATTTAAAATCTAAATTTGTGAAAATTGAAGTAGAAGACAATTAATGTCACTGCCATGGCTTGCTCGCATATTAATTTGATCGTGACTTGGTTTATCTGTTGACAACATGAACACATGGCCTACAAGCGATTATTTATTACGATTATTCCATAATAAACTGCTATACAGTTAATGATTTTCAATAAATGTTGTCGTTGCCTTTGAATATACAAAACCTCTCCTGATTCCTCCTCTTCGCCCTTCCTTTGATTACGATGGTGTGACCATAGCTTCAGGAACTATTGATTCGGCACGTGGACCGCGATGTCAAAAAGACCGGATGAACGCTTGTATAAATTGAGCTATCAGCTATTGCAAGGAAGTCTATGGTTTGAGCGGCACATGTCTTCGTCCCGTGTAGGCCACTAAGGCCAACCTCTGTGTTAGACAGAGTGCGGATAGCGGTTCGTTTCCCCATTATTCAGAGATTTAATTATTGGGGTAACGCTACTAGCGCGGTCCTGACATATGGACCTTAAATGTCATGGAGTCCATTCAAACGGACAAACGATGGTAAAGGATCAATTCATTGAATGATGACCAGAGGCAAGGCCAGTGACCATACGGTCTCCTTATAAAATAAAAGTTGCATTTATATCATTGACATCGAAACGCACATATGTTATAGGGTCAACCGGAACGATGACCTCTATGGTTCCTTTGGCAGCATTCTGCGTCATGCTTCACTGCGGATTGTCGCAAACAGGAATTCTGGATAAACGGCAAGGTGAAAGCAGTACACTATTTTAGTCACTTAGTTATATGGGGTCATTCTCCAAGTCGTGCCCTTCTGGCAGGGCGACCTTTCAGAAATTCCGGGGCCCTAGGCAGAGCAGTCACAGAAATCTGGCCCCTAGGCAGGGCAATCACATGCCCTTAAGCAACCTTGAGGCTCAGTGTCATGATTACTGGGTCTCTGATAAGTCTGATTGCGCTGTGATATATCTCTAATTTACGAAACACAATGGGTGGGCAAACTGAGTTAAAGCGATTTTTTACTTCCTTGCTCAGCATGAACTTATGCTATACACTAACACATGAGTAATCTGCTCTGTTTCAGATACCTGGTATATTAACCAAAACAGCCAGGCCATCAACGAAAGGTGAGCTAATGTACAACATTATTCGTAATTATAATAGGCGGCTTTTACATGTCTACAACTTTAATGTACCTGCTTCATGTGACTTTATTGAATACCTGATCCAACGAACACATTTGCAAATAATAGGCCTACACCATAAACTCGTTACAACGCTGACTTGGGAAGCCGTGTACCGTGCAAGAGCCGCCTTAATTATATAATGCGTTTATTTTCTGCCTTGTATTTAGCATTGACAATATATATATATATATATATATATATATATATATTAAATAACTGGGCAGCACCACCTATATACCGTTACAGTTAGATAAAGGTTGATAATATGCTGAATTGGGAGTAGTTAACATTTCAATTGTTGTGTTAGCATAATTAGCATAGGGATATATATATATATATATATATATCCCTACCGCGTCATATTAGATTTCGCGTTATAACAAAGCGTCTTTTAATGTGCGTGGGTGGTAATACTATGATAAACGTTAACGGAATGGTTAATGCTTTTGTGGCAGGCTGATTGTCGTGACTTCCTTCTCTGCTGAGAGCAGTCAGACAGTTTAGCGAGATGCTCTCAACGATATTCAAGCTATGCTGCTCTTAGTATATGTAGGACTGTAGGCTGATGTAGACTGCATCGTCGACCAATGGATTATGAATTTTGAATGCCATTTCTATTAGATTAGAGGCCATCATATTCCTGGCATTGACGACTCTGTCTGTCTGTCTGTCTCTCTGTTTCTCTCTGTGTGTAGATCTGTCGCTCTCTATCTGCCTGATTCTGTCTGTCTGTCTGTCTGTATGTATGCATGTCTGTATGTCCGTTTATCTCTCTGTCTCTCCATCTGTCTGTCTGTCTCTGTCTGTCTGTCTGTCTCTCTCAACCCCCGTTCAATGCAAATTAATAAAGCAGACACGAATGTTGGCTCAAAAGAACAAGATCATCTGCACATGTGATGTACAGAACATTTCTGTTAGGAAGGGGGGGGGCTCATTAAGCCCGTCTCAGGTGAAAGGTGACACTGAGACACGAAGAGCAGAAGATAGGATGGACGCAGGTTCGATTCCCGCTACCCTCCCAAAGATTGACTCAGCCTTTCATTCGCCAGGTGGCATTTGGTAAAATGAACATTAGGACGGATGGGAGCCTTGAAGGGTAGTCATACAGTTAAACTTGATAACTTTAATTATCGTTCATACTATCATTCTGTATCGTAGAAGAATCGACAAGCTACATGTAGGTTTGTTTTTATATTAGGCCTATCTGCAGATTGAACTTGTCCCCAAACCCAATTTTTGTCGACCTGCCCTCCCCCAACCCTGGACCAAGTCTCCGCCTATGACTCCTGAATAATGAATGTGGCTGACATTGGTCTAGTCCTTCCAAAGCCGACCCGCGTGCAGATGACCATTTTTCAATAGGACTATGTTCAAATAATTATATGCCTCGACTGGACAGGGTCTCTCGCAACATTTGCGACCTATGGACGATGATCGATCGATTCCTCTAATTGTCCGGGGAATTACTCTGCTTCTGATAGATCTTAGACTCTGAATAGGTTTTCTTCTGATCTAGACTGTAGGCATGGGCAAACTATAGCCTTCATTTTCATCTTCACGCTTCATCTGAATAATGATATGCTAATCCGATAACCGCCACGACGCCATCGCTTCGTTATTATGATTACCCTAAGGTATGATCGAATTCAAGAAATAAGCTGTCTGAATGATCCCTTAGCAATTCAAGGAACGAGCGCATGAGCAAAAATACCTCAATTGGAACTATATGGTGTATCGTTCCCACTGAGGTCAACAAAGCCACGTACATAACGCTGAGTGCAAATTGAAAGGCGTTGGATGAGATAATTTGATAACTGGTACGAGTCACCAGATTGGCGGACTCATAAATACGGCCGCCCAATTCAGTAATAAACTCAAGCCCAGTTATTATTGTTATCTTCCGCCTCTTCTTCCTCTTCCTTCTTCTTCTCCTCCTCATCATCGTCATCCACAGCACGATAGAAAGCATCATCATCGTCGTCATCATCATCATCATCATCATCGACAACAAAAACGGCAACTTTAGCAGCTTCATCATCATCATCAATGTTATCGTCATCGTCCTCAGCACAACTGAAAAAGCATTCGCATTGTCATCATCATCGTCATTATCCTTATCATAGAAGCACCATAAATTAATCGCAGCACCGTCATCGTCATCTTCATCATCATCGTCGTCATCATCATTATCTCCATCGCAAGGAAGGTTAAACTCCACGACGTCTAAATTGCTGTTTAGAAGTCACGAGGTTCGGAAAGAGTCAACAGAGTGCACGTGCACCTGTCAAGTGAAGGTCGACACGCCCACAGGTCAAGGTCATCCGGAGACAGGAAAAACGACGCACGACGAAGAGCTGCAAGGCGGATGGTCAAACGGCCAAGAGGATGGCTGGTCATCAGATGGTCAGGCAGAAGAAGAGTGGACACCGGATGACCTCCAAGGGTCAACAGATGACCAACAACCACCATTCTATGAGGAAGACAATGCTAACGATAAGAACAAAATGGTAGACAATTCACTGGACAACGAAGCACCTGACAGGTACTCAAACAGAATATAAAGTCGACATAGACTTACATGTACCTCTTGTGATCTCATCACTTTTTTTCCTTAGGCCTATAATAATATTATATCGGCCCTGTGACGTGGAAAAGCCTCTGCGGGAAGGTACGCAGCCTCCCTCGGGGCCTTCCTTCATCGTCTCTGTAGGACTGGCATTCCAGATGCAGGTTCCCTTTCTAGTTGCCTAGTGAATAGCGTAGGCCAGCTTAAACGTCAATCCACAAGTCAAGGACCGATGGATATGAAATAATATGCTGATGACCTTATAAGGCAGATGACCTAATAATATGCAGATGACCTAATAATATGTAGGTGACCTTATAATATGCAGATGACCTAATTATATGCATATGACCTTATAATATGCAGATGACCTTATAATATGCAAGTGACTTAATAATATGCCGATGACCTGATTTCTTCAGAGGCTTTGTCTCGGGATTGGCTTACAGACACTTCATCTTCATTTATTTTTTTGTCCTTCATTTCCTCCTCTCTCCAGTTATAAAATATAATTCGTATCTCTGTACCTTCGCCTCATTCTTCTGTACTGAATTCATCCTTTCCTCAGTTTCCTGCATCTGCCCTTCATTTGCGGTCGTGACTCATGTGCTGCGTCGAATGTGTCAGGTGCAACCGACGGCTGGACATAAACTAAGACAGTGGGCCTATCCATTCGCCCTTCCGGTAAAGGACATTAAGGACTCCCTATCGAGGCTAATGTTTAGAAACGATTATTGATCAGTCATCTGGCTCACGTACGATTCGTAGATCCAGTGTCTTCCTCTGTACTCTCCTTCTAAAGAAGACATGAATACATGTAACTCTGACATTATAATAATTGCTGCATGATATACCGCCATATCATATAATATGCAAATGCGTCTTGACAACAAATTAACTCGATAAACGAAAATACAATACAACTATTTCTCCCTCTTCTCTTCTTCTCCTTCTTATTCTTTTTCCCCTTCTTCTATTCTTCCACTTCTTCTCCTTTTCCTCTTATTCTCTTTTTCCTCTTATTCTCTTCTTCCCCTTCTTCTCCTTTTCCTCTTATTCTCTTCTTCCCCTTCTTCTCTTCTTCCCCTTCTTCTCCTTTTCCTCTTATTCTCTTCTTCCACTTCTTCTCCTTTTCCTCTTATTCTCTTTTTCCTCTTATTCTCTTCTTCCCCTTCTTCTCTTCTTCCCCTTCTTCTCTTCTTCCCCTTCTTCTCCTTTTCCTCTTATTCTCTTCTTCCCCTTCTTCTCTTCTTCCCCTTCTTCTCCTTTTCCTCTTATTCTCTTCTTCCCCTTCTTCTCTTCTTCCCCTTCTTCTCTTCTTCCCCTTCTTCTCCTTTTCCTCTTATTCTCTTCTTCCCCTTCTTCTCTTCTTCCCCTTCTTCTCCTTTTCCTCTTATTCTCTTCTTCCACTTCTTCTCCTTTTCCCCTTCTTCTCCTTTTCCTCTTATTCTCTTCTTCCCCTTCTTCTCCTTTTCCTCTTATTCTCTTCTTCCCCTTCTTCTCCTTTTCCTCTTATTCTCTTCTTCCCCTTCTTCTCCTTTTCCTCTTATTCTCTTCTTCCCCTTCTTCTCTTCTTCCCCTTCTTCTCCTTTTCCTCTTATTCTCTTCTTCCCCTTCTTCTCTTCTTCCCCTTCTTCTCTTCTTCCCCTTCTTCTCCTTTTCCTCTTATTCTCTTCTTCCCCTTCTTCTCTTCTACCCCTTCTTCTCTTCTTCCCCTTCTTCTCTTCTTCCCCTTCTTCTCCTTTTCCTCTTATTCTCTTCTTCCCCTTCTTCTCCTTTTCCTCTTATTCTCTTCTTCCCCTTCTTCTCCTTTTCCTCTTATTCTCTTCTTCCTCTTATTCTCTTCTTCCCATTCTTCTCCTTTTCCTCTTATTCTCTTCTTCCCCTTCTTCTCTTCTTCCCCTTCTTCTCCTTTTCCTCTTATTCTCTTCTTCCCCTTCTTCTCCTTTTCCTCTTATTCTCTTCTTCCCCTTCTTCTCCTTTTCCTCTTATTCTCTTCTTCCCCTTCTTCTCCTTTTCCTCTTATTCTCTTCTTCCCCTTCTTCTCCTTTTCCTCTTATTCTCTTCTTCCCCTTCTTCTCTTCTTCCCCTTCTTCTCCTTTTCCTCTTATTCTCTTCTTCCCCTTCTTCTCCTTTTCCTCTTATTCTCTTCTTCCCCTTCTTCTCCTTTTCCTCTTATTCTCTTCTTCCCCTTCTTCTCCTTTTCCTCTTATTCTCTTCTTCCTCTTCTTCTCTTTTTCCTCTTATTCTCTTCTTCCACTTCTTCTCTTCTTCCCCTTCTTCTCTTCTTCTCCTTCTTCTCTTCTTCCACTTCTCCTCTTTTCCCCCTTCTACTCTTCTTCCACTTCTTCCTCTTCTTCCACTTCTTCTCTTCTTATTTTTCTTCCCCTTCTTCTCCTTTTCCCCTTCATCTCTTTTCCCCCTTCTTCTCTTCTTCTCTTCTTATTCTTCTTCTCAGTATCTTCTTCTTTCTCCTCGTCCCAACAGTGGCCTACCTTTATCTAAAGTTGTTTTGGTTCTTTTTTTTGTAGGTATAAGGGCTTCAGCTGGGGTCACGGCAGGTAATTTTTCCATTATGTCTGTCTGTATAGCTGTCTGTCAGTGCATCCTGCAGTCAAATAATGATGTTACATAACAAAAGCGTGGTAGACAATTAGTGGGTGAATTGAAGATCGAGAGTGATCGAGTTAATCGCTGTGTTTGACAAGCCATTCGTTTCACTTTCGTGTCGTCTGCAATGTATCTGCAATGCATTCTTTTTCTGCATCTGCAATGTAAACATCCTATGAAATTCATCTGCGGTGTATTCTCTACAAATGTATCTGCAGTGTATTCTGTGCAAATGTAGGATAAATTCAATGTATTCTTTGCAAATGCATGTATAATGTATTCTCTATAAATATTTTCTGCAATGCATATCTATGAAATATTGCATTTGTGGTATATGCTACAAAAATGTATGTATACAGCGTGCAGCTGTAGGCAAAGGGGACCTATACAATGCGGATATCGGCCTAAATACAATTATATTAATTCATTCATTTCGATAATTTATATAGCGCTTCTTCAAGGGAAACTACTCAGGACGTGCTCCCAGCCCAGCCACGGCCAAAAAGAAATGATTTTAGCATCTTACAAAACGTAGGTAAGGGGGAAGACGCAGAGCAACCGGGAGCCCGAGGCTTTCCAGGTGGATGGATGGTGGCCCAACCACTGAGAAAGCTCGACGCAGCATTAGCGACGGGCGGTCTCTGGACACTATATCATTTCGATAATTTATATAGCACCTCTTCAAGGGAAACTACTCAGAGGTGCTCCCAGTCCAGGGACGTCATTTGGGGGCAGGGGCATTGGCCCCTTCCTGAATTTCCTGATTTAGATTATAGTGCGTGCAGATTTCCATACAAGGTCGTAATTTAATAGCCATATTAATAATAAATCTCATTATATTAAGATTATCTCATATCACAGGTGCCTATAATTAAATAATTTCACTTTTTTGAATCTGCATAATTTATATGCAAATGAATAGGAACTGTAAGGCCTATAGGCCTAATGAAGCTTACATTAAACCATAAATATATTATTATTATTATAGCATCTATGTCTATAACGGTACATTTTTATCTATGTGTCGCAGCCGATACCCCTGGAAGACGCTCAAGGACAGGATGTGCATACGCCAGCCTTGCAAACGTGACTCTGACTGTTGCTATCGCTGGAACATCTGTGATAAATCTGCCAAGGTTTGCACGAATTGTTGGTATGGTCACCCGTGTCTATCGGAGAGGGACTGCTGCTTCGACTTCCCTTTCTGTCAGCGCAAGTGGAAAACGGACGAGAATGGACAACGGCCAAGCGTTGAAAGTGGACGATGCGCAGACCAGCGATAGAACTAATTACGTGTCTGCTAATGAAGAAGCTGCTGCGATCGATAACTTTATTTTTGCAAGATGTTTTACGTGAGAAGTCGAATTTTAGGCCATAATAGTTACCGCTTCTATTAGTAGGTTCTACTGGAGGCGCTATATAAATGCTCAGAATGAATGAATGTCAAATGCATTGGTTTGAGTAGCCATAGACAACACACGTGAGATGCATGTTCTAAATTCGATTCCGGATTTGAATCGCATTTCAATGACCTCTTGCCTAGTTATCATGGCGCGTGTATCACGCGTTACTTGCTATCATAAGACTCATAAGCGTATCCCTTCTTCTGACTACGCGACACAGATGCAATGGCAGGCACTGGCGACCCTACAGTCTACATTTTGCCAACAGCGGGGACGCGGAGGGACCGGAGAACCAAACAGAAGGGCCATGGTTTCTGCAAAACTTTAGGTGCACTAAAATTTGAAAGGCCACCAACTCAGTTGGTGAGGCATCTATTGGCTCCATGAAGAGCTGCAGATATATGCCCATCTTTCGTTTTTTCCTTTTTCTGTTTTCGTTCTATAGTTAACTTAAAAATGAAATCTCTTAAGACATTCATCTGTCAGTTCTCCGTATAATAAACAGTCTCTATAGCATGGGGCCTATCTCTGGACATATCGGAGTCAAACTTCACCCTTTCACCGTATTATGGCATTCGATTCACGCCTTGGACATTACGACATAATTATATTATAATTTCTGCTTATCACAAAGGAATAACAAAACGCACTTACGCAAAACGAACCTACTTTTAACCTTTCCTCCCCTTGTCCGCATTTGACCTCTCCTCGTTCCTCCTTCATGGACATCCACTCTCCATTAATGGAGTAGACCTACTAATGACGTAGACAAATTAAGCTATACTTGCCTTGATGAGCATTCGAGATTTGCCTCGGATTGCAAAGTAGAACATTTCGTATGATCAAAAACAGGCTGAAAGTAGTTTGTTTTGTAGTCGATTCCTTCTAATGTTGAATTTTCTTTTGAGTGTTTGAAGTTTTGCTATAGAAGTAGTTTATGGATATGCAAAGATAGTTCCTCATACATCTTGAGAACCTGGAGGAGTGGAGGGCGTATAACATAGAACGTAGAATTCTGCAACACGCAGCTTTGACGTTTTTAGTTGTGCTACTGTAGTGGTTTTAACAAACTTTTAGGGAAAAGAAAAACCCACTGATTCGCATTACTGCAGATGGTGATATACAGTATTAATATTCAATTCATGATTGTGCAAAGGTCAGCCCATACAAATGGAAGATTTGGTATCGATGTGTTGAATCTTGCATGCATATTGTCAGAATTAATGCAAATTCCATGTATCAGATGAAGGCAATGCTCATGATGTAGCTCATGAATCTGGTAACTGTGATGGTCAACTGTTGATGAATCAGACCCCCCTTTTCTAGCATCTAGGTTACGTCAAAGAATTCAACTATAATACTACAATAGTAACAATAGTGAACACTTTACTTAGATTCAATAAATGCTGGCCTTGTAAAACAAATGTTGTTTCAGCTAATACTTTCAATCAACACACCAAATAGAAAAACATGTTAAATAACAGACAGCAACATAGGACTGCAAATATTCATGCAATGCTAAGTGTTCATGCACACACACACAAATACACACACACACACACAGACACACACACACAGACACACACACACACATTAGCACAGACCATAAGCACAACAATAGGCAAAACAGTAAAACAATCAACATAACACGAAAAATTACACACAAGTTTCTGTGGGAAGGGGTTCATAGTTTCAACAGTTTCTAACTTCGAAACACAGACAGGTATTTTGGTTAGAATATTTGTTGCAAACCGTTTTCAGTATCATCTCAGTTTCAAACACGAAATGAACGTCTGCCTAACGTGGCACGCTCACATAGTCATTGCCTCAACTTCATTGGAAACTTTTATGGAACAAATCGGTAACAACCTTCTGACAATGGTTTCACGTCTCATCACCACGACTCACGACATTGTATCGTTTAACAACATATCTGCTTTGAAAATGTCTGCAAATATTGGGGCATAAAATGCAAGTGCTGCTTAGGGTTAAGTCTCTGCAGGTGAGAAGTAAACTGCCCCTTCTGCTAAGCCCCCTCCAACCACAACATCAAATCTATTATTTATTATTAAAAAAAAAGAACACTAAAAATGAAGAATGCTCAGATTAGGCTGTCAGTAACCTACTTATACAAGAATCATCGAACTTACTTCATCGACACACCTAGTCAAATCAAGCACAGGTTGTGTTGTTCAAGTGTTGCTTCATCGAAGTTAGATGATGATACAGCCTGGCACCTCGCAACTGCTGTTGGGAAATGAAAGCCAATCCTATGCAGAGCTTTGCATCCACACTTGACATCAGCCTCCCTTAAGATTTGTTACAAGAAGATGCATCTGGCACATTCTCTAAACATATGAGCAGCAGAAGTATTTTGACTTTCTATCAACAACTTTTCTAGCCAGACAAGTGTGCAATGAATGTGTCCTAAATGTCAAGACTACATGATGACAAAAGTGCTGCTGTCAGACATAGGTCTTTCTGTGAAGTAAATAACCAAAACCACTTCTGCCCTGATGCTGACAACAGAAATTGTACCAAGAAATGCAGGGCCGCACCGAGGGGGGTACCAGCGGGGCCGTGGCCCAGGGCGCAAATTTGGAAAGGGCACAAATTTCAGGATGGAATAACTTATTATTCAATAAAATGCACTATTTTAAAAATGTGGGGCACCAGACTGATGCTAGGCACAGGACGCAATTATAGCTCGGTACGGCCCTGAAGAAATGGAAGAACAGAAACCAATGGAAACTCAATTCCCTGTCATTTGAACATGAATTCTCTCTTCACCTTGACTGGAGAATAAACTGGTTCCAATTATTAAGCTGCTGCATGGTCCCAAATGAACCCCCAGTTGCACATAATGCAAGCCAGTCAAACTATTAAGGCTGAGTTGTTAAAGGAAAATGAAACTATGACCCCCATATCAATCCAGACTGTCATTTCTTCCTCATGATTTGACCTTCAAGTAACCTAGTGTCGACTAAGCAAGTGCTGATGAATGGCCAGTTCAGCTGGAGTCAGAGGTTGGGCGTCCTGAGACAGGCGGACAATCGGTGGAGGCATTCCAGGCTGTCGGAAGCAGAACCCAGGCAGCTGGCGTGGGAAGGGCTGTGAGTCGCTGTCGTCCGCCAACTGTGCCTCCTCGAGCGCCTGCTCAAAATTGCTCTTCTCTGATGTCGTTCTAGTCTGACTTCTGTCGTCCTGGTCGTCGGAGTCTTCTGAACTAGGAACCTTCTGGAGACTGTTCGTCTGGTTTGCAAGGCTGCACCTGATCGAAACAACACACTCGGCAGTTGATCCAGCAGTTGGTCAGTGTGTGAAAAAATTACCACATGGGAAGACATTATTTGACCTTCAACTTTAGATGTTCAACTTTAGAACGACCTTTGATCACACTAACACTCGTAAATTCTCTATGAGATAACTGACCCACATCTTTGGCGTTTCTCATCTCCTGCCCTTCATGAAAACTTCTCACTCCATATGTATAATTATTTCTTATCATTTGTTTTTTTGTCAAAATGTATAGCATTAGACAATGCTAATTATGCTAACACAACAATTGAAATGTTAACTACTCCCAATTCAGCATATTATCAACCTTTATCTAACTGTAACGGTATATAGGTGGTGCTGCCCAGTTATTTAATATGAAATATGATCAAGTGCTGGTGTAATTTTGTGAACAATAAAGAGCTATGTTATGTTATGTTAGTTTTTTACAGCAGTCAGGGTTTAATCAATAGCAACAAGCTTCCTATGCATTTTAGTACACGGTTGTCACTAGGGGCTATACTTCAAAGCAACAAATTATATTGGAGCAAATTTAAAACCATGCAGATAATGCAGCAAGTTCACGATTCATTTGGTCTGGTATCAGCATGCCTTTGTGTCAACCCAAAATTAGACACATCCACCTTCACATCATCATCATCATCATTGAGTGCATCAGTGTTGTTTTCATCATCATCATCACAGTCATAATCATCATGCTCATCACTTTCATCAGGTTGATCTGTTGATTACACTGTAAATCATGTAATCCTTACCAGAGATTGACCATAGATCGAAGCGAATCAAGAACTTTATCAGAGTCGAACCGTGCTTTAGGATCGAGCGTTAGAAGGCCTTTTATGAGTGTGACAGTACTAGCAGACACTTGTGTATCCCTTTGGAAAAAACATCGGAAATATCCTCTTATTATACAGACGTTGGTGTCTCCGACATAAGATTCTTTATACAGTTAATTGTGATGCATAATAAACAAATTAATTACCATCTTGTACGTATGTATGTGTGTAGCAAGACAAGACTGTCAAGACAAGACCTTATTCATTTCTAAACATTGAAGTAGTGTACTGAATAATGACATTCTCTCAACAATCACTCGCACTACAGCCAAAATTAGTGTAATTTCACGTTTCTTATTTGCCACAGCATGTTCTTATTCTAACTCGTGAAAACACAAAAGAATTCGTAATTAAACCTTATACAACTGTAACTTTTAAGACTGAAAAAATGGAGAGCACGCATGAATGTTATTGTTGAAACTTAAACAGCTGAGGCATTGAATACTCAAGACTTAAAACAGTCTACGTGGTCAGAACTTACTCGGGGATTGTGTACTCCACTGCCTTGATCTTTCTGAATAGCTCCTGCGGAGCATTGTCATAGAATGGAAACTGACCATAGACCATTGTGTAGAGCAGAACTCCCAGAGCCCACATATCGCTCGGCTTACCCATGTAAGGCCTCCCTACACAGTAAGAACATCTAAAATATTTTATCAGTGTTACAGAAAATGGTAAATAAAAGTTTTGGCACAATGCATATGGCATACCATAATAATCATGAACCTGTATGGTGCGTATCTAAGAGAGTAACTCGTCAAAGGTATTCATATCTGACAATATGTCGACCGAATACAAGACACGATCAAGCTTTCACGCATCATTCATTCATTCATTCTGAGCATTTATATAGCACCCCTTCAAAAACCTACTCAAGTTCATGCACACCGAAACGTTTGAGAAACGTCAAACAGTTTGTCTCATAGGTTATTAAGCGACTTAGCATAAACATGAAGTGAATTAAGAAGCATCAGAAAGAACTTTATGATGGCAAGATGACTCTACTACTTTTCACACTGCACTCTGTTATGCCATAAAACACAGAGCATCCTCTAAGTCACATATATCCAAAAGACTAATGGTAATTCTGTAATTACAATAAGGCAATTGCAATGTAATGTAATTGAGTATTTATATAGCACCCCTTCAAGATATCTACCCAGAAGCACTCTCTGCGCGGGGCCAAAATGATGCTAAATGTCATAGTGAACGAGTAAAACTAACTAACAGCTAACGTCTGTTAGCAAAACAATGCACAGTAAGCTGAAAAGAGTCACGAGTGGTGGGCCCATGAGTGACAAGCGTGGAACCAACCAACAGCTGGTGGTTTAGTGCCACCACAGGATAACCACCACTGATCAAAAACATTATCTGCATCACCCTAATTAATTCAAATGTAATTAAGGACAAAATGTAATTAAATGAGTAAACATTGATGAGACAACTATAAGAGTCACTAGTGGTTGACTCATATACAAAAGCAGAACCCAAACAATAAACTCCAAAGTAGAGCTAAAAGGAAGAGGAACAAGTACATGTGCTTGTTATAATTTATTGCTGATGGCATATAACGGCTTCACAGATGTGTCATTAAGAAATCTCTCAAACAACCGGATAAACACAGGACGGGTTTAGCCATTGCTACTCCCAGTGTAGAATGTATACAAAGGTTTGTAGGTCTCTGGCTTAACTTTCCAGCTGGAAACCTGCACCCATTTGGAAGTGGACCACTATAGTCAGGTTCAGATAGCATGCAAAAAAATCCAAAATGCAGTACATTCATTGCAAAAATGAAAAATTATTCCAGCACACAGGACGCAGGTATGACAAAAATAAAAGTTCAAAATTGTCCGAATTATTGAGTAAGCTCTGCTTTTTTACACAAATTCTCTGTGAAATGATACAGAAGATGAATCAACAAAAATTGTTACAGTTGATGTACACAATGTTATTGTAATTATCGCTGTAATTAGAAATGTACAGCCTCGACTCAAGCAACAACGTAAACTTATGCTAACCAAAAAAATGTTAAATGTCATTACGCACAGAAGTTCATAAAGAACAGAGATAGAGAACAAGAAATTAAAAGCTACTAGGAGTGACTTTCTGACCAACAACTGACCACTGAGGACATCTGGACTGATGTAAGCTGGACTGCCGCGTTGATCCCTCATCAAATCATGCTCCCCATTCAGATGTTTGCCAAGGCAGAAGTTTGTGATTGTGACACGCCGGTTACGAGTGTTGAGCACCATGTTGCCAAGTTTCAAATCACGATGAACAATGTTTTGCTACAAATAAATACAATCCGTTTATGTAAAGTTTAAACATCAAAAGAAATAGAGAAGTCACAAGCACCAAAGTAACTAATTGTAGCGTCAGAATCAATAAAAAAAACAATTGAGCAAAAGTAATTACTAGCATTGTCAGAATGAACCAATAAGAGACAATGGTTCAAAAGTAATTAACTGTAGCATTAGAATGAATCAATAAAGACAATGGTGCCAAAGTAATTAATTAATAGCAACATCAGGATGAGTCCTTTTGAACCAAAAGTGCCGACTTATTAGATCTCAAACTAAACATTATTCAACTACAATGGTTGCAAGTCATCAAGAAGAAATCACTTCCTATTTCGAATTCCAATCAGGAAATAAAGGTTCTTAAAGGGCAGCATGATATTGGTGCATCCTTTTGTGTACAGGATTTTCACATCACGAAAATTCACAATAGCGTAGATAAAAATAATTGATAAGGAAACGATGTACGTTTATGTAAGCAGTGCTTGCTGGCAGCATGCGTACGTTCAAGAATTATTATGTTAATCAATAGAAATTAAGCGCCTCTTCCGAAACACATCAGAGAAATAATACAGATGGACTGTTACTACTCGAGCTTAGCTTAGCTGAAGTAGGCCTACAAACTGTCGTTGTGGTCCAAGTAATTGAAGGACTATTAAGCTGACAACTAACACCATCACAGCACTTAAAAATTTTACAACCTGCCAAATTGTGGTGGCAATCATTTATGGACTGGCAAGGAAGAAAAGGCCCAGATCATGGCCTAGTATTGCATTGGATTGTCCCCACCACCAAATATGCATAGATAACTTTTGCTAACACTCCATTATGTATCACCAATAGATTCAAGGAAGGAACTGATTGCCTTATATGGACAAACATAAACATATATATATATATACAGACAATGTTCATATTCAATTGCTTTATTGTACATAGGCATAAACAATAAATATTTTGGGTAACAGTTATGGTTACCCATCCATACAATCCATACAAGTTTAAATAAAGCAGTTAAAAATGTACCTTATGCAAGCTGTCCACGATGCGCACAATGTCGAGGAAGATGACAATGGCCTCCCTCTCTGACAGTTTCTTCTCCTTAATGACATAATGCTGTAGGTTTATCAGAGGTGACATTCGCTCACAGAAATCATTGGCAACGAGACAGTCAAGCACCAGAACAATCCGGGTGAAAAGGCGTCCGGTGTACTCGAGCTGACCGTTAAAGCCCACCTTTTCCTCCCTTGCCTTATCCTGAATATTAAAAACCTCAACTGTTATTGATGGTAAACTGAAAAATTTAGAAGAGCAAATGGAATCATCTGATTTTTCCAGTCATTTTGGTTCCAATCGCACCTAAAGATTTCTATAGTCTCATAAACGCTAAGCTGGGTGATACATTTATTCACAGGCATGCTCAGTCAAAAAAAACAAAATCAGTAGCCAAATAAAGTCAAGTTGCAGGTTAATATTCACTAGTCAAGCAAGTAGCCAGCATGATGATAATGGTGTTGGAATGAAGTGTTCAGATAGGTTATGTGGAAGATGAGGAATTGCAAATAGGGTTTATTTAAAGGACGCCTTGAGCTTTGAATTATTGAGGAACACTGGTAATGCTGACAGATGATCAAAGTTCATGCACGTACATATTTAGAGAGTCAATGATTTATAGAACCTTTTTAATCAAACTTCAATAAGAATAACGCTCATAGCCTTTGAACTAAGGCATAACATCACGTCCAGTCACCCAAAGCTCACTTTTCTTATCATTTTCTACACCAACTTGTTTGTTATAAGTTTGGACTATTGACTGAATATTTTTATAAAAGCACATTTTCCATGAAATATTAAAATTACTCTTAAATAATTGTAAAACATATGTCTAGGAAATATTTGACAGCGTATGCACTCTATATGTGACAATTTGAAAATTATCATATCCTTACGGACTATCAATTGCATGTATCAGTAAGTCACTTCGTTTACAACACTTGCGGCATCGTTTACACTGATTCTTCAGCCTCTCCTTAAAAATCACAGACCTGCTTGTATTTCCCATCCTCATATCTGACTGGAAATGACCTTCAGTTAAAGTCTCTATGAAATACCGAGAGAAATGTAATTCATCTACACACTGTATGCATCAAATGCAGCAGGTAGAAGAGTTGACTTTATGTGGTCTTCCTACTGATAGCAGGTGACCAGCATACTGATTTAATAGCAAAATTCCACAAGTGGTGAATAAACTGGAAGCCATCTTTGTGGTATCTACGCGGGTAAACAGAAAGTCATTAAATTAGAGAAAATGACGAGCCTTAAAAAGTCCATGGTGATGCACAACACCATCTTGATTCTGCAGCAGCGACAAGAGCGAATATTCTGTGTGGATCAACATCTTCCCCTGTCGCTCTTCTGGCGTTTCTTCTCGCAGATCATCTTTCAGCGTCAGAATCTAAATAAATACAAACGGTATAGGTATAAATAAAAGGTTTATATGCATATATCGTACCAAAGGACCTTCAAGCTAGACAAAAACACAACCACAGCAATAAAAGATAGCACTTTATAGCAATGTTCGTTTTAATTTATTGGAAATATTCTGCACAAGATATTTCGTGTGTGCAATATTTTTATAATGGTAGACACTTCTGTGCGCAGGTCCCAGCCGAATCCGATGATAGTTAATTAAGATCATTATCTCAAAGGCTATGGTGATAAGTTCTGATAACCTAAGAAAAGTCTCTTGTCAAATGATAAATAAAGAGATGCACCAGCCAAGGAATCAAACTTTCTGGAATAAGGTAAGTGGCAGCCTCAATTTACGTATGTTCATTGTGTGCACTCACTAAATTCTCGTGTACGCTGGCCCCATCACACGTCCATAGTTTAGAGGGAACATCAAATTCGTTATCAATGTCAGTACCAAATTGTCAAACCTTGTATTAAACCAATTGAGAAGATCCTATCTAACATAAATGTAAATGTAAGACCAGTCTATCTCACTGCCAAAATAACGAATAGAAGTCCATTGCTAAAACGAGAGACATAAAAATATGACGAAACAAACCTTAAGGTTGTAGAACTCATCTGTTCGGTCTCTTCTCGCAAGACAGTGGATGATAGTTGGGACAGGAGATGGTCCAAGTAAAGGACCTGAAGCAGATCAATAAATGACTCAATCAATTTTTAATAAATAATTAAATAAATTCCAATAAAAAATCAAATAATTTTTCCCGCCATATAATCCAGGGGCGTCAATCCCCCTCTGACTGATGGAGGCAAACACCTTAGTTCCATGTGTCAGGAAGGCAAGATAACCCCCCTAAGACTCAAAAAATACCCCCGTACTTGAAATTGGAGGCATTTGCCTCCGGATCCCCGTATCTGGACGATCCTGATATAATCAGTAGTATATGAGCGATGAAAATAACTGATAATGTTGAAGCTATGGTCAAGCAGTTCTGACAAGTGGCAAAAACATTTGATTTTACTGGTTGTAAGGCACACTGTTCAGAGAGCAATAGCATATTGACATGTTTAACTTCTTACAACGATTGTGTGCTCGCTTACTAATGAAAAGCAATATCAAGGTTGATTTTCAAAAGTTTTGAACCAATAGAAATACTCCTCATAAAGAGATCCAGCAAGAGCTCTAAAGTATTTCCAATGCCTGCACATCACGTCCTAATATAGCGGTCACAGTTAGGAACTAGTGCGACTCAACAGATCAAAGGTTTAATCGGTTATAATGGAACATAAGATTACCAATTAAATATGGCCCAGCTCTGCGTAACTGGCGCCCTTCATTTGGCACAGGACCTGCCGCTGAAAACCATGGACCATTCAAATGCTTTTTACTTGATCCTCGATCCAGATCACTAATGTTGGAGTCGGCCTTACGTTTCTGACGTCCAGTATTTGACATTCTGATGATAGATTAATGATGGCATGACACGTAGAAACATTGCCAGTCCACATCCATAACCTTAAACAGAAAAAAATGAGCCTAAGTTGTCAAAACAACTGATACAAAATGTAACCTAGGCTGAATGAAACATGTATAGAAATGTTGATAATGTTTGAATTTAAAGAAACGTCAACATGTAAGACACTCAAATGTTCATTACTCTCACCCTCTTTGCTCTGCTAACCGACTTAATCTTTTTTATCCTATTCCAGGCCTTGGCTGCAGTGGGTCCCTCGCTATGGAAAGACCTTACCCAGCAGTTCAGTGTAGGATTCTTGTGGGGATCTCACTAGCATCTCATCATTGCTAAAAGACCTTCCATTTCACTGTCCGAGCGTTTCAGTCGCTTTAAGCATCCTGTAAAGCAGTTGGATGTGAAAGATGGTCGTGTAATATATACCGTTTGAAATTTAATGGAAATTTTCAGAGAAATTAGACTGATTCACGGTAAAAGCGAGCATGGATCCAGAGTTTAACGACAGCTTATGACAACAGAGGCCGTTGCCGTCGACAAAAACTTGCTGGGCATAGTACAGCAACAAGCGAGCATGTATCAGAGCCCTATTACTTAAACTGTGAGCGCATAGCTAAATCATAAACAAGGACCAATATGCATAGATTTCTTGAATTTGCAATTTGCCATTGGTCTTTGGCTCCTTGCATTTTGCCCAAGGATTCCAACTCGCAGTCGCAGCAGCAAGCGATTGTACTTTTAGACTTTAAAATGAGATGTAAGAATTATACAAGTAGTTGACTAGTATGCAAGTAGTTGAATCTTTGGTTTAACTAATATCTAAGACTCTTAGCATAGCTATTTGGTTTAAAGGGTTCCCAAGCGAAGGCTCTCAATGTTCGAAATACTTGAGCATTGTTTCAACGATTTTCACAAAAATTCCATTTGCTAGTATATCACAAGATTTCTTATTTTTTTAAGAACTGGCGAGGCTCAATCAATCACTAGGTGAATTGGAAGTCTTCGTGCATATCAGCATGCGTCATTGAGCGTGGTTTCTGTTTTTCTGTTAGACGACAAGGGATATCCAACGCAAAATGGCGGTTTGCATATCAATGGCGAAGGGTCGACCACGACGTCATTGAAGAACACATGCGGTCTTGAGTGGATTTAATTAGGGGTGAGTAGCGAAGAGTTGGAACTATAATGCAGTCGATTGCCGTCTACGGCCGGCTATTCGTCCGTGCCGTCCTGTCGGAGATAGGGGGCGAAATTATGACCCTGCCTTGTAGCGGAGTCCCGCGAGCGCAACCTTTACGGAGGTCATTTCATTTGGTCACTGCGTCGTCGGGTCTATCGAAGACAACACATTCCAATTTCGCTGGCTCCTCATCACCGTCACCCGCTCAGCTACTAAACAAGCAGCTGTCTTTCGGAGATGATGCCTACTTTGTTGCCAGACACAGACAAGCCGATGTTATCGGTAAGAGAATTTGGCATGAGGTCATGGATATATCTCAAAGTTCTTCCATTGTTATGAATATATAAATCGTGGAGTTGTGACCGAACATTCAGGATTTGATATATTTATGACAAAGTTATGTAAAATTGTACCAAAACTGTTTTCACTTCACTCTTTCGGTTTATGCTGCAAAAGCAAGCTATCACTGCACTCAGACATCTGTTTTCCTCCTAATTACATGATGTTTTCATAAAACAGAAGAAGGCATAAATACAAGTTCTGGGTGTAGTTATGCACTTACTGTGTTGAATAGTTGCAGATTTGCAGCATTTGCTCCTTTACTTGTATTCTGAGATGTGTTATAACCTCAGTTTTACTGAGTCAAGTCTTTTCATCTGAAGAAACATATCGTCAAACTTATCCAAGTCATATAAACACAACATCCTTTGCTTTAAATGTATGATTTCTGCTGTTTGTTTCTTATTGATGAAGTATACAGGATAGTCTATTCACTAGTGGTTAGGATGCAGGACCGTGGTAATGGTTAAAATCTCGACCAAGACAACGACTATTGCCAGATTTCTGTTTCGTTTTGTAGTGCTGCATTGGAAACTGGTGCATTGACTGGATACTGCATTTGTATGATATGCAGTTTTTTTAACGCAGCGTAGTGTTCAAGTTCTGTTTGGTTTTGGCGCTATGGTATTCATGTAGCACGGTCTGGCCTTTCTAGATCTGTTTTGGTGTTAACATTTTGTTTCTCATTCTTTCTCTTTGAAGCAGTGTTCTAGTTTCATGGTCTTGGAATAGTCTATGTGCATGTTTCTTATTTATGTGACTCATTTCTTTTTTTTTATTTAAGCGTATGATTAGTATTGTTTATTTTAAATGTTGTAGGCGTCGCTGATGGAGTGGGTGGTTGGCGGACATATGGAATTGACCCATCACTCTTTCCCCAGTCGCTGATGGCCGTCTGTGAGCGCCTGGTCCGAGAGGGGCGCTTTGAGCCGCAGCAGCCGGTCAACATTCTTTCGGCCAGTTATCACGAAGTACAACAAGATAAAGTTCCACTCATAGGTATGCATAGATCAATGGAGAATTTACAGCTTGAACTCTCTGCTGATGACAATGTTGAAGAATGGGTGGAACAAGTCTTCAAGATGGCTGCAATGAATAGATAGTAACAATGAAAACAGTAACCTTTACTGTTTTTATTGTGTTATTTGAAGAGTAGCGTTATCTGTCAATTAAGCAAATCCTCAATCAATCAACAACCATGGGCTCATCACCCATAGGTATCTGATGCCTTTCTGACCACATCTCTCTCCACACGTCTCTGTTCCTTGCAGCCTTCTTGAAGACTTGTTCCACCCCATTCTTTAACACTGTCATCTGTTCATTCCCTATATGGTCTTCCTTTTATTTGTTCCATCCAGGATTAAAAAACCAGCATTCAAAGTTTTTTATCATCTTTCATTCTGCAGACATGTCCAAACAAACTTAGCTTTCATTGGAGGACTTTTTGCATGAGATTTTCTGTCATGCCGATTCTTCTGTACAGTTCATCATTACTGATCTTCTGAGTCCATCCTATTCTGAGTATCCTGCAGTAGCATTTTCTTACAGATGTGAGCACCCTCTTTTGAAAGTTCTTAGTTAGCACCCAGGTCTCACATCCATATAAATCATGCTGCAGAAAACGCGTGTTTTCAGTACGTTCGATTTAACCTCTTGAGCTAATTGCCTTGCTTTTCCAAATCTTGTCCATAGCTTTCAACACGGCTCTTCCCTTGTTTATCCGTCTTTTTATTTCACTTTGGCAAACCAGGTCGTATGTCATGTTGTTTCCCAGATAGGTAAAGTTTATTTTCTAGTAGCGTTCCATTTATCATAATTTGGTTCTTTGTCGTTTTGTCTCCAAATGTCATTGTTTTGGTTTCATTTTGTTTCATCGAGGTTCCTAACTAAACCGTACTTTTTGGCGTGCTCAATATCTGCGCTGTCTGTTATAACTCCTTCGATTCTTCCTAAATGTCTACATCATCTGCAAAGCGAAGTTTGTTGATTCACATTCCATGAATTGTCTCTCCTTTTACCTCACTTTTTATTCTGTCCATTGCCGCTCCGGATCTGTAATAAACACAGAAGGTGAAACCGGGTTGCCTTGTCTCACCCCTCTGTTCATTTTGAACCTTGGTTCGACTTCACCGCCCACTCATATTGCTGTCCTTAATTAAGCAATTAAATCAGCAAATCCTGTCTGAGAACTGAGAACGACATCTGGAATAGCTACTGATTCTTGTATGTAGAGACATTGTAGACGAGTCGCAGAGTATACATGGGATATCCTGCTTTGGTTGGATGGTGCTATTAGGTGTGGCCCCTGCATATTTACATGAGCTATGTCACTCCACTCTGTGCTCTATGCTCCTGTATGCAGGGTTAATGACTCATTCCCCATGCGCTTACTGATATTAGGAAGCGTCATGCTTTCTCTGCTGTCTGTCATATTTATTTATTTTCAATGTTATGCAATGGTCTCCCATTAGCCTTGCGTTTGATGGCTTGGGTTCGCTCAGCTGCATTTTGTTGCAGCCGTAAGATCGGCCTTTTTAGCCAGGGTTCGATCGGGAGCGCTTCTGAGTAGTACCCTTGAATGGGCGCTACATTAATCTCCCTAATAAATGAATATGGCTATTTATAGCTAGAGCATCTTTTAAGAATCTTGCCATTGTGCAAAGTTTCTTGTGCAGAATGGCATATATGAAATGCTGAATTGTTAGTAAGTAGCTAAGCACATATTTATAATATAATTGGCTGTGTTGCTCCAGATTGTATTCAGAAGCTGTATGTTGCTGTCTTTTACTCAAGTGCTGCTATTTTTGTTTAGTTTGATGTGGCTTCATTGCCATTCATCTGTCTTTGCCTGTTGGGGTTTCATTTCTATTGGTATTCATTGTGTTTCTCAAATGACCTCATTCAGTTTTGATCAAAATAGACTGTGTCACATTCTTTCGAGAATTCAAAGCACCACATGTATTCCATCTGAGTGATAGCACAATAAGTACCAATAGGAAGACTGGAATAGCAGTATGGTGTATCTGAGCTTTGGTTTATTTACAATTACGAGAACATCATTGTAGAAGTTACTAGTTACGATTGCTGTTATATTATATATGTTACAGGCAATGTCTGAAATCAGGGACTTTGTAAAATGTCTACACAATTTGTAAAACCCTAACCCAACACTTAACCCTAACCCCAAATATGAGATTTTACAAATTACCTAAAAAGCAGGCATCTTACAAAATGTGTGGTTTCACACATTGCCTGTGACATATACGTGTTTTGAAATGTGTTTAGTATGTGAAGAACTATTAGAAGATGTCATAACATAATCATACGATCTTGCAATATGGAACTCTTGTAAAAGTGTTGTATTGACCATTTCAGGTAGCTGTACAGCGTGCATAGTTGCTCTGCATCGAGAGGAGCATACCATCTACACTGCAAACCTCGGAGACAGCGGCTTCCTTGTTATCCGTGGTGGTAAGGTGGTACACCGGTCTGAAGAACAGCAACACTATTTCAACACGCCTTTCCAGCTAGCAGTTGCTCCAACCGTCCTAGAGGGACTAGTTCTAAGTGACAGGTCGGTTCAACAGATGTTTATATAAGTCATTTATCTTTTGATTACTTGTGTCTAGTTGGGTCATGTATTGAACTTTGCATTTACTCTCTTTATGTGACTAGATTTGTCATATCCTGTGGTTCAGTGGTATATGTGATACACCATGTAAATAGTATTCAGATATCTCGTTAATGCTTGATCTATGTGAAGGTAAGAATCACTGAATCCTACAAACATGCCAATATAAACTGTTTACTTTATGCCTTGTTCAAACCACACAATAATGTCATTCTGCAACAATGATGTGCAAAATTAGTGAACTAGTTTGCATCAACAAGCTGCATTGGCTTCCTGTTGAATTCAGAATAAAAATGTAAGTTGGCTTGTTTGACCTAGAAAGCCCTCAGCACCAGTACACCTGCCTATATTCATGTTCCCCTAACTCCGTACATCCCTCCTTATTGCCTGCGATCATCAAGTACAAGTCTTTTAGCGGAACTATGATGCAGAACAATTTTTGGCTCTTGTGCATTTCATGCCTCCGCTCCTAAGGAATGGAATCGACTGCCACTCTCTCTCTCTCTTTGTAGCCCAGATTCAATCCCTTCCTTAACATTCATGGAATTCTAAGTGCATCTGCTCCTGGCGACTGACTATCTGCGCTTCAGATTCACATTTCGGTGTGACCTTGCGATCGTTACAAATTTTATAAAAAATAAATAATCAACGAAAAAATGCATTATGAATCTATATACTTTGGAAGTTTTCAGTTTGCTCATTTTCAATCATCAGTCAGTGTTCGTTTAATTCTAGGAATTTAGTTGTCATAGACGCAACTAGTTACAAGTAATACAGATGAATTATCTGGTGCATAATTATCTTTGGAAGTCTTATGGTCGTGTACATTGTCTTGCTCTTTGCAGTACCGGTTTAACATATGGGTGAAGTCTTATAAAATAAATTACATTACCCTGCTTTGCTGAGACTATGAAATTTGTACCAAAGCCAAATTACCATTTAATGTAGGGCATAACCGGAAATATTGGACTATTCGGAAGTACTCGCATCGGCAAATATTACACCCGCAAATAGCTGAAAATAACTTTTTCCGATAAAATAATTTTTTTAATAAAATAATATTTTTTCATCAAATAAATTTAGGATTAACAGACTTACTTATAAGTTATTGATTAATTAAACAATAACTTAGCATTCCATTGAATTTTCTTTAAAATAATTATGTTAATTTATATATTTTAATTTCATTTTGTTGCATTCCTCAGGTGGCAACCAAATCAGTAATTTTCCCGCTTTAATTGACTACACCCACTTTTCGGTAAACGTTAAAGAGTAAAGACGTTGATAACTTAGTATTTCCAATTTTATAACAAGGTTTTACATTTTTTCACAATAAAGTTATTAAATAATAAATATATTGTTATAGCCTAGATAAGCTACATGAAGGATATTGCTATAGACTCTGCATTGACTATAGATAGTTCTCCAGAACTGTGCACATGGCAGGTTAACTACGCTTTGCCTACGGATGGTACTCGCTGCCAGTTGCTGGCCAGATTTGCCGCTACTATTCGGTTTGTACCCCGGATCCGGCAAATAGTTCATCCAAATACTTGGATTCGGTACTCTGTGGAAATTGTCTACTCAGTTATGCCCTAATTAAATGGTAGGATATGTTGCGAAGTTTGTGTGCGATTGTTGAGACCAGTACCAGTAGAAATTCATGGCAGAAAAGTTCGAAGTCACTGTATGAAATTACACTAATTGCCATTCATCGTTAAAAACTAAGATAAGTAATTTTATATAATATGCACAGAATCCTGATGGGAGCTAAGGCCTCCTCTTTGGATGCACATGGTACTAAGTCTTGCTAAGTTTTAGAGCCAACATTCAGCACTTAGTTTCTGCAATTTTTTAGCCCATTATTATCTCATCTGTAAACTTTGATGAAAATTTAAAAAAATCACTGCAATGGAGCCATGAAAATGTGTGAATATTTGGTCTCTATATTTAGAAAACATTTTTTTTGTGATTTTTAGTCCAGAATCAGCGCAGACGAGTTCATTTACTGTTCAGGCAGGCGACATCATTCTGCTTGGAACAGATGGTTTGTTCGACAACATGAAAGAGGAAATTATTCTACAGCGCATTTCTCAGATGAAGGTTGGCATCATCATTTTTTAAATCGAAAGTGTCTTGACACTGTGGAATACATGCTAGCTGCCAATCAGATCTCCCCGACTGAAAAGTCGCCTGAGACTAGATGTGTGGCTGTGACTTGCTTTAATTACCCTGGCCACAGTTCGACGGCGGGCGGTGTGTCTAATCTGTATTGCCTGCCTATGATTAGTCCCCAACTACATGCATACATCTCCTACAGAGCAAGTGTTTTGCTTGTATCACAACAATAGGCAGTAGCAGTAGGTCAATCTTTTGGAACCGGACATCTTGGGAAACACAATGAAATAATCGGGTATCGGCAAATGAATAATCGGCATCGGCATAATCGGCAAAAGTGATATCGGTACAGCTCTAATATTGGACATCGCGCATAGCAAATTTATTTGTGTGAATATACTTGTGGATGGTCATTAACGGACATGTTTTACAATGTTTCAGGACAATCAGCTCGAAGACATTCAAGAAGTTGCTAACTCCTTAGTCAAAGAAGCTCATAAGTTAGCCTTTGACCCAACCTACTTGTCGCCTTTCGCCGTAAATGCCGCTGCTAACGGGTTCAATGTTGTGGGTAAGCTGGATAAACTTCTTCTGTAATATAATTGGTGTACAGAGCATGGACCTCCAACCAGGTGTAAACTTATGGTCAGTTTTTCAAGTTTAAATACATGTATATTGCTACATCTATACTACATTATAAAATTCATAATGCACATAACATTTATTCAACCTTAATTACACTATGTAATGCATCTACAAGTTTATCTGCAAACTTCCTCTTGTCAAATTCAACTTCTTTCAGACTGAACAAAACTGATGAACAATAAGACATTGATTTAAGATTTGAAAGAATTCTGTCCAAGAGAAAATGATGTGTCATTTATATGCTCATGTGGGCCTTCCAGCAGAAATTCCGGGTCCCTAAGCAGAGAAAGTTTGGGCCCTTAGGCATAGAAATTCCAGGTCCCTAGGCAGAGAAAGTTTGTGCCCTTAGGCATAGAAATTCCAGTTCCCTAAGCAGAGAAAGTTTGGGCACTTAGTATAATATTTTTCATAAGTTGATCGTGGAACTGGTCTGGGCCCTTAAATAGCACCAGGCCCCTTAGTGTATTCCCCTATCAATGAACCTGCTCATGTGAACGAAGAGTCATACTCTGTAAACACTTTAATGTTGAGAGTACTGATATCAGCCATGAAACAATGCTGCTTTGTTAAAGTGTGACTTTCTTGTCATGTTGCATTGTATTTTAGGTGGCAAACCTGATGACGTGACAGTGCTAATTGCTTGCGTGACAGAAGGTGATCCATCAGCCACATAGCATCTATCGACTGCTACTAGCAATTGTTTGTGTGATCTACAGCGGGCCTGTTGGCTGCACGAATCACAGTTTGTACAGAGAACTAGCGACAACAGCCACAAGTTTGGATGATGTAGAAAGAAATCAACTGCAAGTTGATTGGTTTCGGTAAAACCGGAAAACGTGTTGCCAGAACATTCTGGTTGCGGAGTCAGAAGATCGCTGGAGCTCTTCTCTGGGATTGAATAATAATGAGTGAAGATTACTGTGTCACTTTTGTGCCTGTCTGCCTTTCCTTGCTTGCATGGGTGATTGTACTGGTCTTTAACAATTGATAATAATTATCCAGTTGACAGTAGTTCGTATTTCAATGGCTTCATGTGGAAATCAAAATGCACCAGCAAATGGTTGTCCACTGCTCTATACGGATACCATTCTTTAGATTACCTTTATAATTTACCTTGCCTATACATGTTTACTAAATTATTATTACTTTACATTATTATTACTCCTATGAGTTATTTCACATTAAATTTGAATGTTCCATTGTTCGTTAGCTAATGGAGTAATAGAGGCTAAACTTTATTACATACCAGTGTTCATAATGTATGATTACATTGTGTGAACATGTTGTGTCACATTTTGTACAGGTTTTTCATTAATATTAACGACAACATGTTGCATTATTCGTATATTGGTATAATATGTTATATCACGTATGTGCAGATTATTTCACACCTGAACAGATAATCTGATGTACATTGTTTAGCAGCTGCCTACAAACTTGCATCCATCAATCACTGCCCTTTTGCTGTAATTTCACTCTTGGACATGGAAGGTGGTTTTACACGAGTTCATTCTCGTGTGTTCGATATTTCTTCGGTTGCTTAAATTAACTGTAATTTGGTTCATGATTACATCTTAGAACTTCAAAGAGAAGAATCGAATCTCTGAAAGAATTTCACACTAGATGTGGAATTACGTCACAATGTGTGGGCTGCTGTTTGATAAGCAGTTATAAACCCATGAACGATTGAACGTAGATTTCTCTTGAAGGTATTAAATACTCTCCACTTAAAGTAATGCCTTGCATCCACTTAAAGTAATGCCTTGCATCCACTTAAAGTAATGCCTTGCATAAATGAGTAACAACATTACAATGGAGAAAACTTTTCTTGTTGATTTTTTCAGGCCCTTAGACATAACAACCTCAGCCATAAATCATAGAGGTCGCATAACTTAAAATAATATTTTAATATTTTTTCGTAATTGGATTACGAGACTGGTCCAGGCCCCTATCGTCGAGCCCATCTCGGCAGGCATGGAAGTAAGTGAATTTGAGCTTCTAAAAGATAGTGGTAGTTAATTCCTATTCTTGGGACAGAGGTATGGAATACAAGCCCATAACATCTGCATCATGACTCTGCTAAAAGACCTGTATGTGATAATTGCAGGGAATGAGATGTGTAAGGAGTTGGTAGTGACTGAATTAGGGAGGTGTGCTGGTGCTTAGTAGGGCAAACAGGCCAATTAAAATTTTATTATCAATTCAACAGGAAGCCAATCAGAGTTGTACTGTCTCGAGATAGTTTTTTAGTGTCTCGGAAGCCTGCTGTCTCGGTCTTGAGGTAGTGCCTCGAATTTTTAGAAACTGTCTTGAAGTGAAAGTCTTGTTCTGTCTCGAACAAGAGATCTCGATAAGTTTCGCGTAATAAATATGTCTTAAAACCTTGCAGCAATATAAAAACTATTCTCAGGAATTGGTTCTACATACATTACAAGTTTCAAATTGAAATTATAAATGAACCTTATTCCCGAAAACTTATACATTAGTATTATACAGCATTTTATATAGGATCACTTGTCTTTTACTGTCTCGTACTGTCTTGAGCCTAGTGTCTCGGTCTTGGTACCTCACTGTCTCGTCTTGGTCTTGACGTTTCAAGTCTTGCATACAACACTGAAGCCAATACAGCTTATAGAGTGAGGAGCTTGTTTGTCACGGGACACAGCACTATTCGAGCTAAGGAGTTTTGGATTCCGAATTAGCATTATCAAGGCAAGACAAAGAATCAGACTACTTGGTTTGTGAAATATTTGTAGTCAGAACCAACCTGGTGTGACCTATTGCCCCGATGTGATAAAAACAAGAGTTAAAAGGGTTTGTTTAAGTGCGGTCGGAATGTGATCCAAGCGAGATCTGTCTACATAGACCTACAAAACTTGTAAATCAAAAGATCAAAAAGGCCTTTTGAAATCAAAATGGTTTGTCACAATGCGACATAAATTATATAATATGGAAACAAACCCTTCTCTGCTTAGGGAGTGCCATCATGTCCATCATGTCCATATTATGATGATGTAATGTAATCAAACATTTGTATTGCTAGCGCTCTCGACTGGTGTCTCTGCTTAGGTCACAGAACCTGAATGTCTTAATGCATCTCCGGAACTGGAAAGTTGAGGGCCAGTGCTTCCAGGCTCAAGGACTGTGGAGGACAGTTTTAAGCTGAGGGGCTAACATAGGCAAAGCTCCTAGATTGGACTGTTGCAGAGTGCATATGCGGAACATGATGAGGCGTTGAAATTGCCCAAGTTATCCTTCCCCTCTTACACACACATATGCAACACTCAATCATCAGAAAAAGTTTACACAATTCAAGCAGAATGTTATACAGTACAGAATATATTGACACTCTTATTAACCAAGCTACTACATTGTCTGGTGATAATGTTCATTCTAATTTTAATATGACAGCGTTTGTAACAATGTAGTTTTATTCCACTGTACTGAAAAATAGCGATATACAGCAAAGAAGCAATAAAAATCAAACCATCAAAACAATATTCCCAATATTTAAGTAAGCCGCAATGAACGGATGAACACCGTGGATATAGTGTTTATAGATCAGACTAACAATTTTGTAAAACACATATGAAAAGTGCCATAGCGAGTCTATATAAAAACTCACATGTTTTAACTTGACAATACAAGCAGAATATTGTACAGTAAGCCTACAGAAGCATCTACTTGTGACTTATTGGTACTCTTATTAATAAAGCTATTGCATTGTCTGGTGATAACATTTTGTTCTAATTTTACTAGAACAGTGTCTGTAACAATGTAACTATTCCACAGTACTTCAAACAGACATAATATGCATCGAATTCAAGGTCTATAGGAGAAACTTATGTAGTAGGCAGAGCCTATGGGGCGAGCATTCCAGCGTTCTACAGTAACTCGTCGCACGAGAATATCTTGGTGTATCACCAAAATAGAAAATTCCGAGAAAAACGAGTTTGAAAATTTTGGCGGGAAAGCGTCGCATGAGAATTATCTTGGCTGTTTGCTATACCGTGCAAACTCCATACAACTGTGGTGGTACGAAAAACTTGTCTGGAGATACGACAGTTAGTTTTTGATGAATATCTTTAAAACGACATGTCGTATCTCTTAGTAATTTAAACTGAAGAAAGAAAACATATTGCCCACTACATATCAACTCTAAACGCATTTTCGAAAAAAGTGGAGATACGACAAGAAAATTTTCACACGACGAACTGTTTCATTCATATATATCTTACCCAACATAGTTGCCATGGAGTGACCAACGATTCAATTTCATTTTAGGTCCTCGACTGTGTTGCAGTATGGCTTTTGACACCACATGACACATGACATGACACACACAAATGCAGGATACAATAGCAAAAATGCAGAACAAAACCTGCAAACAATTGCACTGATTGCTCATATTATTGTTGCTCTGTAAGTGCTGTGTACCTCAAATATGATTGGTTAACTATCAATGCTTTTGGCTACGAAGATGTTTTTTGATGCTAATGGTTACATTTTCTGAAATTATAGTGTGGTAGCATGTATTTTCTCAAGATTCTGATTTAAATGAACATGTAGCAGCTGACATGTAGACCAGAGTGGAGGCTGTTTTTTCCATTTTCCTCAATAGTTCACATGCGATGACAGTAATGCCATCATTTCCATTGAGGCCATAAGCTTTATTGATAATTAGGCCAAGCCATATGGCATATTTGACTTGAATTTGGTAATACATTGTCTACTGACTGACACAACCTGAGACAGTATGGATGACATTCGATTTGGAATTTTCGTGGATAGTTGAAGTTAAATGTGATGTATGATTATTTTAACATAACTGAGGTTGAGTATGTTAGAAATTAATTTAACATATAATCAAAGATGATTTTGATGACAGTTCAGATAAATCACTGGATTTGTCAAATCAATAAAATAAAATCAACACCCCATCTCATGAAGTGTTGAAGGTTACTCTAAGAAAATGTTAAGGAAATTGGAGCAAGCTTAATTGATGATAAAGATGCCTTGTCCGGTGTACGGTTGAAGGTAAGAGTTGGACATGTGTGACTGTGATTGAAGATGACCGATTTCATAGCAACAAAGATCAGTTTTGTCATTTATTAAAAGTAAATGTGGTGGAATCACTCAATGGTACCTTTAGTTTTGGCAGGTAATGATTATTAAAATTAAGACAGTATTTATTATTGCATATTACAGTGGAATGACTGACCACTCAAACAGTGATTGTGTGGGATTGGCTATTCTTACACAGGTGAAAAACGATATGATCTATGGACCTTGTCAGAGGAGTCAAGCCTTATAAAACTTTAGTGGGCATGCCGAAATTGTTTTTTCTTCAAGTAAGAATATATCATTTGTACAATCAAATTCTTTTGGTTGAAATCAATGTCGGTTATTCGCATTGCTCCCAAAACTAAATTTATTTGTCTAGTAATGGTCAGCAGATGCAAAAAAACAGATATTCAGGCCATATCTGCTGATTCCCCTTCTCTGTCTTCTCAATCAATCAATTTTCGATTATTTAAAGATCATGCTGACTAAAACGCTTGTTATAATTGTCATACTAAGTGAAAGGGTAATGCTTGGATTAGTTCCCAATATCTGTCCAATCTTTGAGTTGTTCTTGATCAAGAACATACATTTTCTGAACACCTAAATCTTTATGTCGCGCCTGCCTTCTCAGCTGCGGTGACTGCGGGTCACCAAATGCCGCACTTGCTCTTGTTAATGCATTTGTTTGTAGTAGGATTAAATGCAACTAGGCTTCTTGGTGGATTTCCAAATTTTACCATGTCTTGCATTATATACGCAAAATGCTTCAACAACTTCCATGTTTCCCAACACAATAATGAAATTTTTTTCACACAACCTTTCACTACAGCTCTGGGTGTGTTTTGTATTTTTGTGTGATTACCACATATAAGCAAATATATACATATATATATTTAAACTGGTTATTGGTTTTCAAAGGTGTTTTTAGAAATATATTGTAAATTGTAATATAACACAACTCTGCACGTTATTTCATGTATTACATATCACAATGCAGCATCAACACTCGATACTGAAGTGTTTAAGTGTGTACTTTGAAGTCAGGTCTTACGTCTGAGTGATGCTGTCTTCATCAACTCAGGTTACCCTTCCCTAGCTCACGTTCCCACGTTAGGCTTGTCTCGACAAAAGGGCCGTTTGTTGGCAATCATCATCTATTAATTACCCTGTTGAAAGACGCGGACGGAAATATTTCGATTGGCCGCGTTTCTTTCTTTCAAGTTGAACGTGAACATCTTCCCATGGCAATTAATCCGGGATAGGTGAGAATCGTGAGATAAATAATAAGGCGGAAAAGAAAAAAAAATCGAATATCATTTTGCAAATGACATAAACCAGTTACTGTTTTCAAACTGAAAACCGGAATTCCGGTTTTCATTTAACATCCCTACCTGTATAGCTCGTTCCTGTTACATCTTGAAAAAAATTATTTGTTTCTTGGCATTTTGGCAGCAGTAAACAAAGCTAAAAGTAAAGAACAGGCAAAATTTATCATAAGCCAGGTTGCATCAGAGATGATGTTTAATAATGAAATTCTACATAAGTGTGTCGAATTGGTCCTGTAAAATAAATACAAAATTAATGATTCTTAACAATGATCTAATTATGACTTTCTGCCCTTCAGTGGAATGCTATTAGCCTGAGAAATAATAAAGAACAAATTAAAATTTCATTTACCATACACTTAATGCTCCTGATGTAATATGTACGGAAGAAACCTTACTGAAAGCTAAACACAAAGGGCCTAAAATAGATGGATATAATGTAACTCGTAAAGATTGCACGAGTAATGAATGGGGGATTAGTTATATACAGAAAATACACGCGGCCATTCTGCACATCATTTTTGCATCCAAATTGGCCTATTTATGATCACTGTATAGTCGTCCAAATGGCACTTTACGCCACGTACTTACTAAATACCGCGAAAAAATCAATGACGTGTTATCTATTGAAAACTCAAAGGCGCCTTGGAAATTTTCAAGCTGTGAAATATAATAATAAATTGCCTATGGTATAATCAATGTCTTATAGCCGTTTTTATACATACCTTTGCGGCATCATTCGGAAAGCAAAATATTGAAAGTTTTGCGAATTGAGCAAGGTTATGCTAAAATTGATTGCAACACAACATCTCTCGCGTCGAAGTCAAGCTTACTAACGCGATCGAGTGGCGGCGTCACACCTCCCAAGGTAAGTGATGCAGACGTTCAGATACATTGAGTGTCATATCTTAATTTACGGCTCTAAGATTGGCCCTAACGACCTTTAAAGGCAGTCAAAGACAAGCTTGGGTATGGCTAGTGTTGTGCAGTGCGGAAGAGAAAAGGGAGGAATCTGCACGACCACAGAAGTCATCAAAACTCATATGATCAAATGGCAGACACTTATGCCTCTGATTCAGGTCCAAAGTAAGTAAGTAAGTAAGTGTATTCTTTATTGAACCTACTGCTTATCCGCCCTCTGCCATACATTTTAAAGTGCAGCATTCTAATTAAACAATTGAAAAATAATTTCCACTCTAGATTGTCTGCAACATACATGCAGCTGTGGGGATTAGTAGATCTTCTTTAAAATAACAACACGTTAATTTTAATAATACAACATTCTCATTAAAAAGGATTTTCGCTCTAGAGGGTCTGCCTGCATGTGGAATTTCACGGTCATGTGGGCGCGAACGTAGGGAATGGAAGGTCGCCTTTAATGCCCTTTATAGGAGGAATGAACCGGTGCATTACGTGACCTGGGCGATGCTAATAGCGTTCGTTAGCCAGAACCACCAACCCAATCGTTGGGTTAGCTGCTGCCTCCAAGTGGTGCCAGTCCCTAAGAAGGAGAAGGAGGTCGGATATCGATCTCACTTTTCCAGTTTATTGTGACTTCGGTTTGCAAGTTCTAACTACAATAAATGTATAAAACATAGTCCACCATGTAGGCCTTATCCATCGATCCCACGCTAAACTCATTCCACAATTTCCCTCAGAGGCAATTCAGGGCCCATCCATAGACTTATGTTGTAATAATATGGTCGTGGTATCTGATCTTATAGGCTTAGCCCATGCACGAACTTACCAATGTTACCATGCGGTTCGTTTGTACATGAATAGTTTGTTTTACTGGGTTACTCGCTATTCGAATGTAGGCCTAATGCACAGGCTTCAATTTGACGCACAGTATTACGGACATAGGCCCATGCGTACGCGCTTGACTATTTATGATTAGGGCTGCCGCTAACAAGTATTTTTCGAGTCGAGTACTCGGTCGAGTAGCTTACTCGAGTACCGGAAGTGCCTAACACAAGCTGCATGGCATCTACCATAGATTTATTAAATCTATGGCGTCTACTATACACTATAAATAGACTAAGAAGACATAGCATATGTTTTAACTAAAGTTCTGGTGCACAAATAAAGTTAAATCTCCGATGTAACAACTACGAAGCTACTGAACAGCCACAGAAACTGAAAATTTTAAGTTTTTTGTTACACAGCAAAATATAAAAAGTACAAAATTGCAATTTTCCGACCGGAAGTGGAGTTGAACGAGTACTCGAGTACAAAAAACTTGCTCGAGTAATTTTTGGAGTCGAGTACTCGCAAGTACTCGAGTGCTCTAGTAGCACTCTATTTATAGGCAGCCCTATTTATGATGGAGCGTAGGACCTATATAATACATAAAAGCAATATATGGCTGCAGGTAGAGATCGATGTATAATCAGTTCAAAGGTTGCTTGTTGCATGATGCCGACGAATATCATGCTATAGCATATCGTTCGACGGTATGAAAGAGATAAGGAAAACGACTTCAAATCTACTCTTAACTTATCATATAAGAGGTCGAGTTGACCATCTATATAATTATAGAGCAGGTAATAAATTATCAGACAGCGATAACGAATTCGATGGTAGCTCATCGGTATCACATTGTCATCATTTCCTTGAACTGAACGGATCATAGAGAGCTTTTTTGGAGCGCCGTCGTCCAGTGTCTTGAGCCGTTTAACAATGTTAATGGCTCTATAGAAGTCTCAGGTTAGTTTATATGCAGCTTTTTGCGTTGCAATCTCTCAAGTAGAACCTATCAGAAATATCTTAAGGTCCGCTGCTGTTTTCTGTAGAAAGTCGTTACAACCATAAAGTAGGCCGGGGCTATGTACATGTATGCCTATAAATAGACTATAATATATGTTTTGGAATGAAACGGCTGAAGGAAGGTTTAGTAGGCCTTTGCAACGCAATCCTACACAAACGAGTCATGTAGGTCTATGTATACTGAGTTAGGAATCTAACTTGTATTGGAACACTGACAACCGCTACGAAACATGTTTGTAATGCTGTGCTTATTTTTGGCACGTTTCTGGAGCTGATGTAACTGTATCATTAAAATCGAACAGGTCAGATACTAATTTTAAGCATGCATTTGATTCGTATACGGCCTATTTATAAGAGGCTACAAGAAAAGGGCCTTGCACACAATGTAGGCCATATGCAATGATATTATATCAATATACCTGGAGCGGCCATGAGGAGCGCACTATGCACACGCAGGCCTAAGCTTAGACACATTCGTAAATATTTGAAATCATGGTAGCTATATACATGTATATAGACCGTGTCTCAAAAAACCCAGCAAAATTGTTTTTGTCAGAAGTTCGTCAACGTTCCACCAATTTTAAAAACTTTTGGTAGGTAGATGGCATAATAGCTTAAGTTTTATGCTAAGCTATATATAAATCTTTGACGAAGTTCTGACAAAAACATTTTTGCTTGGATTTTTGAGACACGTACGGTGTATATACATGTGTATATATATATATAGGTCTATTTATTGAATGTAAGCTATCTATATGATTTATATCTTCCTGTTTGGCCTACAGTAGGCCTACATACAGCTATAGGCTTTTATGTGCTGGTGTGATGGTGTCAACAAGTGACTCATTTTACTATTAGTCATAAAATGTGTGAAGTTGAACTGCATAATTAAATTAGCAAATAGGAAAATAGGCCGAGGCATGCATGATGGTCGATACTGACGTGTTGAAGATCGATATTTGATCGAGAAGGCCTAATTAAGTATCAGCGTGCGAATATAATGGACGCTTCAAATGTAACGCCCAAACACAGCCTGGTCAATGGTCATCCTTGCAATTAAATTTGGCCTAGTCCTTCCTATATGCTTATCTGACCACTTAAGTTCGCCTCTATTGCGATATATACTAGTCACTTTAGGCCAAATTAAGTAGGCCTATAGGCTAGCCCCATACTATGCCCAAAGATGGTAGAGTCGTAGACTAAGATTTGACACTTAATATCTCCACTGTGTATCTCAATGTTCACGTCACCTACCTTGGAATCGATTGTCGTTGCTAAGATACCACTGAGATACCACTATACCATTCGCAATGTGGCGCGACTGGCGTCGCGTTAGCCGCGCCACGTAGCAAATGGTATAATGGATTTTGTGCTTTGACCACCACACAGACCAAATGCGCAGCGAGACATAAGAAGTGTCATATCTTAGTCTACGACTCTGCCATCTTTGCTATACCTACGACTGAAAACCGAATTATGCCTATTCAGCCTATGGTTTCCTAATTCTACTCCTGCGCCACTAGGCCCACATGACCACTATCGCAAACGATTTCCATCATAGGGCCCATCCACATATTACGTACGGAAAAAATCGGATTTTCGGACCCCCTCCCCCTGTTGCTTGCAACGCGTACATTTCGTCGACCCCCTCCCCTATGTGTACGTACATTTGAGCCCACCCCCACCCCCATTGAAATGCTTTAAATAGCTAAAAACATCTATAAGACAGTGATTTTACCATTGGCTATTTAGTTTTGCTAAGCATCATATTTAACAGCTTAAATTTGTTAACTGTTATAAAGAAACAAAGCACTAACAACAGTTACATTTGAAACCGTTTTAGTGCTACATAAAACTGATTAAGCAGGAATATAGTCTGTGATTAGGTTTACAGTTCTGATTTTCATATTCTGTATTGTGGACGTCATAATTAGATAATTATATTTGCGTGCGTACATATTTTCTGGACCCCCTCCCCCATACGCATCCGTACGCAAAATGGCCGAAATTTTAAACCCTCCTCCCCTCGCTGCGTACTTAATATGTGGACGGCCCCATAACCACCAGGCCCACCATCATGGCTGAAAAACTACATTTTCAAAAAAGTTTATATAGGTTTGTCAGTTTTTATAAGTTTTTAACGTGCGCACACTGGACACATAAGTGCAACACAGAACATTCCATACACCCTTATGCTTTTCTCCATGTCATTATATGGTCGTGTCGGGCGCCATCAAAGTCAAAATCGCATCATGCGTTCGGGATATTCAATCCTGGTGCGCATCCATGCGCCTGAAATTGAATGTTTCCAAGACTGAACTCATCTGGTTTGAACGGCGAAACAGCACGATACTGGACGACACAATCAAAAATCTCAACATTGATGCAAGCTGCTAGGCCTAAAAGGATGTTTTAATAAAATTTAATTAGCAAGGTCATGGTCTCTCTGTCCCTCCCAACGACCTCATCTATTTTGTGCCTTCACGCCATAACAACGTCATCCAGAAATAGCATCCAGCCATAGACGCTATGGGTTTGAGGCATCACATTGGCGATCTAACAATTTTGCTCAAATTCTCATTAAATATTAATTAGAAATATCCTCAGGTATAGGCCCTATGCTGCTATGCCTGGCCTATGCGCTTATGCTATGCGGAAATGTACGAGAGAGCAGTGCTATTTGTGAAATCAATTGGAAACGGGAGGAGAAATGCATATTTTTGCTAGAACATAACGGTAAGTTTGTTTAGTGCACATGAAGCATCTGTACTGTTTACATCCGTTGTGAAAGATACAATTTGGAACTTCTCAGAAGAGTTCTCAGTATACAGCTGGATCAGATTAGCTTGTTGCCCTTGCAGAATATTTTCGAACCGCTGGTCCTAATAATGAATGGACCAGCACTGTTTCTGATTCTAAACTCTGCATTGTATAGCACATACAATCAGAATATACACTTGACCTTTGTTTTAGTGCACGCATACTTTAGAATATGCGAGGGAAAAAATTAATAGCGTATTTTTGCACATTCGTGAGCATTAAGGCCTAATTGTGTAACTGATTTGCCGTAATTATCCTGCATCTGATCTATTTTCAGTTTGTTCAAGTAAAGAAAACTACAGACTTGTCTCTTGAAGCCATTTTCTTTTCTGATGCATTATGGGGACATTTCTGGGCCATGCCCTTCCAGGATCATTTTTCATTCTGTTTGCATTCTGGCGATTATTCCAGATATGCAACAGGCTTCGTTTGATCAGCATTGTCAGGCGTCGAGCTATCAAGGACAGTGACAAACATGTGACATTCTTTACCAGTGCCAGTTATCCCTGTTGCCTGGAATGGTGCGCTCGGTTTCCTTTAGAGGGTATTACGAAAATCCTCGTAACAGGCATTGGAATGGGAGGCGAATTATGGGCCTCGACTGACTATGGAAGAGCTGGTAAGATCAAGTGGATGGGCGACATCCAACACGTCACGATGTACAGTCTGTTCTGTCTTTCGGGGATCGTCGATGTGCTTTGCTGGAAGAGATTGAGGTTCTGTCCTCCGGGCGTTGACTTCCTCGCACTGGCGAATGCTTTTGCGGGCGAATTGATCCTGTTCAGCCAACATCTTCATGGAAGAACCGGCCTCGACGTGGTTCTTCATACGCTGCTGCTGTATGTAATTGCTGGTACTGTACTAACAATTATCCTGGAATATAAATTCAGCACGAGCCTCATGGCTTCTCTTGCGACCACCTACCTGCTTTTCGTTCAGGGAATCTGGTTCATCCAGGTTGGGCTCATTCTGTACATCCCAATGAACTGGACTGCTTGGTTGCTGTATGAGCTAAATGAATCGGACCAGGTCATAACGGCAACAACAATATTTTCCTGGCATCTTGGTGGTGCCTTTATTTTTGTTGCGTTGTTCTTTGGTTTTACTCGTTACTTATGTCAGTTTATATGTCGGCCGACGAGATGGGAAAAGTTGTGGGATGCTCAGCTAATGTCAGCCTGTTCCAACTTATAATCAGCAAAAGCATTTTGATTGTGCCGTCACTGCCGAGACTTTGATAACGATAAAGATGATACAGACACAGATATCTTATACTACTTGACAATATTTACAAGAGTTTTCTTCTACTGTGCAATAAGCCAATAACCAACAGAATGATTATTTCTGAAAATTATGGATGGTACATTCCATGAGGAATCATCTAACTGGATTAATTATTAGCTTAAGTATTGGTTATTAATTACTGGAGTATAGCTGCAGGTTTCAAGACTATTGGTCACAGGATATTAAACTGCATTTTAGTTCAGAATACTGAGTAGGATTGATATATTCTTTATTACTAATATATAAGATGCAGGACACTGGATAAAGGGTATAAACTCCCAGATACGGAAATTTAGGGATAGGTTCATATACTATAGGTGTATCAGAAGTGTTTTGGCTGTTGATGGAATGTGCCTTGCATACAGAGTATCAGTATTGCCTTTTGATGTAGAGACGAATACTGGATGAATTTTATAATAAATACTGTTTGAATCCAGGACTTTTGTGTGTGAGTGCTTCAAAAGCTTTGAATTTTTATATTGCACCTATATCAACATTTTCAAAAGCATATCAGGTTTAGCTTGGAAACTACAGGATTAGCTGAAATCATCTAATTTCTGTTATTTGTAAAAATAGCAGTTTTTTTCTGTACAATATTATCATATTTCTGATGTGTCATTACACCAATTAGTGTGTTGCTGTTTGATATATGGCAGACCTAGCAAGATGATCATATTTGATAATCAAACATTAAGGTTCAGTAAGTTTTAACTGTACACCTAGGACTCACTATAACATGCTTCATTATAATACGAATTCTGATATGATGTGGTTGATTGATCTCAAGTTTAGAACCACCAAAGAAAATTAAATGTAATGTGCATGATCTCCTTTAAAGGTGGTTCTTGAAATGGAAACTATTTGGTGTTTCTGGTGTAGTTTAATTTTTATCGCTTTGGTCCTGTTGCTAAAGCATAATGGGCCTATTATTTTAGTTCGTAGCAGACTATCAGTAACATGATTTGCAATCACTGCAGTGGTTCTTAAACAGACTAAAGTTTTCTTAGTTTCTGGCCCTTCAGCATTTCCATGGGCAGATAGATGGGATCTAAGTGGGCATACTGGTAGAAGACCAATGACTATAATTGCAAAATCAGAAGTTCTTAGGTTACCCAGAAAGTCAGCCCAGCACAGCCAGCCTTTAAAATGTAATCATTGTAATGTGATGTGGATCTCCTACACTTGTTGGTGCAATACAAAACCATTAAAAAACTTTAAGGTGACCGACACGACATCAAATCAAGTCCTTAGGAGCAAGATGGCCCAGAGCTATACAGTAGCTTGCTGTACTTAATATCTGCAGAGCTGATTGATGTTGGCCAACAGAACATGGATACCTGGGAAGCCATTTTGTACAGGTGCTCAATCGACATTAAATCGACAGAGGTTATGTCTAGTTCAGATATTAATTGAATTCCAATCTCTATAATGTATGGTGCAGTCAATTTCTCAATCAAGCGATCAAGATGGTGATACAAAAATCTGAAATTCACTGGCCTTACAAAATATTACCACGCTTTTCTATACCTGGCTTTCGCTTTTACTTTTAGTATACAAGATATCTGGCTCAAAACTTTGAACTTACTTATTTACTATGCAAGACTCTAAACTTACGTCTTATCTGAACCGCGAATGGAACGCACCCGTTGGTATGCGATGTTTACCGAGGGCAGCGTAAGTGGATATTTCTCAACAGATTTCGTACGAAATTCTAATATAATCGCGAATTTCTGAATCTTAAAATTATGTTCTAGTTTGCGCTTTGTATGGACGATATTTACTAAGCAAATGAAGTAGATGACTCGACAATCAGGAATTGAACTATGTGCGGACTCAATGAACTGTCGCAAAAGTACTGCATACGAAGTTCATCTGCCCTAAGAAAGCAATGAAATTGGATACGGAATCGTAATCGCTCGTAAGAAAACTCCTGGATTGTATGCTAATTGCTACTATTGTGTATTGCTTTTGGAATGCACGATTTTCTTTATGTATACCATTAGTCTCATGCAGACGTTGAGACGCAGAGGGTGTGTACTACTGTGTAGTTTTAGTTCTGGGAAAGTTACAAGTAGGTGAAGGCGTGTGTGTGCATAATGAGACGTCCTTGTGATAGTTGTATGTGTGGGTGTATGTGTGTTCCGACAATTTGTCTTTTCCCGGTTGATATTAAATATAAAAGTAGACTGTCAGCAATATGTCATTAAAGTAAGTTGATCCTCTTGTTTAACAGGGCTGCTAATATCGCAATATTTTGCAGTATTGCAACGTGTATCGCGGTAGTTTTTTGTGGTCGGTATCGTGTGTGTATCGCGATACTTTTTTTAGCCAGTAATCGATACGCGATACCAATACATTTTTCACCGTAATAAAATATTATAATATTTCTCTGACACTTGAAATATTTGCCCAATGGACAGTTTTGGGTTCTGCGGAGAGAATTTCAGAGGAGGCGTCTCCAACCTGCCAATCATAATGGACCTTTACCAAGCAAGAGGTTTGGCAGCTGTGTCATTGCCTGTAGATTTAGTCACTGGGAAGTCATGGAACATTTGGCTCAGTGGCTCTCTTTCACCAGGCACACTGTCCGAGCAGAAGACATTGGCTATTTGCATATCAATAAATAATTATGGGTCGCAACGAACACATATACACATACAGACACAAACACAGTAACACACTAATACACACATGCACATATTGTTATGCATATCACATGGAAGCAGAGGGAAGGGTTATATATGTCAAGCATTTCGACCATGCAAAGCGTCGATCGCATACATACAAGCAAAACAAAGGTGCAATTGCAGATCTTTCATGTGTAAAAGCACTATCTCAGGTCCACCAGCACGGAATAATCGAGCTTGTAATTTTGAAACACAGGCAAGCGAATATAGAGGCGTCGAAATATTTTAAATATAATATATTCTCTGTACCTGTATAGTATCTGAGATTTGATACCACATAGCCTAGGCCGACCAGTCGATGTAGTCCAGTATAAACAGCCACCCAACTGTTATCTCCATGCTCTACCTTGGCTTGAATACTAAGGCCCAATACATCAATCTAGCCCCTACGGGAAGGAGACGACATTATTCCACACAGGCAGGTAAATAGAGAGGCATCTGTATAGGCAGAAGTACTTCAATGAATTTATAAATGATATGCATAGCAATATGCGTGTGTGTGGGTGCGTGTGTTTGTGTCTGTACGTGTATGTATGTGTGATCGTTGTGACCCATATCATTATTGATATGCAAATAGCCAATGTCTTCTGCCTGGTGAAAGAGAGGCCATCGTGTAGCACACATTTTGAAAATAATAATTTTCATAATAATTGTAGTTATTCTGATTTTTTTGTAAAAATTATTATTGTAATTATACTGATCTTTGACACATGAAAGGTAATAGTTGTAATTATGCTGCTTTATTGTATGTTAAATTAACATTGCAGTTATACTCCTTTTTCTTTAGCACATGTTTCGTGTGAATAAACAGGAAATTGGCTGGTCGAAAGTATTGGTGAAAGTATTGGTATTGGTATCGCAATACTTTTTTCCAGTATTGTTTACAGCCTTGTTGTTTTCACAGTCATGATATCAGTGGTTCTTAATCTGGGGTGCCGTCACCCTAAGAGGTGCATGATTCAGTTCTTGAGGTGCGAGAAGCCCCATATTTAATGCATTATTGAGAAGAAGCAAGAGCAAAGTCACATTAGACTTATTTCATTTTATATTTTCTTGGATTTCAAAAATTGCGGCTGAGTTTTTGCTAAGGCCAACCTCATATCATCCTCAACATTAAGTCTGTCTCTTGCCTTCGTATTGATATGAAGAAGCATTGAAAATCCACTTTTGCAGGTGTATGTGGAGGCAAATGTAACTAAAACTCGATAAGCATGGTGACATTTGGATATGACTGCTACATGGCACACCAGAACTGAGTCAACAATTCCTCATGAAACCAATTACAAGCCGAAGAATCATTATGCATATCCAAGAATTCATACTATACTTCATCAGGAATGCTGGCTACATTCAGGGAGACAGAGAATGAATTTCATACAAGTACAGCTTCTTTTTCTTTAAGCTCAGGGAAGTATCATTGAAATTCTTTTCAAGGGATTCAAGATGCTGAGTGATATCCTCATTTAGACTGTCATCAAGATCACCTTCTGATTCCTCTACCATGCTGCCAAGTTTTCAATACAGGGTAATGTTTCCAACATTTACTTTCCGACGCCAGTTTTGCAGCTTGTATATAAAGGCCTGAAGGTTGTCTTGAAATTGGAGAATGTAGGTTTCCTTTCTCTGAAGTTTAAGATTCAGCTTATTCAGGTGGTCTAAGATGTCTGCTAGGTAAGCAACTCATTTCTTCCAAACTGTATCGTTCAAGTAAGCCTCATGGTCATGCTTCCCTTGCACTTCCAGGAATAACTCGATTTCATCTCTCAACTCAAAAACACGATTGACAACATCAGCGAACAGCAGTATTGAAAAGAAGAACCTCGTGATCAGAATTTATGTCTTTGCAGAGTTCTTGAAATAAATGAGTGATAAGAGCTCCAGATATGATATAATTTACAATTTCGACAAAAGAATCAAGTACCTGTCACAGAGGAGCTGGAACAGTCTTACTGGCATTTGCATATCGGTGAATCATGCAGTGAATGCCCTTTGCCTTGGGAGCAAGTTCTTTAACTTTTGTCTGAAAGCCCGACTTTGACCCCAACATAGCTGGCGCTCCATCTGTACACACCCAACAGAGGTTTTTCCACTGCAATCCTCCAGTTTCAAAGAAGGCATGTATCTTTTTCCATAACATCTTCACCTTTTGTAGTAGTTTCAAGTGCACAACAAATGAGGAATTCTTCCTTGATGTCACCTGAATGAATATATTTAACAAATACAAGCAATTGAGAACATGGACTTACATCTGTTGATTCATAAACTTGAAAAGAGAACAATGGTGAAACTCTTATTTGAATTAAAACCTGATCTTTAACGACCACGGACATATATGAAATGCACCGCTCATTAGTGTTATTCGAAAGAGTTATTTGTCGGGTTGTTATCTCGCTCGCTTCCCAAGAATTAAGTTTACCATTTTCAACTTGCAGTGTTTAATGAGCATTTCTTCAATAGTGTGAGGTTTCTGTTGTTTAGCAATTTCCAAGGCAACTTCATATGATGCTGTGCTCTGTAGCTGGAAGCTTCCCGGAGGATCAAGTCTCTGAACTGGAGACCAGTTTCGTGCGGTCACAAAAACTCCAGATCTTATTTAGCGTGTTCTAAAAGCTTTGTCTTCATGTGGCGTTTGAGTTTTGAAGGTTTCATAGATTCAGCACTGAGAACTACGCTGCACAAAACGCATCGTGGTTTCTCAATGCATTGCTGATCAAGGTCGGAAAATTTTTTTTTAGATAGTCCTCAAAGTATTTACGCTTTTTCTCCATAGAGAAATGCAGAATGTTACAATGGATAACTGTATTTTTAATATTTTAACAACGTTCTGTGCAGACGCCAGCTATCGTATAGCATAGACTAGACGTTACCCGCAGTCACCGTAAGTAAGTAAGTTAGTTGTAATGAATAACATACATTGAATTCCATTAAAGATAGTAAAATTAGAATTATATATACTGGAAAAAAGTGTTGAAAACTTAGAAAATGTTAATAACCTTCGTGTTTACATTTTCTAAGACATTTTTAGCCAATTCCAATCAGCTACAAAGACCCCAAAGCAATTCGCGATTCCCTTGGGGTCACGACCCCCAGGTTGGGAACCACTGAGTTATATGATTTGTCTTCAATGTATAGACAGCATAGTGTTTTCTCTGTTATTGGCTCTATGGTATGGACTGGGCTTCCGCTATCATTGTGCCTTATGCCTAAGGTTTATTCAGATGCGTTCTATGGTTGCCTTAAGACCGTCGATTTCAGCCAGGGTTGTATCGGGAGCGCTCCTGAATAGTAACCTTGAAGGGGCACTACATAAATTTTCGTAGTGAATGAATAACAATAATGTGATATCTTCGTTAAATTTCAAATTGACTAACCGCTGTATGATTACAAATGATGGTTTTAGACTTGAGTGTGTTGAATAATTAAAATCACGGTGACAGTTTGCATGGCCCTTTCTCGTTGGTTTGCCAATAGAGGCATTTATTAAATGTGTGCTTAACGAACCTCACCTTTCCGTATCCTACCTTACCTTGTAACTGTAATCATTACGTAAAGTCAGGTTCAATCCCAGGTCAGACTTTATATGGAAATCTGCAAATTCTGCATAATAATTGTTTTTGAGAGTAGTAAAGCGTAAATTAAGGAAGAAGCTTCTAGTTGCCTTTTGCTCTAGCTAACTGTATTGTCTGGTTTTGTGTATATTTGTATGGATGTATGAGTTACTGTGGCAACACATCAAAAAGGTGAGAAAACCGAGATGTATCATATCTGGAAAATAATGTGTCTTTTAAAATATGCGGAAAATGTGTCTTTGGCAGGATGGCTCTAATTTTGTGTGGTATTATGGGCTCAACTCTAATCAAACTTGAAACGTATGCAATTAAAATGCATTTGTTGTTTCAGTAAATCACAATGGCCATCATCCTTGACAAACTACGGGGTTTCTTCACAACCAACACCAATTGGAACTTGCTTATGAGAAAGAAGTCAGTTTTTGCTCCATCAGTGAAAACAGAAGAAGATCCTAATGAGACATGGGAGATTGTTGGTGATATTGGAGATGGTGCCTTTGGAAAAATTTTCAAAGTATGATGCAACATTGTCAATTTACTAAAATAACCTGGCTCTTAGTGGCTCTTTCTAAAATACACCATAACCTTTGGGTACATCTCTACCTTCATGCCTGAGCACTTCCGCTCATAACCCGCATTCGATTTAAAGTTCTTATCCTTACATCCAGAGTATTTTTTTGCCAACTTTTTGGGTCAGATTCCACGCTATCTTTGTGATCTTATCTGCCGTCCCATTTCGGCTGCCTCTCGTCATCCTCTTCATTCCTTAGATTGACATGATCTCTTTGTAATTCAGACTCGGACTGCTCTCACTCAACATCGTGCTATAAATGCGTCACTCTCTAATTTTGAACTGGAGGTGCTCCTGCCCGCATTCTTAAGACTTTTTTATTCCCACGGGGCTTTTCGCACTGAGAGCGCCTCTGATTAGGTTGTACTGGGAGAGGAGCTATAGAAATATGTAAATACAATACAATGTAGATTTTACTATAGAGCATTTCTGAGAACTACAATGAAGCTGTTGTCAACTGATTAGGATATTCAATTTATTCATTTGTCGATGTCAGTGTTAAATTCATATCCAGTCTTGCTATGTTTTATTACTTTTAGATGGTTTTATTCAGGCATTTGTTCATTCTAAATATATCACTGGCTGTGGGCCAAAAAATACAATGCGGCAGAAATTTTATGTCCCTTATAACATTGAAATTCAGAAGCACAAGAGATGATGCCATTGCACAGCAGAACATCATCTGCCATAAACAGACGGGTAGAGGTAATAATAGACTGGTAGAAGTATTAATGCCAAGAATTCAGTAGTAAATAGTTCATTATTGTTTTGTGACTTGGTTTTTGTTGTTGTGATTCATTAGGCACTCAATAAAGAATCTGGACTTTACTCGGCTCTGAAGCAAGTGAATGTTGACGATGAAGCTGACCTTAATCAATACAGCGTTGAAGTGACCATCTTGAGTGAACTCAAACATGCACATATTGTTGAAATGCATGAGGCATTTTACTATGATTCAAAAATCTGGGCAAGTATATGCATCATTTGATATACTCTTATGGTAATATATTTGGTTCATGGTAGGTTATTTTGCTGTGTTTAAAATCCCTGTTAGGGCAGAAATTTGATATGAAAATTCTGCTTCACCTGTGCCTTGCAGCAAACTCAGCTACAAATAAGTACTGACTAAACCTCAAATCAAAGCGTTGACATGATTGTAGTGAAACATAAATTCTCGTATTTGCTTTGTTTGCTCAATCACTAACAGTCCATGGTCCTGGTAATACTGATTAGTATGTGCACCCTAATTGGATGTCTGCTGTATATCGGACTGCCTTTGTGGAGGGTGGCTTGTTTTGTAACTTGGATTTATAGGTGGGTAAATCAGTCAGTGAGAAAGAGAAAACCGACCAATTGTTCTCACATGCCCTAACTTAGTACCTGAAATTGATAATGCTTTTTGCTTGTAATGCATTGCTGTAACTAGTTGCTAGCCTGGGGTTACTGGTTACGTAATTGATTACCGTTATGAGGTTACGGCAGTGCAAAGTTTAGTTACTTTGCATAAATTTTAAATCATCCTTCGTTCACATTGTCTTGTTCTATAACGACACTATAAATATTGGTGACGTTGTTTTATCATCAACCTGCAAATGCTTTGGTTCTTGTGCATTAAAGGAACATGGACATTTCTGTGCATACCTAATGTCTCTGAACTCTCCTTTTATTTGTCAATTTCGAAGTCTAATTTCATCATGGAGGGAGTTTAAAATTCAAGTTAATGACTTACAATGACTAAAGATACTTAGTTTAAGTTCATGTAACCAGTTACTATAGTAACTATTTGTGTGTAACTAATTAGCAGTTACTTTTTCTTTTTAGTAACTAGTTACCATAACTAGTTACTTTTAACAAGTGACTTTCAAACAATACCTGCCCATTGCTGCCTCGTGAAAATGGTCGGAGTTAATTAAATTCCGCTGCAAGCTGGACAATGAGTTGTACCTGTTGAATGGTTTTTACAATAATTGTACATATGATCTGACATTTATAAAACTCCACTTCAAGAAAAATCTCTTGAGTGGCACTTCTGACCAGAGCCAGTGAAATAACTGTCAAATAGTACAGACTTTAGACACTTGTGAAATTGTGGTCAGGATAAACTGAGGGGCATGAGCTAAGGTTAATGGGAAAGATGATTCAGCCTATGGGCCTAACATAGTCAAAGCTTCTGGACTGATCTGTAACAGTAAGCGCATTAGTAATAATAATTTTCATTTAATTACAAACTGACAGTATGATTACAGATATAGTATGAACAAATGATAGCCAGTTACTTCAGGAGTATAATTTAACTATCACCAGCCACGCAGGGCGTCCATTATGCTGTGCATCTAATTTAACCAATGCCATCGCCTAGCAAAATAAGGACTAGTCAACCTTACGGGGATGCATGAACGAACTTGGTGGAGAGGAGAAGGATAAGGGAGGGAATGGGACAGAGATTAAGGAAAAGTATACATGATGGCCATTTTTACTACTGGTCTTAGGATGGGTAAATGTCTATCTCGTAATTGTATCTTGTATGTGTCTGCATGAAATACAATACAACTGAAATTTGATAGTGCCGTTCTTCCAACATTTTTTGCTAAGAAGTGGAACACACGCCTCAATGATGCAACTGCAGTTGTAGTGCCGAGCAATTGTGCGCAACGGACTTGCTCAAAGTGACTCCTCGTCCGAGGATCGAACCTGCGCGCTCAGCGCACACTGAATTGGCCACCATGCCACACAAAACTGCATGTTTATATAGCATCTTTTAGGATGTCAGAGGCCTTGGGGCATGCCTAGATTCTTACTTACTTGGCAAAGCATCACCTATACTACATAACTGTTGGTCAAGGATACATCTGTATAATCATCATGCAATGCCTTAACATAATTTGTGGTGCCTTTTAGATGTACCTTGAGTACTGCGAGGTTGGAGCAGTTGACAATATCATTCACGAACTGGAGCACGGTCTATCGGAGCCTCAGATACAATGCATTTCAAAGCAGATGTGCACTGGACTTCAGTTTCTCCATGACAGTGGAGTCATCCATCGAGATCTCAAAGCAGGAAATGTCCTAGTCACGACTGATGCCGTCATCAAGCTGGGTGGGTAATTTATGCATGATGCATATTGTCTTGGTTGTCCTCAAAGGCTTTCTTTGATCCGACAGTTGCAGGTTTGAGCCTGCTGCGTGGACTGTTTGTAATGATGCTGGAGAAGGTCTCTTCTCTGTGCTTAGTTGTCGCTTGCCTCTGGTTCAGATTTACTAGCCTTGCACATGTGTTCTGTACTGTTCTTCAGCCGTCTTCGATACGAAGGTAGGTCGCATCATGCACAGTCCTCCTTCTGTCTATTCTCTGTAGCCCTCATCATCTGTGTTGTCCAAAGGTCCATCCATTTTCTGATATTATCCACCCAGTTTGTTCTTGGTCTTCCCCTTCCTGTAGCTCCCTCTATTGTTCCTTGTATCATCTCGTTCTCTATGTCGCCCTCTTCTTTCCTCATAACATATCCAAAATACTTCATCTTTGCTTGTTTTACAGCACCTAAGAATTTTCTTTCCACAGCTGCGGCTTCCAACACCCATTCATGTGTATAAAAATATAATAAATACAAAAGAAATGCTAAATGTAATTTCTTTAATTTCTTATGCTCAATTCCATTGATTGATGCTGGGTCATTTGATTTTGGCTTTTCATAAGTGCATAATGATGATGATTATAATAACGATGATAATGTTAATAAAAATCATTCAGCCATTCAATACTGCTACTCGCTGCAGTGCCTTTGGACTACCAGAATTATTTACAACATAGCTATTCAAGATGTTATTATAAAAATAATTGTGCTGCATTATATACAAGTGTAGAAAGACTGTTGCTAATTTTTTGGGACTGTATGTTGTTCACAGCTGATTTTGGGGTGTCAGCAAAGGGTTCAGGTCCAGAGCAGAAGAGAAGTACCTTCATCGGAACACCCTACTGGTATGCATCTCTCATTCCATGTTTCCCATTCCTTGCTATTTCAACTCATTAGCATTCTTCTTTGCTCTTAGTGCAATCTGTCAGTTTATTCATTCAAATTAGTCAAGTTATTTGGCTAATATTTCAGTTTAATATATTTCTATAATAAATTTTGTATTTGTCTTTTAATTTTATTGTAACTCTTGTTGCTTATTAAACCCTAATTACTGTCAGGGTGATATATATATATATATTTATTTATTTATTTATTTATATATGCAGCATGGCAACCTATTGGCTGAGTGCTTGCTTTGTAATATAAAGTGTATGTGTTCATAAAATCCCTTTTAGATGAATTATTCTGTAGAAACTGTGTTTTACCAATTCACTGCTTAATTGCATCAATCGTTCAGCTGTTTCTTGTCATTAGAGAACAGCTTTTTACTCAAACACATCTGTTAAAAGTAAAAGCCTGGCTGAATAATGTATGAGTTTTATTGGCTTATGATGTCTAGGATGGCTCCCGAGGTCATTGCCTGTGAAACTGTAAAGGACGATCCATACGACTTAAGAGCTGACATCTGGTCATTTGGTAAGTAAGATGATGATCGTGGTCTGAACTACAATATGAAATGTTTGCATAAGTATTCAGCAAGAGATTGTGAATATTTAGTATTGTTTCTCTCGGCCCAGAGCCCGCTAAATCAGATGATATCTCCCTCTACACGGGGCAGTCATTTCCATCTATGGTGTTGTCTTTAATTATCCAATGAACCTGTTATATAATTATGTACTGAAGTAAATATCTGTGTTCTGATAGCCATTGATTTGCTAATTAATTTTTATATGTGATCTCAATTAATGGCAATGCAATTGTAAGGATGCTACTGAAGTCAATAATAGGTTAAACAGTTTAGCACTTCAGCGATAAGTTGCATTCATTTTCCAGTCACTTTTGTGCATGCTTATTGTTAAAGTGTTAGAAAGTAGTGTTAATGGTGCATTAAAACTTGCATTGTCTGACTTTGTGACTTTGCGTGAAAATCTTTTTCTTCTAGGACTCGTTCATACATATTAATAAACTTTATGTGAATTGTTTTTTTGTGGTTTTATTTGTTTGTATGCAACTAGTGAGAGAGCAGAGACCATTTGCAACTTATATCTTAGATATCTACTCAGGATAACCCCAGAGAGTTAAGAATTTTTGATCAAGTTAAATATTGAAGATTTTTTTGTTAAATGAAGCGAATGGATACATCTAGAAGTTAGAGAGAAATTTGTCCTATGTCCTTTCAAACAAGCATTAACTGGAGATAGATATGAGCTGTAAAATCCCAACTACTTCAATATTTGATGTCTGTCTGTTTGAGACAGTTCTGTAATTATCTAGAATTAAAGATGAACTTTATTTATTCTTAAATTTGATATCACCCTTCATTCAACATTTTTTGCTCAGAAGTGCACACGCCTTGACGGCGTAATTGCAGTTGTACTGCAGAGCAATTGTGCATGAAGGACTTGCTCAAGGTCCCTACACAGTGACGCCCGGACGAGGGTCGAACGCGCTCATTCAGCGCATACTGAGTGTTACGGGTCGACCTCTCTAACCAATCGGCGACCGTGACACACAATATATGCCAGGGCCAAGAGGCAGATGTAAATTGTGCAAGGTATATTCATCAATTTCTGGTCCCTTGGTTCAGTACTAGAAAAAATATGGAACACGTCTGTTGTTGTGGACTATTGACATCTTGAATAGTAGTCCACCAACTGGCATGTTATGTATGTGTGTATGTACTCGTTTGTGTGTATTTATCTGATCATTTATATAGAACATATATGAAATGGTTTTGTTCCTTTTTCCAGGAATTACAATAATAGAATTCGCTCAGATGGATCCTCCTTACAACAAAATGAACCCAGGCCGTGTTTGCATCAAGATTATGCGCAGCGACCCGCCAACTCTTGACAAGCCAAAGAAATGGTAAGTTCACAAAGCATGTCTAGCATTTTGGATTTTCATGTTAGTGACCCTTGGATTTAAGCTGAAGTGTGTTATAGTGAATCTACTGAGGAATGAAAGAATTGTCCATATTTTTAATGTTTTTGGACACATTATTATAGCACCTATAATTTATTATATCCTATTTAGACATTTATAAAGCGCCTCTCGACTGTCACAAAATGGACAATTCAGAAGTGCTCTCAGTACATAAGTTTTGGGAAAGAAAGATTATGTCACAAAGGTGCTTGTTTAGTGCTAATTTAATCTACTGACTTGTGTTGCAACATTGTAATGATGCCTAGGGAAACCATTTGACAGCCTCTGTTTTGCAAAGCTGTCTCTTTTTATATGTATTTATAATCTCTCTGTCCCAAAACTTATGTACTGAGAGCACTTCTTAATAGTCCATTTTGTGACAGTCGAGAGGCGCTTTATAAATGTCTTTTGTGACTTAAATTTGTATTATTTAAGGTTTTAATGATATGATGCATTTTAAGCATTTTTGATGCACTTGTCCATTAATATTTTGAAGTGAAGTGTCACTGAGTCTACATTAAGGTTACATTTGATGCATTTCAGGCAAAATAGACCTATTTTGGAACATGCCATATATACAGATTTTCAGATATTTCAGTCTAATCCAGTTCCTAAAATTATCTTACATGTTCTGATAGTTTGAGCTCATAATCTGTTTGTCTCTGGAGTTACTCCAGTTATTGAGTAGTTGATGATTATGTTGTGGTGTTGTTTACAAGGTTGTTACTGTGGCCATTTCAAGTACACTTTATGACACTGACCACTTGAGTAGATATCTTGAAGGGGTGCTATATCAAGTATTGTTGATTGATTGATTGATTGACTGATTGATTGATTGATTGACTTGACAACGAGCCAAAACGAGAACCCACTAAAGAACACTTTGTTGTAATCAGGTTATGTTTGATATTTTGGGAGACATTTCACTGACCATGTTATTTCAGGTTTGTGTTATGATGAAGATTGCTTTAAGGTAACCTCTTCCATATTTCTGTCTACATTGGTATTTTGATTTTTTTTGGAATTTCAGGTCATCTGATCTCAACGACTTTCTTGCAAAATGCCTTCAGAAAGAACCTTCTAGTCGTTTTCTAGCATCTCAATTGTTAGAGGTTTGTTTCTGATGTTAATCAAATCCATAATAGACAGTAATGAAAGTTGAAAATCACTGATAGTATGTAACTTGCACCTGTGTAGAGTTAACATGCTGTAATTTTATTCTTCCTACATTACAAAGTGCTATAGCACAGTTATCCATGATGGATCGAACTCCTGATGATTTTATGCCTCCTGCTGTGTACCTTCATCAAATGGAAATTGGAAACAATTTTTAAAATAATGAGTAAAAGTATTTAATGTAGAAAGTCATTATCAGTTGATAACTTTACAGTAGGGGCAAAGCCTTGAAGGCTTATGTACAAGTTCAGTCAACTTCTGTCAATAGCTGGTTCATTTGGTTTCAACTTGTGGACTTAGTGTTGTGACAACGGTTTCTCAGACTGTTTATGTACTGATATATCTTATATCAATTTTGTTGATGAAGGTGGGCTATTTTTCTTCTTTCAATGGCAGCATTCTTTCCTACGGGATGTGGAGAGCAATTTGCCCTTAGTCCAGCTGATCAAAGAAGCAAAGGCAGATGTTACGATTGAGCTGTGCGATGTTGACAGCCAAGACAATCTGGTGAGCTTTGACATTTCACTTATCTTTGCAGTTTTAAACATATTTGCTGAACACTATTTGCATTTGTAGTATGTGCTGTAGTCAGACATGACTAATATACTAGACAGTCTGATATGAATTATTTTAAAAGGGTTTTGAAACTGAATCTTAAAGGATGGCTTGTTTATGATTTGTTTACTTCCCAGAGTTCACATGTTTAAGATTTGAAATTCAGTTTGACCATTTGTTTGTATTTCGCAGAGTTCCAGTCTTTCGAATTCGAACTCAACAGAAGACCTATTGGCCGATTCAGTCCATCCAAATAGATCGCCAACTTCAGAGGTTAGCCATTGATTTACTGCTCTACAAGTCAACAGATTTCATATTATTTGATTCAGAGATTATTCAATAATGAGATCATTGAATATGTTAAGTGCAGGTCTGATATATTTATGTTCTTGATTTAATATTTTGTTGCATTTGTCATGCTCTCACGATTTAGCTGAAACTGCAGTGAATGATACATAAAATGTTGTTAAAATACATATTTAAAAGTGAATTAGCAAATCATAATGCCATGTTGGATATTCATTCATTTATTCAGAACATAATGGAGCATTGATTTTGGTAGCAGTTGAAACTATCTACTGTGAGGTTCTCCCAACCCAGGTCCATCAAACAGAACAGTTCTTAAGCGTTGGTAAAACAGAATATTATTTTATGTGTGCAATCATTATGTGTGGGTGCTGTATAGAATTTTATAATAGATGGTGGTGGATGCATTAAAATGTATGACAAACAAACAGTAGTTAAGTTTTTAGGTTGTCTTCTTGCATGTGCACTTGAGCCAAAAGATCATTCCAACCATTGAAACTTCTTTTAGAACATGGAAATATTATTTTAAAACAGACCCGTGTTATTTCTGACAAACTGTGAATGTTTGCTGGGTTGTGTTTGTGACTGAGGAATGAAGATACAAGCCAATGCGGGTTTTGTAATTAATGCTCTCTTCAGATATATAACAGTTCTACAAATGGTGTCTGAGGATATCACATTCTGCTTATTGATACTCAGTGAAAGTTTTTAGCTTAAGAAATAATATTTGTCTTCTTTAGAAAGCAACGACTCCATCCAGTGATAAAGTAGTCGTTGAAATCCACACAGAAGAGCCACCATCCCCGAAGGAAAACGGACAAAAGGATATAAAGCTGAATGGCCACAAGGAGCCAAGAGCCACTCCCGAACCGGATGAGCACAGCCAGTCGGAGAAGGTCATCGAGGTCAATGGAGTGGAAAAACGCATCACAAACGGGAGGAGAGTGGTCGATGAAGAGGAACAAGAGCTGTCATTGGCCATTGCAGATGAAACGGATGAAGATATTGCTCCATTACAGCAGAGACAAGATGACGTCAGTGGCTGGCCCACAAATGGGTTTCATCAAGGGAAGTTTGGCACAAAGCCATCTCAACGGCTTCTGATCCAGTCCGGGCCGGTGGCAGCATATTCCGAGAGAAAGGCTGCTGCTGTGCGGTCACCAGAGGGAGTTGGTGCCGAAGGGAACTTTGACCGAGAGGTGAGTAATGTTACCATAATTTTACCACTGCTTTCTCTTTATTTCGGCAACCGTGAATGCTGTTAGTTCATTTCCTTTGGCCTGATATGGTACATAGAGCTGTTTGATTGTACTTTTGCTATCACTGCTTGTATAATGTGGTTGTCTCACACTCGACTTTCCACCATTTTGGGTTTATTCTTAATCTTATCTAAGGACTTCTATGGTGCCATTTTTTTATTGTCTAAGGCATCAGTTGATGGAATTGCCTCTAGTGAAATCACAGGCAGAAATTATAGTCGCTTCTTTAAAGAGGCTCTATATAAATTCGTGATTATAATTATGGAGACATGTTATGAGGTAAAAACATGTTCTCTGTTGTGTTTCTGGTATTGTCTTTTCTGCCCAGCCATAAGATTGTTTGACCTATTGACCTGAGAAGAGTGTCAAGTGGAATATAAATGAGTTTGTTCTCTTTACCTGCCTCACTGATGCTTCTGTCAACATGACGACTAAGAGATATTAGATCTTTTAACTGAAATTTGTGATCACGGAGGTTGTTCTCTCTTTGCGTGAGGCAGTTCTTTTGTATGGATCTTGAGCACTTACAATTGCTCAGCACCACTTCTGAACTTTGGAGGGAGTGTGATATCAAAGCATTTAGTATCATTATAAACTCTATAGCTTGTCTCTTTCATGGTGTTTGAAGGACGGTCGTTACCGATCACTTACAAAGACTCGAAGTTATGTCTACGAAGGGAAAATGATTACACAAAAGACGTCGAAGTTGGTCGTCTCTGGTGATGAAAACAGACAACAGGAGGAACATCAGACCAGGTTAATCACATGATATCATTTGTTTAGAATGACTGACTACCTTTTGAAAGTATTTATCAAAAGAAGAGGTACCTTAAGCTAGCCTGAGAGGCAGCCGTGGTTGTGAAATGTGCGCATCTTGATTTTTCTTAGTCATGGCGTCATATATGATGGCTGGTGGCCAGTCCTCTCCCTCATCATCTGATCTTCCCACTGACAACATAAGGTCAGTCTATTACTCATTGTGGCTGAGTTGTTTTTAAATAAAAGGTAGCACACAATCACCTACAGCACTGACTCTGTGACCAAACTCCACCAGTGTTTGTCTCTGGCAGACATCTTTAAAAAATTCTGACCATGATCTTTTGTTGATGGTCCAGGATGCTAACCACCAGAATGCCGCAAACCCGTATTTAAGCAGGAGCTACATTTTAGATTGCATTCGGATACATTATCTAATGTCAATTTTCCATTAAGTACGCACTCTGTTTTTCAGCTTTTCATCCATTATTTGTTTACCTGAGGTGATTGATACCTGTTTAGATTAGTTCGACAGTCATGCGTGGAATGCCTTTGGGCGGTGTGTGAGGCTATTACATAAATGTTTTGAATAATGTGGTGCAATTACAGCTACAATTCTGCATCTGCAAACATGCATTCACTCATTCAAGACCAACATTTTGACAGCTTAACTATTGATTTTATTTATGACCCTGTCAATCTGTCAAGAATTTCTACCACGTAGTTGCAGTTATTTATCGTAAGCTTTTCGATGATTTGAGGATTTTGATTCGTATTCCCTGTGACAATTCATTGCAAGCGGGAGCTTAAAGTTCTGTGAATAAGATTTTATACATGCTTCAGAATATATTTTGTTTATATATTTTAATAGCATATTTAACAAATTTAATAACATATTGTAGCCAAACAAATAATATGTAATTTGTGTTTATTTGCATTTTTGGCTATACAGAGTGAAAGTCAACAATTGATGCCATTAGCCCTTTGACAACCAGTGTGTGCTAAAATGTATGGGAAAACATATGTTGCTGGTCGTTAAAGAGTTAAGAAATTGTGTGCTAAGTTGAGTGATAAGGTCCCCTACAAAGTTACTCTCAATGTGGAGTATTGAAATTGCACATTTGGGACTATCATCAGTGACTCAATTGACTCGTGTCATGTTCTCTGATGACTATTCTTAGCATGACAAGACAATAAATATAACCTTCACACAAGACCTCATCCATTTGCACTTATGGCCTAGGACAATATGAACTTTATAATGTCCATGCTGCTAAAAATCACCTACAACACTGACTACGTGACCAAACTCCACCAGTGTTTGTCTCTGACAGTGCCAGTCCCAAGCCTGTTAAGAGGGCAACAATAATGATCTTTGTTATCACATAGTGTCACTAAACTAAAACCAATACTTCGACATTAGGACCATGTTGCAATAATTGCTGAAACTTGTCACCTGTTGTATTTTGACAATTCGAACAAATGAATATGTAATATACATTCTGCATTACAGGCATGATTGCCCAACGTCAAATCTTTGCATGTGTGGGACTGCTCTTGAAAGAGACATTTAATAAATTATTTTACCTTTTGGACAATGATATGTGGTCTCATTTCAGGCTGACTTTACGTTGTGTTCAGTTGTAAGTGACACTGGACTAATAATGATTCCCGCTTTTCATATTTCTAGAAAGGCCAACATGAGAGCTTTGAAACTGCTGCAGTTTACTGAAAACCGACAGCTGGAAGTCTTGAATCAGCGCTTCATAATTCAGAGGGACAATCTAGAGAAACAGTTTGAACAGGAACTCAGGGTGAGCCGTGTTGTAATGTCGATGATATTTTATATATTGAATGACAAGTACAACTATTTTCCTTATGTAATGATCATGCCACCCTTTAGTTTTGTCTGAAGGGTAATGTATTAAATGATATTTCATCAGTAAGGACTGCTCAAAACAGAATATCTTTTATAAGTAGAACAACCTGGCACTGTGTGTATTATCAATGCAGGCTAATATCTGTATGCATTTTCATTCCGTGTAGACAGAGCCCGAAATATCTTGCTGTCATTGGCTGCAAATGTTTACTCTGGTGTAAATAACTTTTAAGAAGCATATTGTAATATTGTTAATATCAATCCAATTGATTATTTTCTTAGTTCTCTTATTTTCTAATAGTTATGAAAATCTTCTTATTTGTCATGTCTGTAGATAGAATTAATGAAGCTTGCATTGGCTTATGAGTCTACTTGTATAGCAGATATTTTCAACCCTGCTGTAACTGTTGGGTTTGGATGTTGACTCATTTTGTTTGTTTGATTGATGGTTGGTGATAGGACAGTTTAAAAAGCTACAGCGTGGACTGCGAACAGTTGGCAAAAGACCAGAAACAGGAAATTGAGAAGCTGGAAGGAAGGCAACTGATGGAGCATCGAACACTGTCAAAATCTATTAAAGACCAACAGGTCAGCAATCACACAGAGTTTATTTTTATCCATATTCAGGATATTGAGTTAAAATTTATCTCTTTTTTTACACAGAAATGGCATGTGAAGGAAAAATGCAAACACGTACACTTACAGGCATCAACTCCAGTAGCGACATACAAACAGACAAAGAGCTAGTAATCAGAGTTTCACTCAAATATTGATATTCACAAGCACAGGCAAAAGACACTTACTTATAGTGGAACATAACCATAAGCACAGACACTTAAAAAATCATTTCTTTTTTTATTGGTATTTATATCATTTGTAAGAACAGATTTTATCCAGCTGTGGATTTGAACGGCTCATTTGTCCGAACTGCTTGGATGAGATGAATCGTTGTTTTTTTTTAGGATAAGGACCTAAAAGCTTTCCAAGACAGCCTGAAACGTGAGTTGAGAATTGCCAAACGTGAGAACAGTGGAGTTCCAAAGAACGTCCAACGCAGGCAACTGGAACAGAAGGAAGTGGAATTCGCTGAAGCGGTAATTATCCAAAGCTCTCATATTTCTCTTCTCAGTCGATTGGTTTTGTGTTTGAGAGATGCTTAAGTTGATAATCCTATATGCTCAAACTTAATAATGATGCTTGAAAAGCATCTGAGTATTGTGATAGTAAATCTCTGATTATGGAAATGGATGATCAATTGAATTGGATCTCTTTTGATGTGATGAACATGCCCTTTTATTTTTTTTATTTATGAGTTGTTTGTCAACATAACACATTGACTTGTGCATTCTGACAATGTGCTATTGAAATTATTATATTAGATTTCCTCTCTGGTGTTATAATTAGTGATTCTTATTCAATCAGCAATTTAGGAACACCAATTAAGGTATTGTTCGATAGGTATATTTGGGTAGTGTGTAGTAATATTTATGAAGCTAAGTGCCAGTGTGTTATGGTAAGGTAGGACATTTGCTTACTGATATAAATATTTTCTGAAGAAAATAGTTTCATAACTGAGAGTGGATTGTTGGTTTATTGAGTAGTCCATATTCCTCAGAGTCCAGACTTACATTATTCAATAAGGTTGTTTGGTCATCTCTCTGTGTTCATATCTAAAACTGTAACTGTTGGTAAAATAAGTTTAAGTTGCTGGACTTTGATTTTAGATATCTATCTCTGTCTGTCTGTCTCACTCCGTCTGTCTCACTCTGTCTGTCTCACTCTGTCTGTCTCACTCCGTCTGTCTCACTCCGTCTGTCTCACTCCGTCTGTCTCACTCCGTCTGTCTCACTCCGTCTGTCTCACTCTGTCTGTCTCACTCTGTCTGTCTCACTCTGTCTGTCTCACTCCGTCTGTCTCACTCCGTCTGTCTCACTCTGTCTGTCTCACTCTGTCTGTCTCACTCCGTCTGCCTCTATCCATCCATCTCTGTCTCTTCACTCTCTGTCTCTCTTTTTCTTTCTCTCTCTCCTTGTATCTATTTGTTCTGCTCAGTCATTTATCTAATTTTTCTTAACATATAACTCACCTTTTTCAAATTGTGTTGTCACTTATTTTTAGAATATTAAGCTGATACTTAACTTGGTTTTTGAGGTTCCTTTTTTAGCATCTTGTGAATTAGACACCGGTAAGATGGAAGTTACAAATTACAATTAAAAGTGAATTGTTTAGGAGCGGACGCATCACTGGACTTAGATCTGTCTCTGTCTGTCTGTCTCTTACTCTGTATCTCTCCATCTCTCTCTCTGTCACTGTCTCTCTCTTTCTTTCTCTCTCTCTCTTCCTGTATTGCTTGTTTTGCTCAGTCGTAGGTCTCATTTTGTTCTCAACTTAAAACTGACCTTTTTCAAATTGTGTATCCACTTGTCTGAGAGATTTAGGCTGTTAGAAATTTTTGAAAAGTTTGACTTGGTTTTGGGTGCCATTCGTTGACATATTGTGAATTAGACACATGTGGAAGTTAGTAATTACACTTAAAAGTGAACTGTCTAGGAGCGAACATACCGTGAGCACCAGAGTGAAATGATGAAGAAAGCTTTGGATCGACTGACGACAAAACACCGAAACGAGATGGCAGGCCTTGAATCAAAGTTACTGGAAGAGAAACATAATCTCTTGAGAGGTACTTGTATTTATATTGTCCTCTTGCTTATACTTAACCTCTATCTACTAAAGTACCTGTGATTAGGTTGTACTATGAGAGTCATTTTAGAAGTTGTTAAATACAGTACACTATTTTAGAGCATTTTTTGTGTGTCATTCATGAAGCATTAAAACCCAAATGCATTCATTGTTTTGAAAACAGTTGATTTTCATTGGTACACAATTTAAATCAAAAGTTAACTAAATTCTGAAATTTTTCGACTGTAATATTTATATTTGATGAATTTGTGCAAAAAGTAATTCTTGATTCTGATATGTAATTTGTTGATTGTCTGATTGTAGTGTACGAAGGTCAGTTGTGGAGTCTGGAGGAGAAACGTCTGAGTCAGAAGACAGCATTATTCCAGCTACAGATCAACGAGGAATTTGAACAGCACAAGGACCAGGCAACCTTCCGACATGCACAGGTTAAGAGAAACACACTCTGTCAGTTAATTAGCAATTAACTTTGTAGGAACCAACTTACTCTGAGGTGCTTTGATAAAACCATTGCTCTACGGTTGTTGAGGTAAGTAAGCAAGAAATGTTAGCACTAGTCATATTTATACAATTACATGGTACATCACGTTTATTTTCCAAGCGCTTTGCTTATTCTATCATCCTCTCAGCAACATAAGTTAAGCCAGTATAAGCATACATTGAGTGCTCACTATACTTTGACTGCTTATTATACTTCAAGTGCTTTGTAGTGCTCAGTTAATTCATTGATTAATTTTAGCATTTATATAGCACCTCATCAAGGAGTCTACTTGAAGGCACTCCAACTTAAGGCATAGTTATTTATTATGAATAATTATATTGTAAGTGCTCAGTATAATCCGAGGTCTCAGTTTACTAAAGTATTTGGCATACTTACTGTCTTCATTATAGTTAGAGCAGGCTTAGTATGAGTAGATTATAGTTAGGGTTTAGTATAGCATTCATTGATACCTTCTGCATTATTATGATAGCACTACAAAAGTTATAAGTGTGAATTAGATTAGGTCAACGATAAGACCCGTTGACACTATAGTACACTGTCGTTGGTGAACTGCTAAGAAGCATCGTTATGTCTTTCAGGAAACAGAACAGGCCAAGCGATCTCACGATAGAGATCTTGTGAAGTTGAAGCAGAAGCTGACGGCTGATGGGAAAGAAGCAGCCAAACAGCAGAAGATACAGATGCGATTGGAGACACAGCGCTTGAAAGAGACGTTCAGAGCGACGACAATGACAAGTGAACAGGAGAAGGAGAAACTGAAAGAGGTTCTCATTCATTCGTTCATTTGATCACTTAATCGTTCATTTAATCGTTCATTTGATCATTCGTTCGTTCATTTGATCGTTCATTCGTTCGTTCATTCATTTGTTCATTTGATCATTCATTTGTTCATTTGATCATTCATTTGTTCATTTGATCATTCATTCATTCATTTGATCATTTGATCATTCATTCATTCGATCATTTATTTGATCATTCATTCATTTGATCATTCATTCATTTGATCATTCATTCATTTGATCATTCATTCATTTGTTCAGTTGACCATTCATTCATTCAATCATTCATTCATTCAATCATTCATTCAATCATTCATTCATTTGATCATTCATTCGTTCATTTGATCGTTCATTCATTCGTTCATTGGATCATTCATTCATTCGTTCATTGCTTCTGAGCATTAACTATCATGATGTATTACATTTCAGAGTTGTAGGTGTAACTGTGATTATTATATTAATTTTTAATACACCTAGCAGAAGAAACTGATCAGAGGTATTGAATATCACTAAAAGGAAACATTCATCAGTTAGAAAATATTGCTCAGATAACTAGCTAGAAGTGTCACCAGTGTTAGACATGCACACATACAGACCTACACACACAAACAAAGACACATGGCTACAAACACACACACTTGCACACACAGACAACAGACACTCACACACAAACACACCCATACCTACACACACACAAACACACCCATACATCTCAAGCCCAGCTCAACCAAAAGACTCCCAAATAGAATGTATGCAGTACCTCAAAGTATGGACTATTCTAAGGCACTCTCAGGATGTGCAGAATTTTCTCATGGATATACAATTGAGGAGCAGTTCCTTTTAGATGGGAAAAGACTTGGTCCCAGGACAGGTATAGTTTTATTGGTAATTTTATTTTGCTTCGTCTCTTGTAGATTGAGGAAAAGCTGAGAGGCAGAATCAGAGAGAATCATCAAAGACAGGATGCAAAAAATAGACATACTCTGGAAAACTTTGAATCTGAGCATACAACCTACATTTCTGAACTTAAGCAGCTGAATGTAAGGATATCAGAACATTTTATTACTGTTTTCAAGCATGGATGAATATATGTGTATGCATACATATGTATATGCATACATATGTATATGCATACATATGTATGTACTTGATTGTTCTGATACATTCATGCCAAATGCAAGACACTTAATGAGTTAATCCATGGAGGCCCTGTCATCAAATTGTCATCATATAACCCTGCTAGGATTCAACTTATCTGGATGGTCATGCCCCAGCAGCTGTCTAAAAAAAAGCCTCTCTTATCTTGAAACATTTACACTGTTCAACCTCAGTCCAGGATTTTGAATCGTCACAGACCAGGACTCTCAGATTCAGCAGCTGAAGTTATCGTCAGCTCTTTTACTTCTCGTTCATCCTCAACACTTGTTCATGCTATTGTGGTCTCATGCACTATTCAGCCTAATATGACATGATCTCTTTACTGTTGGATTTGCTGGTGGCACCTAAGAATGTCGATGTGGTTTGTGGGATGTTATTTGTTTTTTCGTTTGTTTTAGGATGAACGAATGTCTGAACTTGAACAGAGGCTGGCCGATAAATTGGACGAGGAGAAATGCCGATACAGAGCCGAATTAACTGATTGGCAGTTCAATCTTAGCTCCCGAAAACGGGTTTGTTGTGCTCTTGGTTCTTAGTTTATGTTCTTAGTTAGTTCTTATCTGGTCTAACGACTTCTATAGCACCATCGTCAGACGCAAATTGCCATCAAGACCTTAAGTTACTGGTTGGTTCAAGCAAGGCCTCAGTAACATAATTATGTGTTATAATCACTGAATGCTGACTGAATTTACTGGATTGATTGGTTTTTGCTTAGGGTTATGAGAGTGTACTAGAAGTGACTTGTAAACCAGTGCAGCAACATTAAAGTGTTGAATTGTATTCTCACCTTTTGCTAGACATAGTTTCACATCTTTTGTTCTAATGATAGAGTTTCAAGAATAAAGGGCAGTATGAGTTTGCTAATCCATTGCAACTAATCTGGAACATGTACCTTGTGTATGTGGAGGAACTTTGCCACTATGCGATGGACCACAATGACTCCACCGCTTCCAGGAAGAGGAATTCAATGTGGTTGATGGAAGTTGTCATCTAGATGTCTTGGGAAGGCTTGGATAAGTGAGCTGGCAACTACAGTATAGTACCGAAATACAGCGGAAAACATTGGTAGAGGACATGAAATAGAGGAAAAAATGTGGAAAGAGGAACATGACAATGTCACTGACAGCGCAGAATGAAAAACGAGTTCTGTAGTTGAAGCAGTAACTGAGAATAGCAAAGCTTGCTTTAGCAGGAAAATTGCAACATGAATGAAAACTGCAAAGATAACATGTAAAAAGACATTGACAATCAACAGGAAAATGATGACAATGCTGAAGAGATCGAAGCAGGACACAAACAGAAATTGCAAATTAGAAAGGAAACTTGATGAAAATGCTTTCTATTTTGACATTTGATTGTTTCATCTGTAAGAAATTGTAGAGTGCTGAAATGATTCCTTTAAGATTTTATGCCATATATATCTGCATTTATTTATTTATTTTTGCCTTTGAGCAGACATTAGAAGAAGAGTTTTCCTGGCAGTTGGCCGAGCAGAGACGCTTCTACAGCCAGGTCAGCCACTCTTCCGCTTCTTACCCAACGCCGTTGCCATCTCCAGTGCAGGAATCCACCTCCAGTTGGATGAATTCAGAAAACCACATCTCCACTGCCCTCTGAGAGGCGTTGAGGGTGTGTCTCCCCGTTTTATGCTCAATGGGTAATTGTTGAATTTGACGATTTCTTCTTAGTCGCTAACTTGTATATTTATAAATGAAGAATTGTTGTGATAATCAGAGGACCATATTCATTGGGCCCACTGCTTTTCCGTGTTTGCTACTGGTGGTCCAGGGTGTGCCCTTTGAATATGGCTAACAGTGCTGGGAGTTGGGCAAGTCCAAAGAAACTGTGCATGACATGACCCTGCTGTAGCCTGAGAAGACCTGTTACAGCCATAGCCTATATAATCTTTGTCATCATGTTGACTGACATGAACACCATTTAGAGAAGTGATAAGTCCTTGTGACATGCAGAGCACAATATGCAATCCTGGACAATGTTTGAAATACATTGTCATATCATGTGTTCCCCTTACTCCACTTGTTGCCTGCAATGCACTGCATCACTGAATTTGATCAAAGAGTATTATTAACCCATCAGCATTTTCTAAAATACTTTTGGAAAACATATGCGGCTCATCGTTAGAGGATTTACGAGCTTTTTGGGCTATTTTTGAGAAGGCAACAAACTTCTTTGGGGCTAATTGGCTCTAGTTCGCCTGCAAGTTGAGTAAAGGCATTAATTAACTCTCTGAACCCTGAACAGTGGTGCATCTTCAGGACGTTGGATACACTACAGAACCCATTTGTGACCTAGTTTTTGGTCGTTTGACTTAAACTGCTGGAATTGCTGGTCAATGTAGATGTATATGTAAGTGGTGCTTAAGAAATGTGGTCTTGTATATTGTGTTACATTACGTAGAGGTCATAGTAGCTGATTGATTGAGTGCCTGCCTTGCAATACAGAGAGTACGGGTTCGAACCTCTCTCGAAGCGGTTGCTGTTGCTGTGCTCTTGGTTATTTTCATTGGTTGCAAATTTACCTTTATATTGTGCTTTTTCTTGATCAATCCAATCAATTATAATGCGTCCTTGGTCTTATGCATTTCATTTTAAGCAACAGCATAGCTGACATTCGACGAACTAGATTTTATCATTTTCGTGTCAGTGTTAAAACCAAGCTGTGAATGATTTGTGCACAAAAGTTAAGATTTAAACCATTGATATGACTTCAGGAAGAAAACCTGACTGAAGTAACATGTGAGAAAGATATTAATTGGTCATAAACCATTTACCCTTTCAAGATTGCTAGGCTTCCATCTGTAACAGCCAGCTGTTCATCGACTTTGATAGGGATTACAACTGCAATGTTCCTTCAAGTATATCCATGTACTTGTCAGAACGTGACAGTCCAGGTCTTTAGGGCTTAATTTACCTATGTAACAATAAATAACAGTTGGAGGTTCTTTTGACCTTTTAATAACAGCGGGGATTGGTTTTCTGTGCAGTGTAGTACCCACTTGTCATTAAAGTGATAAGACACTGGATAAACGCCATAAGTATATACAACAAAACTTAGAGGGCAACATCTGAAAATTAAACTGAATGCAATTATTGATTATTATTGTGAAGCTTCCAGGATTTTATGCAGCGCATTGAACTATAATGTAAAATAAATTAATATTCAGATTGGCAATAGAGAGCTTTTCATACGATAGAAAATGCATAGTCTCATGTATGCACACGTATGTACCTATGCACATTTTACATATTTGCCCATGTCTAGATTTTTATGTATATAAATAAAACACATAATTATTTAAACACTATTTATGTATTTGCAGAGTTTAATCATTATTTTGTCTGTTTTATTGATATCATGCTGCATAGACACAGCAAGCAAGCTGTAATTTCAGATGTTTCAATTGTATTTGCAAGGCTTAAGCTGTGCAGCAGTTTATAATTTTCTGCATTCCATCACAAATTGAGGTGTATTTCACTGTCATTTTGAAGACAGAAGTTTTCTGGTGTTTTCATCTTCATCACATTACATCATGTTGTATTGCATTTCAATGAATCACATTGCGTCGAATCACATTAAGTCACGTTGTTGTACATTCCTGTTTTATAAACCGGTTGAGATAACTTTTTCGTGTCTGCTATCGCTGTATCCTGGTACATTAATGATATTATTCCATTTGCTAATGTATTCGTTTGAGTAAAGGTGAATTTAATTTTGTTGGACCATAAGTAGATTTTACAGAAGACTTTGATGATTGCTCGGTGTTAATTTTTGTTTTATTGGGTATTCTGAGAATTGTTGAGGATTGGAGAGGTGCTCTTTGTGTCGATAATGAAGAACGATTGTGTTTTTACTGATGGTAGTCTTCTCACTTCTGAGTTCCTTTGGTCATATGGTAAGATAGTGAGTATCTATTCCATAAGTATTTACTTATTTGACTAATAAAAGATCCTTAGAAAGGATTTACTTTTATACCGGGTGGATTATTTTTACCTGCCATCTTCTAATTTGTATTTGCATTTTTGCTCTTCATGTGTGCATGTTTCAATGAGCTTGTTTTTCTTTTGTGTTGAAATCAAAGCCAATCCTTTGATTATCACAAAGTCTCTGTCATGTAAAGTGTAACGGTCCTGTGTTTCCATGTAAACGTATCCACATGTAATACACAGATTTAAATTTGATTGCAAACAAGACTCTGTGAGCAGTAGTTTGTTGCTGTTTGCATTGTCTTGTAAAAACTTCTTGTCATATAGTACCTTTCCAGTTTTACGGATGCTTCATCTAAATAGTCTTACAGTAATATTACTCTAGTGTTACTGTAATACGGCGCTAGCATTGCTCTATTGTTAATGCAATGTTGTGACAGCATTCCTGGAGATTGCTCTAATATTTATTATTATTTGTGTAGCAAACGCTATTCTCCTTTAAGTCATTGGACGTGTATTTGACGCCATTCAGTGGTCCATCTTTTCTAATTAATTAATTTCTTGTGTATGCATAATGCAGAAGTCTCCGCTGCCGGTCATACTACTTCTTATTTCTTTATCAAGAGATCATCTCTTCATTCAATGCACTTAAGCTCTTAGTCACAAATAATCTGGTCAAATGATTTATGCAATATTTGATTTTTACGAGAATATCTAGTTTTCCGAGTATTTGATTTTATGCGAGGTACATGTTTGCAATATGTGACTTGATTTGTATGACAGAGAATCAAGGGAAATTATTTCTGAAAAGTACTGTAAGTCATTTATTCTAGTGTATAGTTCGAATGATCATTCTTAAAATGGCACTGCTGAGTTGATTGCTGGTCACTTTTGAGCTTGACATTTCTTGTGTTATTCTCTTACAATGTAACTATTGTGCAATTATTGTATCTGTGACAAATATCATTGTCTCTTGTAGCAAAAACTAGTTTACCCAGATTAATTTATTAGTTTATTTTAATTTTTAACTTATTTAATTCTTAGTCATTAATTTTTGTCTTTCTTTTGATTGAAATGTATGGCTGTGTTAAAGATATAATGTGATTATTTACTGCTGTTAAAAAACTTTGACTTAAATTGATTGTTTGGAACAGACTGACGAAGCAGACACAAGTAATAATTATCTTGAATGAATAATTAATAATGAATAAAAGTGAATGAATAATTATTGAATGAATAATTAATAATGAATGAATAAATTAATACTTAATGTATGAATAATTAATAATAAATTTACTTTCTGGATACTGAAGGGATCAGTTTGAGACATTTTATAATCAGCTAGATAAAAACACTTAGTAAATTTGGAACTAAAATTACTATAATAGTAATATATATTTTTCTTAGCAGCGTTTCATGTTTTCGGATAAAAAAATTATTGATTCAAACTAGCCAATGCGAACTGTCCGTTTCTTTTCTGATATAACCAGCCAACATAACTATATGTACAGCAACATTAATAAATAATTCAACCTAATTATAATAGCTTCCAAAAATATATGTCAACATCTGGCAAGAGATCTTTTACACCAAGAACACCAAGTTATTTGTTAACAGCACCAAATTTAGCTAAATGAGGCAGAATAAACCAGTGTAAATTTCATTTAACTTGAGACAGACAGTGTACATGTCCATCTGTTTATGACCTGTCTAATGCTAATTAATAAATTAGTTAATTAGTCTTTAATAATGGTCTCATGCACGGCATAATTAGATTACCACAAGAAATAGTCTCAAAGGATAGCACAGTATTAGCAACGAACTCTGCGTGACGTCTCTTAAAATGTACAACAAGTACAATGTGACAAATTCACAAGCAAGTGGCAATTAAAATCATTGATTAGAATTCTTGGCAAGAAAACCTTTCCGTCTCCTGGGAAGCATTGGGTTTTACATACAATGCCTAGCCGATAAAAATTGCAGTGGGTCTTGCAAACCTCAGCACAGTAGGCTTCAATCTGGGCTGGATATGTTCAATTATACAAACACCATCAATGGTAAACCTTCTGTACTCTGATTAATCACATGAGGTGTACAGTTAGCAAAGCGTAAAATCATGCATCAGAATTTCAACACCTTTGTACATGTTAAAGAGGGAAAATTCAGCATTAAACAGGTCAAAACATCTGATATTGAATTCAACTTAAGTAACTTAGCATTTTATATACAGCTTACCCGCAGAACTCATAAATTACTTTTACAGCCTCCTGTTCCCGTCTTGAAGGAGAGGGCGCCGGGAAAATCGGGATTAGTCTCACCTGATTAGACATTAATTGAAGATTAATATTATTGTGCTTTAGAGAGTTGTGCTGTAGGAGTCATTATTAGATAGGCTTAGATTCAACAAAACAGGCCATCATGTAGATTCAGAGGTCCTGACATCATGCAATATCTTTCTGTGATTTTGGAATCCAAGATTTCAACAAAGTTTGACTTCTTTGCTGTTACTTATAATTATCTGCTATGGGATGTTTCATTCTGTAAAATTTAGCTTCTGTTTAGTTATCTGCACTTTATAAATATTCTTATAACAGTGATGATAATAATAATAATAATAATAATAATAATAATAATAATAATAATAATAAATTGTCTGTGGGAGAAGAGTATAAAATACTGAAATATGCTCAGAATTGTCAACTTAACTGCTATGGTTAATATAATCGATGAGGTTATCCACCTTGTTTTAGCAATCTTTATTAGAGAATCACATGAGGTCAATTTCCCTTTCCGTTGCCTTTCCAACTCTATACCATGCTATGCTATTACGTTCTGAGGCACATTATCCAGATACCAATCAACAGCTCTTTTTGGTTTAAAACATACATGCTTACCCTGCAGTTCTTGAATGACTCGTTAAACAATATGGTGTGTTAAGATAAAAACTTTGCAGACATAGGCCTATATAAGCCTATCATTTTGTGGTCTTATGTATATGAAATGGACCTTCTTGGTATCAACAATATCCATCATGGCTAAAATAAAAATGGTACTCACAATATACAAGAGTAAAACTGTCACAATATGCAAGAGTAACACTCACAAATATTGACAAATTCACGAAATGGACACAAAACATTAAAACAGACTCATCGGGATACCTCGCACATCTCCAGCCTAAAATTTCTGTCCACAAAACATAACGACAAAATTTAATCTAAGACCATCATCGGAAAGAACAACAATCAAGGAATGTGTATAAATCACTTCAACTCTTGCTAACTATCCTTCTTAGGAAAAATAACAACATCATTTCAGTGGAATGCAATTGTGGATAACCCTTCCAAGTTTCCAAGAGGATTAGTGCATATATATTAGCATTAACAGAGCACAGGATTTTATGATCAAGGCTTGTTTTCATGAAGCATATCTACAGCTATTGTTGATCCAATGAGAATTTTGTTGAATCAGTTAAACTCTCAAGTTATGCTGGCATTCTTTGATCACATTCTGTCAAGCACAATGCATAACCAAGAACATATATGTATGAATAAGCTTCAAGTTAATTGTATGAACATGGCTAGGTATTGCGATCCATATTCACAGCAATTATGATCACAGATGAAACAATCAGCACAAGATCATAGAGACTTAATTCAGTGTTGAATCATGATTAGTCTCAAGGTTCAAACTATGATCAAGCACAATGAGGTTCACTTCGGATCATGAAACAAATTTCAGCAACATTCTCGTTTAGGGTCAAGTGAAACTGATGGTCAAGATGCAACACTTAATTAATTAATAATTATGATCACAAAATAAACAGCTCTGAACAAACAACAACTCATAATAATCGCTTCACACTCTGAGCAAGTGGTTCTTAACCGATTTGCATGTCAACCCCCTAAGATTTCTAAATTCCCAAAGTAGAAGCCTCGTATTTTCAGGTCAAATTAAGTCTCTACTGTAAAATTATTTAAATAGTAACATGATTACTAAACTGTTTATTGACACTAATATTCGAAAAATAAGAAAAAAATCCAATCATTTTAATGTGACGTGTGTTATAATAATTTATGCATATATATATATTTGTTTAATAAATCTGAATTTATTCTTGTTTCTCCTCACTCATGTATGAAATACAGCGTTCCTTTTTGGAGAGAACTTCGAAAGATATGTTCAATCAACCAATCAATGAAACCTGTTATAGCACCTCTTCAAGAGATCTACTCAGAGACGTTCTGTTGTTGCAAATAAAACAAGTAGACCAAGCAAGTGTTTTCTTTGAACTGCTTGGGACTGCTGCCATTTGTGATGTCCAAGAATTCTCCAATGTCTCCACTTCAAAAGCAATTTTTTGCAATTTCATCAATGATTTCCTCTTTCAAAGGATCTTCATTGGGCATGCCACATAGCTGAAACAGAAATGGGTTCCTTACCCAAGTTTGGGTGGATAAGTAGGTCAAGTAGCATGTACACCGAAAATATACTGAAGCAGGTAACTCTATGAAAATGACACTATAACCAAATTACAGCATTAAAATTTAGGACCATACAAATTATAATTCTAATTTTAACCATTAAGGAATGTAGAGGTTTTGATACTCCATGTCAGGGCATGGAGTCACAAATACTGGACCCACTCCTTACACCCCTAAGAACTGAATCTTACACCTCTTGGGGTGGCAGGACCCCAGGTTAACAACCACTGCTCAAGAAAAACACACCTCTCAGACATAACACTGACTAGTAAAACTCCATATTTGTTATAAAATTCACTTAAAACACCAGCTAAATGATACAACCAACAGCAACTTCACACACGAAAGAGATTATTTATTCAAGTGAATTCACTTACAGAAACTTATCTAAAAAGATGAATTCATTCATTTAGAAAGAGAATCAATTTAGAGATGATTTCAATGAAAAGATAAAACGGCACATAGGCGACTGAGAATGCTTTGACAGTGACAAATTGACATGACCCCAATGGCTTGGACGCATATAGGTGCCATGACTAACTGATGTCAGGTTTTGCAACTGCTTTAAAGGAACGTGATCAACGTTAAATCGCCCACTGATAAAGTACATAACATAAGGATAGTCATATATATTAGCTACCTTTGTGATATTTTCAGATTCATTCAGCACTTAAATAAACTTAAACTCAATGTTGCCAGGATGTAAAGACATCCAAACCACAGCGATCAGGCCCCATTGGTCCCATTCAGAGAAATCAAAAAATTCCATTAAAAACGACAACTTCAAAGTTGACTTCATTCAATCTTATTTGGCCTCATATGCAGCTTAGACAGATGAACAATGGCTTAGTTTGATCAAATCCTCTGCAAATGAAACCAAAATGAGAATAGCAATGATGGACAACTTCAACGTAAAACCATAAAATCATACAAAAGACCGAGTAAACAGTGAACACTTTTTCAACAGCATCACTCACTCATGCACTTCAATCACATCGACATCACATTCCGGTTGCTCGGCCGATCGCATGTGATGCCATGTGGGGTCAGCAATCATTCTCAAAACGTGTGACGAGGACTGATAGAAGCAACAACGGAATTTCATTCACAACGGGGGACCAGCGCGACTAGGATGAAGAGCATCAACACTGGCATCCTCCTTCCGGTGGAGATGGGTTTTCGGTCAGTTGGCGCGTCTGGGAGCTGTTTGAGGCGGCCGTATCGGAGTCCAGACTTTCAGACATCTTGTCACAGATGATGTCCACCAGTCTCTCAAAGACGGCCTTCACATTGATGTTCTCTTTGGCAGATGTCTCAAAAAACGTCAGACCTGGAAAATTCATTAGAATAAATTATATTATAAATACTCATAGGTCTCCAATTTAGACCATGAATGACTAGAGAAGGTACACAGTACCGGTTTGAATGATTCGATCAAGTACAACTGTATGAAAATAGAGGCCCTGAAAGATTAGATCATCATAGCACTGATTTGATAAAGTACAAAGGTACCACAGTACAGAATTTGAGACATTCAAGTACAAGAGAATCACAACACAGGTCTTGAATGATAGGATAAAGTACAAAGGTAATCGTAGTGCAGGCCTAGAAAGATTAGATCACCACAGTATAAGCTTTGAAATCTAATCTAACTGATGGTTATGGTTATTCATTCATTCACAAAAATTTTTTTAGTAGAGTGCCCTTTCAAGGAAACTACTCAAAACTGCAGCCTGGAAAAAAATGAAAGTTTTCTAATGGCCATAAAAAGTATGAGTATACAACTTAGGGAAGAGACATAACTCCATGGAAAAGCCATTCCAAACCCTACGGCCTACCTTAGAGAATGCATGTTTTTGCATAACTGCAGCACTGGCAAATGGAACCACAAGAACCCCCCTCTTAGCAGAGCAAAGGGAGCGGCTACATCGGGCCTTCAGCATGGATTAAAGGTCTCTCAGGTAGGTTGGTGCAAGGCCAAATTGGCATGGCCAGACCAGAGAGACAACTCTACACTCAATGCGCTGTCGGACAGGAAGCCAATACAGAACCTTCAACCTATATCTTGTGACATGGTGATATTTTGGTATTTGGTCATTATGTTGTGCTACAGCTTGCAGAATACTAGATATAATACCATCTCTGCTACTCTACTTTGAGTGCACCGGGTCGCCACTCTTTCCGCTCTACTCAGTGTCCTATTTGCCTGCACAAATACTACACAAAATCATGCCTTCTCAGTGGTTGACCCCTCGCTCTGGAACACGCACCCATTGGCGTTGTGCTTGTCACCCAATGTCCACTCAGACTCTTTTTATACCCGCCTTAACTTTTCCTTTCATGAGCGCTCCTGAGTAAAAGCCTTGAAGAGGCACTATATAAATCTTTGCAATGAATGAATGGTAAACAGAGGAACCACTGGATAGGACTTGAGAGAGATGAGAGTGTATCTGATTCTAACCCATGTGCTGAGCGAGTTGTCTGCCTCGTTCGGTCGAGACGACTCTTTCATCCTCCAGATCAGACTTGTTGCCAACGAGAACAACCTGTGCGTTGTCCCACGAATAAGTCTTTATCTGCGTACTCCTGCAACAACAATTTTTACTGTTATTAATTAATAATAATAATAATAATAATAAAACATGAACTCATTCTAATCAGTACTATAATGTACATTAACATTTATCAAGTGTCTTTTAAAAACATTTATTGACAGCGTTTACCCTGCCAGCATGCCCACTTGGGGCTCAGTTTCCCATTTATTGGACCCTGATAGGGTTTACTCTACACATGTCCCATCAAATGCTCATGGCCTCATCTACTGGATGTTCACCTTATCATGGATTAGGTTTGTGCACCACCATATTACACGTTGAACATTATACATCGGTGTTACAGAAGTTACTAATTACATTACAATTACAGTTACTGATTACATTACAAGTACAGTTGCTAATTACAGCTGCAATTACTTCCAGCCAGCCAGATAGTCCGCTTACAAGGATTACAAGGATGACTGCAATGTCGCAATAGGCAGAATAGGTCAGATATGAAATGCATTTACAATGATATATGTTCAATATTGCCTCAGTGGGAATAACGACAAACTGGCAATATTCCCTCATTGAGCAGAGAATTAATGAAATATCTCATAAATAAAGAAGCCATCCATGGCCAGGCCTCAGCATGAAGTAATCCACAAATCGCTATCATTATTGACACGTTAACAATAGGAGTGGGCTAAAAGTGACAGGGAAATTAATGATGTGTGGTGACAGCGTAGAGGTCTGATGAACATGTACTTAGATGCATGGAAAAGTATTCCCACTCATGGTAACATGGTTAAACAAACTGTTCATTAATACTCTTCATTAGAAACAAAGCAATAAAGAGACATGTGACAACAACTACAACATTCCTTCATATACTAAATTTATATAGTATCTTGACAAGATATCTGAAAATGAGAACATGTTTACGAGCATCAATAAAAAATGTATGTAGCATCCATGGCCAAAACTTATGCAGATCATGCTTGAAGTATGTCTTATCTCCAGGATTCGTTATAAATTTAAAAAAGCTCATAATAAATAGTAGGCTTAATTGTACCTGTCATGACCCTCCCTGCCGATCTGGTCACGAACTACGAACATTGACCTACTGCGGTTTGTCAGTTAGTTTCTCATTAAACGAAAATATACACATAGCCTATAACCTAAGGCTAATTGGATTATTTCGGATCTTATAAATGAAAACTTATCTAGCACCCTTAACAATCCTACTCATGGTTCTAGAGCATTAATACTCATAGCATCATTATTGATTAAACTGACAGATCAAGAGGAAAATTGAAATGACACGGAACAACCTACACTTAAATCCAGGAAGAGGTGAGTTTCCATGTAGCTGTGCTAATTGCCAATTGAACAAAACTGAGGGCATACCAGTCTTGAACGGCATTGAAAGACTCCTCGTTGGTGACGTCATACATCAGAATGAAGCCCATTGCACCGCGGTAGTATGCGGTCGTAATCGTTCGATATCTCTCCTGGCCAGCGGTATCCTACAACGCATCCAATTTCTGAGTCTAAGAACTTAATTACAGACCCTTCAATCTCAGGGAAGCTTTCCAGACAGCCGCATTGCTTTCATAGTTACTTTTCCATAACGCAATATGCTGCTATCAGAGTAACAATACCAATAACAATAACATTAGTGAGAACCCAAAGTGAACAATTACCTTATCCAGTGTTTTTGATGTGTCAAAAACGGGGAACAGTTTCAAACATTTTACAGATTACCAAAGAACATGAATGTAGGTCAAAATCTAATGCTATTAATAAATTGCAACAAAACAATTGACTACTCATAAATCAATGATCTAAATTGGTGTATGCAAAAATAAATTAAAACTACAATAATACATAGATCTTATATTGAAAAAAATAACATTCAATTATGTCAAGACCTGACCCACAAAATCTATTCGGTTATTTAGCTGAGAGGGTCAGAAAAGCTAGATGGCTTGACCTCAACACTCCCATTATAGCAGCTTACCTAAACTCGATTAAAAATTCTTAACAAAATGTCAATTTCTGAAAAAATAAAGTGAAAACTGGACAAACTGCTTTCAAGACGCTTACCCAAATCTGAAGTTTGACTCTTTTCTCTTGCCTGAAAACGGTCTTAACTTTGAAATCGATTCCCACGGTGCTGACGAAGGCCGACGTGAAGGAGTTATCGGCATATCGAAAGAGGAACGACGTTTTCCCAACACTGCTGTTACCGATGATCAGCAACTTAAACATGTAGTCGAAGTTCTGATCGGCTGTCTCCTTCGGTCGTCGGCTGTCGTTTGCTAGCGCCATCTGCCAGAAAAACAATTTACAACAGTAAATTTACTTGTAATTGAACATTTATATAGCACTGCTCAAAGAGGAAACTAATCAGGGACTATGATGTCATATGTCATTTGGAACTAGAATATTAAACCGTGGAAACAGAATAATAATCTGAAGTAACACCCATCACAGGTGATTTCTCATATACATGTATGTTCAGTTATGCATGTTTAAGTATGACAAGTATTATTGGTATCCATGCACATATGAGAATGGCTAAGCATATATTCAATCCTAGATAACTAATGATAATAATCTGTTCTCATACAGTTGATTGAAAAATATGCATACAGAGCACGCTTTAGTTCCTTCCATCAGATACTGTCGTTGACGTACTTTATCACATGATCTTTTTGTCCATGTTTCTGCTGTCTCTATGTCTGCAAGTCTCAATCCGTCTGTATTTCCATGTCTGTAGCTCTATCAACTTCTATGAATATCGCTCATAACTGTCATTTCCATAATGCCTTAATGACCAATTGATATTACCAAATAGTTTAATCATACAAGTAGAAAAAATTGTGAACAAATTTCTTGCCATGCAACCCAAACTTTAATGAAAACATCTGTTACCATGCGAGCCAGAGGTCATAGATATCGTATGGTGAAGCGTGAACTCTTATACAACAACTTACTACATTGGTAAGGTTAGGTAAAAGGTAATACGAGCCAGAGTTCAAATATAAGGTGAGGAAAGGTTGAAAGGTATCAAATTGTAGACCTGTAAAAACCACATCTGTTCATATCGAAATTCTTGTATCTGAAAAGTGCTCTCAATGATGGAGTCCCAACAATTATCTATGAACTTATCTTCTGCAAAAAGACGTCATCACTGATGCAAGAATAATTAACAAGAATGTGTAGTAAATTACGACCAAGACAAAAATCCCGAACATAATTGTGCTGTACAAGTCAAATCTTGTCAATTAATCATCACAAATATTATATTTAGTCAGTCTTAAAAATTCCAGTCATAAATTTGGTCATAAAACTGTCAAAGAGGAGGGAAGAGACTTGAGAGGCAGATATTAAGAGATGCTGCCGAACTGGATGATGATAGATGGAGACAAGAAACGGAAGGTTGAAGTGGTGACATTGATGGTTGAATGGTAACACATAGGCAAGAAGAACATATTGGTGCGTGTTTGATACCTGCTAGCTCTTTAAGGTTGACTCAGCCTATTACTGCCTTTGGGGTGAAGGTGAAACTAGATAGTGAAGTCAGCAATAGTAGGCTTCTGATGAATGGTCCCCTAACAGGCTGCCACACAGTGAAAAAATTGACAGTTGCTTTAACTTATTGTCATGTATCACATTGTATTTTTGTACCTGATGAAGACAGTTTAGGAGTTTGAATGATTAAACAAAAATTACTATTATTATTATTACAATAACTATCCTTATTATAATAATAATAATTATCATAATCATTATTACTATTTTTATTAAATGAGCAGGGTTGAAGTTATACAGTCACAATTGAAAACCATAACATAACTTTGTATTATGACATTCCTGTTTGGTCATCACCACTTGAAAAAATTGTGGCGACAACAGACACTGCCATCTCTTGTGACAGTCACTGCCATCTTTTGATCCCAAGATGAACTATTTCTGCGACTTAACAGTATCATTTTCGTTAGAAGCAAGCTCACTAAATATCAATTACAAAAGGAGGAATCTGTTCAATGTTTCACCACTTGAAAACATGTACATTTTTACCAATTACATACTATGTGGAAATCTGTGCACCCAATACAACGCATACAATTACACAACCAAAGAAAAAGACGTTTTGCATGGAAAGAAACAATGAGACCCAAGAGAGCACCCGCGGCGTTGAAAATTCTTATCGCTCGTAGGACCAAAGTCTGCACCAGAGTCTGCAGAATAGTTCTGGCAGGAACAATGAATTGCTGATCGATTGATCGTTGAGGATTCTAATGAGAAATGCAGACCTATTGATAGAAAGTGCACTGCACCCCATGATCTCCATCTGCATTCAAACATTTTTTTAATCCATAGTCAGTCAACATATCAATTATTTGCTAACTTCATTAAACACTCGAGTAAAGATCACAAAGTGCACTAACTCAACTGGATTAATTCATCAGGATCCAGTCTCATGAAATCTGTAGAAATGTTTAGATTAGAATTACGATAGAGTACTGTTTCAGATGAGACACTCTGCAGAACAGTTATGGGATCACAAACATTCCATTCCTCTGTCACAAGAAAAAGAACAGATAGCCACTCTCTCTTTGTAGCTCAAATTCGCTCCCTTCCTTAAAAAAATTGGGTCTTCTTGGGTATCAAGCACTTGAATATCTAACTGTGTCTCTCTCTCTTGTCGGCTGACGATTTGCGTCTCGGATTCACATTTTGGTGTCACCATGTGTGCATTATTAATTAAATTAATTAGTAACATGGCATCAGTCCACAGTTTGTAGAAGACAGACAGCAATCAGAAATAAAAAGGTGTAAGAGGGGCCCTCTCAAAACAAAATAAGTCATATAAACAAGGGGTCGAATAGTGGTTAGTAAACAAAATCAGACCATATATAGCACCTCCACTAGGTTATCATCATCATCGTCGTCGTCGTCGTCATCATCATCCTCATCAACATCATCATCATCCTCATCATTTAACAACGTCATCGTCATCAACACTACTTAACAACGTCATCAACATCATCATCGTCATTGCCATCATCATCATCATCATCATCATTTAACAACGTCATCATCATCAACATCATCATCATCAGCAGCATCATCATTGTCTAAACCACAACAGTAACACAGAATAGTTTTCGAGTGTTGACATAAGGTATGCGATGTGTAGAATTGCTTGTAAGATGGACACACGTATGAATACCATTCCAGATGGTTCAACCACTGATAGCTATCACATGAAATGCATACACGTGATAGAATATGATAATATACTGTCAAAAGACTTTTTGTGTTAGCAGACATTACTGAGAAGGGAATCTTTGTAGCAGAGGTCGATATGCGCAATCACATCTGTTGCCAGCACACTGTTACACAATAGTACTACAGTTGCATGACAAAATTTGTAAAAAAAACATCAGCAAACAATTATTTATGATTAATGTTAACTTATTCTAGAAATGATAAAAGATCTATTATCAAGCTATCAAGAGCAGCTGTACAATTCAATTTGCACAGGTTAAATTGCTTACAACCCACATCAATGGATACATTTAATTGCGCTCTTAAACAATAAATTTTGCAGCAAATCACAGCTGGTTACATTATCAATTGGAAGCAAACAGCCTATGAGAATGGGTTTGACTCAAGCAAACTTTGATTCTGACATAAAATAAGAATGGACACAAAAGCCTACACCAGTGCATTTGAACATTTATATAGCCCCTCTGTAAATCCCAAACAGATACTGAAACATGTGCCGTATCAAGTGTCCTGAAAGCCAAAAACACACACACACTAAAGACCAGTAAAATGATGATATGACGGAAGCTTCTCTAATAATCTACTAAACGGAGACTAACCGAGTAACCGTAGACTAAATTTATGTAAATACTACTGTGGTAAAAGTATGGTCACATGCTCAAACAGCTCAATGGGTCCAAGACAATCTAATAATACCCCATGTCATTCAACCTTTCAAAAACAAGTCTCTTTTGTGTGCATTTGACTGAATCTGAATTGCAGGCTGTGACAGGATGATTTGTAGGAGAGATGTGACCTCAAAATACCAATAATGTATTCATGCATGGCATTTATGTAGCACCCTCAATAACCTAAAAAAATACCAGCCATCATAGTTTAGATGATATTTTCAGAAAAATAATAGCAATCGCTATAATAATTTCCCTTTTTTTAAATCCTGAGAGATTGCATGCATCTTGGGTAAAAACGTTATAATAATAATAAAAAAAGGTAAAATAAATATAACAGCAACATAGAAACTACATTAATCAACCAGTGCTAATCTGTTGTCATCCAAAACTTCAACACAATATTTTTTCATAAAAGATTTGGCACTCAGCACAACATTGATGAAGACTGGCCATCTCAGAATCATCCTATCATCTCAGAATCATCCTATCATCTCAGAATCATCCTATCATCTCAGAATCATCCTATCATCTCAGAATCATCCTATCATCTCAGAATCATCCTATCCATAATTTTGCATAGCTTTGAAGGATTACATTTACCTCAGAGAAATAATAAAAATAATGATAATGACGAGAATTATGATGATGACAATTATGACGATGTCACTGTTGTTGTTACTAGTTACCATTCCATTCGAGTTCCAAAATGACCACAGATAGAGCATCAATATTACACAGACAGTTTATATGCACATAACTGTTGCAATAATGACTTTCATAATTATATGGCATCATGATACAAATTAAAATGCATGATACTAACAAATTAAGGTACTACATTTCGAGATCCCAACAAATTTGCGTCCACCTACAACAAACATCTGTTGTTTATTCCACCATTGTTCACTTAACTACCCACCGATTTGTCCACCCACTCAGAAACAACTGCTGGCAACTTTCAGTGCATAATAATATTATATATCATTGTGATTTCTTACATTTATCAATAAAATGTGATGCAATTTAAGCTTAGTCCAGGTGAACTCTGAATTGTTCTCAAGTGCACTACCTATAACACTTTGTCAGCACACAACTATAGTTAATTTTAAACACCAGGTGAGAGCAGAAGCAGCTTGAGAGTATTAGCCTTCACAAAAGTAGGTCACAGCTGATTACAATGGGTGAAAACACTATGCTTGCATGACAGTGCATGCACGTTTATTGCGTTTTCTCAATTGTTGATTGATCTGTTGCAAGATGCTGAGGTTTGTTGCTGAGAGAGAAGACGAGGTCAAACGATCCTATTTCAAAACGTCATATAAAAAAATTAACAGCAATTTTCTTGTCACTTATAATTATCCCATTCGGAAATCTCTGTTTGGGTTGTGTGTTTGTGATTTATGGGTGTTTGTTCAAGTGTGTTTGTGTTTGTAAGCATGTATGTATGTATGCATGTGTGCGTGTGTGTGAACATGGACGTATGTGTAGTTGTTGCAGTATTTCAACACTTCACGGCTGCCAAGGCTATGGTTTACAGATTTATGGATATCCCAAGGAGGACATAGAAATCTGTCAAAGATGACAAAGGAGGAAACATCGAATATCTCACTTCAGACTGTGACCAAAAAATATAACCACGGAGTCTCATAAACAATCCATCTAAACACTGCTTGTAACATTACTCTGATCATGGACTAGAAACGTCTGGAAGAAAGAGCCGCAATAAATAAAATACAGATGTTTTGAATTATAATATTAGCCTGGTATGGCGTGACGGGGACTTAAGGATAACATGCAAAGTTGCTAAAAACTGTTATAAAATAACAGCTAATGGGCTACTACAGAAAACACACAAACAAGCTGGACATTTTACAGGTTTTTAGCTCTTTTGCCAGACATCTGAAAACTCTAGACAGGGCAATTGATGTAGTCCTCCTCGTTTTTCAGGTTAGGACTGGCACTCCCTGTCATTATTGGCACTACCAAAAGTGGTGCAGTTTCTGTGTGTGCGTGACATGGATGTGCATGACCGAACCCACCACTTGTGACCATCAATCATCGGAACACTGCTGGCTGCCATTTGCTAATGATGAACTTCCCGCTCTTAATGAAAGAGTCAATGGGTCATTAAGACGAGTGCATACAAAACACCCTCTTCAGGTTCATCAGGCACTACATAAATTCATTATTACTACAATTACAGTTATGTGCATGATTATATTTTGCTTCTAATTCTGTTGTAATTGCGTTTTGTCTACAGACAGCAATAGCAATAAAATAGTCAGACGTAAGAAATTCAGGAAACTCTCATAATTCATCTGAAGTTTTTATTAGTGCACTATCGCTTTTATGCAAACGCTGCAAAAGAGTCAGAAATGGTTGCAATACATACTATATATAATTAAACATTATATGCTCGAGATAAATATTAAATAAGTAGAACACTCAAACTTCCTTGATTTAAAATACTGCCCAAAGGGAAGAACCTGGTGGCCCCATTAAAAAATATCAACAAGTTATTCATGTCACCATAGGGAATATGAAAATGATCGAAGTTAATAGCTTGAATGTAAGGTCTAGGTCGCTTTGTGTAGGTGGGGTAGCCGATTGGCAAAAGCACTTAGCTTGAATGGTAAAGAGTATGGTTAATGAGAATGTGCCTTAAAAAAATGCAGTTACTGGGTATAGACCTTGAGCAGGTCTTTAATGTTCGATTGCTCAGGGCGCCATCGATTCCCTATTGTACGATCGTGTGTGCATTTCTGAATTTGCGAAGGAGGACAATGTCAACAACAGCTACAATCGCTTTGGTCGCACTTGTGAATGGCTCGCACTGGATGGCTCCCAATTGAAATGTGGCTTTCAGCACTATGCTGACCTGATACAAGACTGTATCTGTCAATTTATGTAGTGCCTACTGCAGAGCACACATTCAGGAGCATTGACAACTGGAGGATAAGAACCTCAAGGTAAAACTTAGCATTTAACAACTTGCCCATTGCCAGCAATTGCTTGCTGGAACTCAAAGAACCACAGTTCAAGACGAAACATATCCTTCCAATATATGAAGGGATTGACACAGTTTCTAGGAATAAACTGATACTGAAGCTTTAGTTGTCCTCTAACTGGTGCTGCACCTACTGTAGAACGCCAGAGAGACGACATATAACAGCTGATTCAGCACCATTGAACAAAATCCAGTAGACTTAAATTTCCAATGCTTACAGTCTATCATCCGTCAGCTTCATGTACACATAGGTCCATTCTTACAGGTAACATAACGTCACCATCACTTGCAGAAAAGGAGAGTTCAAACAATGGAATAATTAACTCCTTTAGGTTAGTCTAATCGTTTATGCCTAATTCATTCAGTAATCTGACAACTGCTCTAATGTTTTAATTACAATTACATTTTGAATCACCGATGCACAATTTATACACACATTTCAACCGAAATTGTTCAAAGGCACTTTCCCATTTGACAGCATAAAAATGATGATTGAACAGAATGGTCCTCAAGCAGACAAGCCCAGGCAAAGAGAATTGAAGAGGTTCCTATTGCAGATCACATAACAGCAATCTCCTAATGCTACTAAGTGTTTGATCACTATGTAAACAAATGAGTTGGTGTGGCTAAACTCTCACAGACATAAACAGTACAAAGTACACTGTTTCCAAGCATTTTTTTCTTATTACTTTAAAAGACATTCATGACAAAGGCCACAGTACATGTACTGTATTACTGACCAAACACTTGATGCCGTGTAGACTCTAGTTGCATAAAGATATCGTCTGCTGTTTCAAGACATCACTGTTAACAGTCCCAAATGGTTCATACCTGATGTAACTTGGTCAACAGACTGTGATTCATAGTTATCACCTTGTCAATATGTCCTTTCAGTTCGTTGAACTCTAGCGACAGTCATGATCAACCTTCTCTATTTCTTTCTTTCCAAAGTCGGGTCCCTTAATTCCTCTAGGTTCAAAGTTATCAGTGGAATACTACTACTACTACTGCTACTACCAATTAGGGCACAACCGAGTAGACAATTTCCACCGAGTACCGAATTTTTGGATGAACTATTTGCCGGATCCGGGTACAAACTGAATAGTAGCGGCAAATCTGGCCAGCGAGTACCATCCATAGGCAAAGTAGTTAACCTGCCGCATGCACAGCCATGGCGAACTATCTATAGTCAATGCAGAGTTTATAGCAATATCCTTCATATAGCGTATCGTTGCACTCTAAGCTCATAACAATATGTCTATTAATTAAATAACTTTATTTGTGAAAAAAATGTAAAACCTTGTTATAAAATTTGAAATGTGAAGTTATCAACGACATCTTTACTCGCTAATGTTTACCGGAAAGTAAGTGGAGCCAATTCAAGCGGGAAAATTACTGATTTGGTTGCCACATGGGAAATGCAACCAAAGGAAATTAAAATATATAAATTAATATCATTATTTTAAAGAAAATTCAATGGAATGTTAATCAATAACTTATAAGTAAATCTGTTTGTCCTAAATTTATTTGATAAAAAAAAATTATTTTATAAAAAAAATTATTTTATCAAAATAGTTATTTTTAGCTATTTGCAGTTGTAACATCTGCCGAGGCAAATACTTCCGAATAGTCCAATATTCGGCCGAGGCGAATGTTTGAGGCGATTTCAGGATAATGCCCTACTACCAATAATAATAATAATAACAATAACAACAACAAAAATAAAAAAATAACAATAATAACAACAAAAACGATAACAATACCAATAACATCAAAGATAACAATAATAATAAAATTCCAATGCCTCTTTCTCACCACACAGCACATTGCCTTTAACACAGAAGTGTTCAAGGACTCTTTCGCTACTTGTGGGATAAACAAGTACTACATTTTCTTATTATAATTAATATTCTAGTCCCCGAATAATCTTGTACACCTCCGGGCATAAAAAAATATAAAAAACAATAATAATGACAGTAATAATAATAATAATTATGTCACAATCGCTTGCAGCAACAGAAGACTTGAACAACAAATATATTTATATAAAATTATGGCCACTCCAGATCTGAAAGCAAAATAATGGCCAGATGGAGTCACCATTAAACCTTGCATGCTGGATGTATTTGCAGCATCATACATAAAAAAAATGCAGGTGTCGCAGTGGAGAAAGCAGCTCTTATTAAGGACAGCTAATAATATTATGCTCTCTCAAAGTCACACCATTTCATCTCTGTTGCAGCCAAAACCATTCGGCTGAATGATGGCTTTATATAATGTGGACCAAACTCAATTTGTTTTGTCGGAATATGAGCTTATTGACCCCTTTGAAGAAATAAATTTTGTGTCATAATAATAATAATAATAAAATAATACTGATAATTATAATAATTATAATAATTATAATAATTATAATAATTATAATAATTATAATAATGATGATGAAGATGATGATGATGATGATGATTATGATGATGATGATAATAATAACAATAATAATAATAATAATAATAATAATGTAAATAGCAACGACAACAGCAGGAGCAACAGCAACAGCAACAATAACAATGGGACGATTTGCATAGTATCGTATCTTACACAAGGTTGAAGACAAGAGCACCATACATGAGTTCAAAAACCTATGAAGCCTTCCCCTCAGACTATTTTATTTATTCCCCATTGGAGTTTCATTTCCCCTTTTACAAAGTACATTCCATAACTGCATCCAACATAAAACTACAGATGACGTTGACAGATTAACAAGAACGAAAAAAACAGCAGCCAGCTAAATGGAAATGCTCCACACACTGGCATCTCCCAACAGAATCAATATCGGACAAAGCATGATGTAACGTTTTTGTGCCACAATTGAAGTTCCACTCAAAGGAACCAAAGCACAACTGTATGTTGGATCATCAAAAGGCAACATGTGACTGGTTTAAGTAATGCAATGTAATGTAATTCTCTACGATTTCTCAGTGCCACACAAATAACCCAGTGAGGGAGAATAGCTTAAATACAGGTACTGCATCAACCGAAGTCTCAAGAGCCACGTTGTTTGGTCCATTTCGGGTGAGTGATCCGGGGGGGCAGTCGAGATTTCAAACGGCACTGATCAATACGTAGGTGCATAATGGTACAACTGCCCAAGGTTAATGCCTTACCAAGTAATGCTATGCTCAGACCTCAGGGTTTGAAACTTATTCTACTACCTAAATGAGCATTTGTGAGCAAATTTGCTGTAAAAGACCAGGGCTTGAAGTGGGACGGTATGAAACGGCATGCCATACCGGCACCTATCCTGGCCGGCTGCAAGCATACCGGTACTTCTCCAGACTAAAAAGCAGGATAAGGGAATGGTTCCTGTAAACCATACCAGCACCTCTTTTCTCCCACTTCAAAGCCCTGTAAAATATGGTTCAGCAGAGAAAGATAAAACCTGGAAAATGTCTGACTTTTTCATGTTTTGTCCTATTAAGGTCAATTGAGTAATTGACCTTAATTTTGTGGCAGTTTTTACCATCCTTTCAAATGGAGGCTAAAGGACCCAACAGGCTAACAGTCCCATTGACTTACATAATTTCTTTTAGTGCGGCTTCATTTTCCAGACAATTCTAGTCCACAATCAAAGTTATGTACAATGAACAATCTATGGTCAAAGGGTTCATTTTTCAATTTGACTTTGTTTCTTGGTTACATATGACATCCAGAGTGAAACATTCAATGTGTCCTGCTTTGTCCTCCTCTCTGGCTGTCTGTGTCTTGCTTTGTCCTCTTCTCTTGCTGTCTGTGTCCTCCTTTGTCCTCTTCTCTTGCTGTCTGTGTCCTCCTTTGTCCTCCTCTTTGGCTGTCTGTGTCCTCCTTTGGATACCCATGTATCTGTCCACCCTATAAAGTTATATTACTGCTGTAATATCTGCACCCAATAAAGCTCCTTTGTCCTCAGTATGATAGCCCATAATATGCTGTAACGTCACTACATCAATCATGTAAGAGCTACCACTAACCTCAGTTACTGTAGTTGCCCAGAGCGGTTCTTTCTAAGTTATATCACATAATATTTATAGTATTGCAAACATCGATTCACTAACCATTGTCCATATAATAAATTCCCAATAATAATTAGACACCGCTATACGGACTGACAGACACAGGAACACGGTCTGTCGCTAAGACAGAGTTACATCCGTCCAAGCATAGGCTAATTATCGAATAATCTTTATACGAACGGCCTCTGCAATAAATCATATTATTTCGCCTGTTTAATGCGCCGACCCTCGTTTAGCGCTGCGGCGGTCTGATCACGCGGTCTGTAAGTATGGGTTATCCATCTGTTACACAGTCAATTGGTTGTTGATAGGACTATATGCAACGTTCGGTCATCCTCCGCCTGACACTGACTTCCACGCTTTCCATAAGCCCAGAACAATTCTAAAACCAGCGCAGATTGAAACCCGAGAACTTACCTCGCGTCCGTGCCGCGGAAAAACAATGTCGACTGATTTCAATCGCCGAATAAAATGCTTCTAATAGTCCCAGAAATACAGTATATTTAGAACGAGGCGGTGGGCACGATAACTGTATGCGCGCGCAAGAGCAGCAGTGAGTGCCAGTGACGCTGGCGGAGGAAGTGGAGGAGGAGGGTGGCGAGGAGGAGGAGTAGGAGAAAGAAGAGGAGTAGGAGGATGAGGAGAGGAAGGTGTCGTCAGCCGGGGAAGACAAGAGGCGGCTGCTGCTGCTGCTTCAGCTGAGGCTGGGGCTGAGACGTGCAGCGCTTGCCAAAACACGTCATCGATCCGTCGCCAACTCGCAGCCTATGAGACCGCCTCTGTGCGAATACGGATACGAGGCAGAGCGCGGAAACCATTGTACATGGAGGTCGGTCCTTTCCAGGTGAGGGCCGGATGACTGTAGGTATGATAAACATGGCAGAGCAAAAGCCTGTAAACCAGTCCTTAAGCCACAACATTGTAATTTTAACACAATGTACATGTATTAGTAGGCCCATACATCACGATGAAAATACATATATATTCAGGTAATATAAATGGTGCCCGCATATAGCATGTTTCCAACGTAATGGCTAGGGCTCTTAAAACAACAACTACCCTACAGAACAGACATGTATAGGGCCTATGCCAAACTGCTTCCGTGGACGTGTAAGCTCTCAATTCACAAAGACCGAGGAGGCAGAGGAGGTAATGGATAGAAGCAATAATTAAGTCACACAAATTGCCTATCTTGGATAAAACGATGCGATCATAAACATCATTGTAGGAACGGACCATGTTAGACTTCAAAGTACGTACATAGTGCACTTGACAGATTGGTGACTTTCTCTCGCGATTTTTCTTCTCTTTGTCTCTGGTTAATTTTTTGGGGTTGGCTCTGGTGATAAGATATTATAAACTGTTGTTTGCCATGCAATTAAAGAATCTTCCAATAAATATTATGTTAATCCTTCAAATTGTGTCATCTGTAACCTAAATCGACCCCCAACAACAAATGCATGGCTCCACCGTTCATTGTTTGTTGCCCAATACATCAGTTTGAGGAGTAGGCCCTAGGGATCGTTGAGCTGAAGAGCCTAAGAGCTCTAGCTGTTGCGTAAGACCTAGCCTATGCATACTAAAATGAAGACTGGTTCTGTAGGCTTCGCCAGCCCCCAGTTGAGTAGTGGACGGTTGTTGGGCGGATAGCTTAACTGTCCCTGTACTTCGCAGTATCCAGGCAGAGTAAGACAAGACGGAAGAACGCCGCCGTCGAACGGACGGATTTAGATATAGATACATCATACATGGATGTAGGAGATGTGATCAAGGAAGATAAGAGGGTGACGCGTGACATGGCAATCCAGGCGGACAGTCAGACAGACATTCAACGAGACATACGTATAATTTATGCGCAGACATATAAACACGAGTAGGCCTATACTAATAAGATCTACTATGATTTTAGCGAATAGATAAGGAATACCGATTGACGGGGATGTAGGCCTATATACTGATGAACCAATACAAATATATATATATATATATGTATATATATATTGTTCATTTCGCCACGGAACACCATAAGAGACAATGACAGACTACAGCAGAGGAACCGACGCACAGTTACACAGGGCATGGAAAGTAAACGGACGAAACCTTCGTCACAGTTCATAGAAGTGTACCTATACAGTAGGCGTATACACAGACCAACGTATACATACATCCCACCAGAGTACTACAAATAATAGACAGATCATCGATTGGGCACACACATAGAGAGAGACGCACAGCTCATGTGGGTAAGACACAGGGAGAAAAACACAGACGGACACGCACGTAGAGATGCCCAACGCGGTCATCCCATTGATACTCTCAGCGTTGGGCTTGTTGCTGACTTATTTCCGCCGTTGAAGTGGGCGGCACAGAGGCTAAAGGAGCGCATGCTGTAGCGCGAGTTGCTGTTGCTGTTTCTGAAGGACAGTCTATGCCTATGAATAGGTATGGCTATTCCTCTGCCTGCCTAGCTCTGCCCCGTGCCTCCTTCCCTACTTACGCTCCGAACGGCTGCTGATGTGCGTCGATCGCCAGTTGTAAGTGTGTGCTTGCCAATGAACCATTTCCACGGTCGCATAGAAACGCAAAGGGCAGAAATTACCGGCCTATAGGACGAGAGAGCGAACAGATACACAGCCACACAGACTGACAGACAGACTGACAGGTAGACACACAGTCACTGACAGACAGACGGACAGACTGACAGCACACGCGCAATAAAACGGACGGACAGATAACAGAGACTGACAAATAGGCACCGAGGCAAGAATTTATACACAGACAGAGAATGCGACAAAGCGGGTGGCAGAAGATTAGGTTCGAAATTATGGATTATATCAACAATTGTCATTAAGTGAGGTCCATGGATATAAATGCTTTAGAGTTTAGAGTGTCACTCAGGCTCACTGCATGGTCACGAAAAGCTAATAGCCAACACAGCTGCACCAATAACAGCCTCATCACTCATCAATTAACCCATTCCATCCTTCCATCCATCCATCCATCCATACATCATCCATTCATTTGTCCATCCATCCATCCATCCATCAATCCATCCATCCATCCATCAATCAATCATTCATTCATTCATTCATTCATTCATTCATTCATTCATTCATTCATTCATTCATTCAATCAATCAATCAATCAATCCATTCATCAAACCATCCATCCACCCATCCATACAAACATTCGGCCATTCAAACATGTATGCGTGTATGCGTGTATGTACATGTATGTATGTATGTATGTATGTATGTATGTATGTATGTATGTATGTATGTATGTATGTATGTATGTATGTATGTATGTATGTGTGTATGTATGTATGTATGTGTGTATGTATATATGTATCAGAGAGCACTACACGTGTGTTCTCATGCATGTCCAAACAGTCAGCTGAATTTATTGCTTCTATCCCAAAAGAGGCTCACGAACGAAAGCTCTGGCGAAATGATGATTTTACAAAACGTTCTCTTGCGAATTTCTAGTTCAACGTTAGGCCTAATATTTTCATTACGCGATTTACTTTCTATTTCGCGAAGGCCTCACTCGGAGCGCTCGCAAAATGGAATACTCGCGATCAGGTAGATCTACTCGGAAACAATTTTAGGACCAAAGTAGGCCGTATATGGCGCACTCGATGATCTCAAAAGAAGTAAGGCTGTAGGGCGTAGATTTATGGTTAGGGTAGGCCTTAAAATGTTCCGGACATTTCCCCTCGGACATTCCCCTCCCCGGACATCTCCTCCCGACATCTCTCCCCGGACATTTCCCCCGTAGGACAATTTCCCCGGATTTTTCCCCCTGTGATCAAAAAAACGGGTTTGATGTTAAAACACAACGAGCAACCTTAATTCAGCGTGTCTCACTTTGATGCTTAAGGCAAATGTTGAATCAAAAATAAATTGAAGAATAGTTGATCATGGAGGTGTGTACTGCTTAACTAATTGATAGTTAACTGGTGAACAATTAACAACCAAGGGGGAGATGTCGGGGGGGAGATGTCAGGAGGGAAAATGTCCGGGGGAAATCCCCTAGACCCTAAAAATATATACATACGCATAATATTTATTATTTGTACACATTCACACCACATACATACAAATACGTACGTACAAGCATATATATATATATATATATATATGCATAGGCCCTATATATTTATATATTAAAGACTTAGACTATATATATGTATAATTATATATGTATATATATACACTCTGGTTAATTCAGGTCAGGCATTTGCACATCAGTTAGGGCAGCATTCGGAAGATCATTTGCAAGATGAAACATCAAGAGTTGGCTCCGACAATTGAAACAATCAACAAGTGTTCCATTAAGGTATTACAAACACATGGATGCATGCATGAACACAATCACACTCACACACATACATGTACATGAAACTACGTACATGTATGCATACATGGTATATTGTGGCAAAATTGCCGAGCTGGTTATCGATTACTGTGTACAATGTCTTGCTTGCATACATACGACGTACCCCGATTACGTTACAATATTCATACATGCATAAATAGGCTATGCACATCTATTATACATTGAAAAATTCACACCAACATGTACATAGGCCTATGCATGCACATTAAGTAACTTACCTACTTACCTGCATTTATACATTAATATATGCATAATTGTATATGAATGTGAATGCATAAATAGATGTATACACATGCGAGTTGTGTATGTATACTTCACAGTGGACATGCATGTCGGTTCTAAAGGCCTATATTTAAGTCTTCTTCTGTCGTCTTTGTGAACTTAAGACTTCTTAAGGCTTCTTAGAGATCTAACTTTACAGTGTTCTTCATTCATGCAATTTACTCAGTCCCACATAATTAAACGTCTCCGATCAATGATATCCTAATAATTATATGCATGAAAAGACGTCTGCTGCGTAGGCCTATAACCCATTACCTCAGATATATAATTATATATAATGCTTTACATGCAATTTCAATTCAAGTTGGAATCAGAATTTCATTACAATAAGTAATTAGAATTGTAAGTGGACACTATATCAACGAAACCATATATATAGTTCTTGCATATCATATACATGTATGCAACGGATAATGGAACTATACGGGCGCTATATCAAGTCTCATTGATTAACTTGATTGATGGACTGACTGATTGTATACAGTATACTCAATAATAGTATTCATTCCTTCATTTTCCATGCCCTACCACAATGAATCATATCAGACCTAGGCTTAGGTCAATGCGAATGAGTTAGGGTGCATCTATAGAATGACAACCACAGGTGTAACAAGGTTTTTAAAAGTGGAGGGGGGCATTATTTAAAAAATATTACGCGAAGTGTAACCAAAATTTTTACCCCCCACTTTTAAAATTTTGGCCCCAAGAAATTTGAAAAATGGGGGGGCATAAATTATTTTAACAAAGGTAATCTTAAAAAGTCATTGGATAAACATAAAAAAGAACCGATTTGGGGAGCACATGGAGGCACTGAGCACTAAAGCTGGGGGCCTTGCCCCCTCCAGTTTTGAAACTGGGGCCGGTGGCCCTGCCCCCCCCCCACTTGTTACACCTCTGATGACAACTGGTGTCTCTGAGCCATTTGATATCAGCTGACAGGCAAACCATATAATGCCCATGTAATTGCGCCAACGATGAAAACATGTGCGATTGTGTGCCCCCTCGAGCCCATACGTTGTAGAAAGTGCAGGGGCTTCGGCCAGTCATAAGATGCGGGGGCCATTGCATGAATACATCCCATAATTGCTCATAATTACTTTAACATGGTCATCTTTCGTATGTGTAAATACTATAGCTGCAGTCAAAACTTGCAAGCAAAAGTAAGAGCGTGGTGGAACTGCCCGGAACGGCTTTTCGCCTAATTTACCGGCTGAAATTGACCTCTGCTTCCATCTATGAAAGTCCTGGTTCCGTAGCCTATCCAGAAGTCGACGACACCTCAATCTCTTGATCGCACATAAAGCATAAAGACAGATACAAAGTCACGTACGTGTGACTAGAGTTAACGAAGCATTGAAAGCACGACTTGAAAGGACACACGGCATTTACGATGATGAATGGACTGTCGGACAAAATAATAAAAGAAAGCTTTCTAAAATATTACGTGAACTTCGGTCTACACTCGGTCTAGTGACCTATATAAAACAGTAGCCCTGTAATAAATGCAATAATACTGCTATTACATCTATACACCTTTTTCAATCAATAGGCGATTACTTCATTTTCATGTTGAAGTAAGAAGAGGCATGTCTCGTCTGACTCTTGCCTCGTCTTGAGAATTATGCCGAGGCTCTCGCCTCATACTGCCTGGCTACGTATCTGTCTGGCAGGCTGTCTGTTTGGTCTTTTTAATCACCATTGCTTGGTGTTCTCTGCGTTGATCGGTAAAATTGTGTAATTATTTTTGTTTTTATCCTGGACATGTAGTAGCTCTACAGGAGGCCAAGGCTGTCAGTAAATCCGAGATGATTCACCATCCCTTCATTTAATTTGATTCCTGCCTCAGACCGAGGAACATTACTGCTTCTGACACAGTGACACTAGGCCTATAGGCCTACATCCAAAGGATATTCTGGACTAACATTGACATGTCTGTCTATCCTTGTCTGACCACGGGGCAATTGATCTGGAACCGAAACTGTGCTTATTATTATATCTGCTATTAATTACGATCATGTCAATTTAAATTGAATAAGCGCCTCTATAGGCCTACTCTCACGCATGAATTATAAAAAATTTCAAGCTATTTCACGTTGAACATACATAGGCCTATGTATTTATTTCTTGGTTCTCCTGCGTCACCATCGATTGTTTTCTTCTGGAGTGCCATAGACACCGGGGCTGGGGTATGAACTACGCTCGTTCTACAGTTCCACCACCTCCGAATTTACAAACTGACCACTGGATGGAACGGAGGCCCATCAGTTTAATCTTGAACACTATCCCTGCTTTATGGGTGTGAGTATTCAATCTATTCTAATTCAATCTGCGTTGGGTTTTGTCAGCGACAGTAGCGGCACACACTGAGCTCATATCATCTGTATAGGCCCAGTTCTACATCTATGGCCTCTAAGCAGTCGTGCATCTCTAAGCTTGCAGCCAAAGACATATATTCTGCACAGTCCCTATATATGTATAGGGACTGTGCACTAGTTTTTGGGCGATAATCGGGAGCGGAACATTCTCACATCCTTCCTTGCTTTCGACGTCAAGAGCTGATCTATTAAGTATCAATAATTATCATTGACGAATAACTATGTAAGTGTATAAAAAAGCCCGTGTAATGTTTCAAATAGCGCAGGCCTATCTCCAATTAGAAGCAAAATATAGATTGGGGCGACGTCTATGTTTAATAGTAAAATGTAGGCCTATTCATGGAAATTTGACGAGTAACCAGCCCACTAATATAGATTCCTTGCCAATTAACAAAGGAATAACTACCATAAGTCCATAACGCGTCGTTAAGGGTGGTTTATATATCTATGGTCTAATAATTTTATAGCCTATTGCTTTTTAAAATTGAGACATATATTGCTTTTGTTAAGACGGTTGGTTGAAAAAGAATTTGAAAATAAAAATTTGAAAAGTGAGATAAAGGCCTACTGCGATGACTGGTTATGCCCGATTTTCGTCTCCGTTGTGAAATTTTGTAAACGTTATTATCGCCCTCTGGCGAATGCGGCTTGAACTGACCGACTCCGCTGGATTGGCAAGCGTTGTGCCGGATTTTCTTGTCGCCCGATAGCGAATGGTTATTAAGACAGAAGAGAGAGAAATCTTGACTTTTTAACTTATTTACTATAAAATAATAATATTTTAGCATCTTGGATCCTGTTTGCCCGTATACTCTTTGTCTGAAGGCAATCGTAAATCCTCATCTATTCTTATTCTTCTGTGTTTGAATAAAAACGGTATTCATATCTACGCATTCTCTTTGTATGAAAGCAATCACGCCACTATTCTTCTGTGTTTAACTAACCTGCTATCGCATTTATATCTACGCATTCTCTTTGTTTAAAGACAATCATAACCTTATCCATTCTTATTCCTCTGTGTTTTTCCTATCCATATATACATGTCATGTCATGTCACATCGTCGCTTCGTGACGGTTGACTACATGAATGGAAAAGTGATGTCCAATGCTTTCTGTCTCGTACGATGTTCATTAAGCTTGTGCCTTTTAAGCCAGTCCACGCCATGACATTGTCAAACCAGAGATTCTGGGTCTTCCACGACTTCGGCTTCCTTCTACTATAACCAACATTACACTGTCCTCAATACTGTCTTTAGGCTGTCTCACGATGTGCCCGAAGTACCGCAGTTTTCTGGATTTGATGTGGCCCAACAGTTTGCAGTCAACTTTCGCCATTTGATACACTTGTTCGGTGGTCACCATTGCTGTCCATGGAATTCTGAGCAGTTTCCTCATGCACTTGTTCTCAAATGCTTGTATGCGTTTCTCTTCTTCTTTCTTTATTGTCCACGCCTCACAACTACACGTTGCTACTGGCCAAGCCAAGGCCTTCATGAGTCGCAGTTTGGTTTTAGTACTGACTGATTTATTTTCCCAGATGCTTACCAACTTAAACATGACAGACATTCCCTTGGCTAATCTTGATTTTACCTCACTCGCGCAGTCCCCGTCCTTCGCTACTCTGTTCCCCAAGTATGTAAATGAGTCCACTTGTTCCAGTTTGTATCCGTCCACTTTGATTAAAAGTGCGTCTTTGTTATTTGTCATTACTTTTGTCTTTGCTACGTTAATCAGCATATTGTATTCTTTTGCTGCTATCTCAACACGCTGCACCAACTCCTGTAAATCCTCTGGTGAAGTGGCCAGTAGCACGATGTCATCAGCGTATCTAAGGTTATTAATAGTCTTCCCTCCAATCCTGAATCCCTTGTTGTAGCCTAGTAGTGCATTTCGCATTATCTGTTCTGCCAGAATGTTAAACAGGCTTGGTGATAAATTACATCCTTGTCGGACTCCTTTCTTGATACTAAACCATGTCGACATAATTCCGTCTGTCTTGACAATAGCTCGTTATTGTTTGTAGAGATTTCGCAATAGCTGAATGAGGTGGGGTGGGAAACCCATTCCATCATGGTTATCCATAGTTGATTGTGTTGAATCATGTCAAAAGCTTTTGTAAAGTCAATGAAGCAGAGGTACAGTGGATGATTCCTTTCTCTCGCTTTCTCCAAGATGAGTCTTAAGTTCACAATTTGATCTCGCGTGCCTCTTCTTGGCCTAAAGCCAGCCTGTTCTTCAGTGATCTCTGTTTCCAGCTTGATCTGGATGTGTTCCAGTATCACTCGCAACAAAATCATACTGGCATGCGAGACTAGCGCAATTGTTCTGTGATTACTACAGTGAAGTAGATTTCCCTTCTTCGGCAGTGGAATAAAAATTGACTCTGACCATTCTTCTGGCCAATCCCCGGCGTCCCATACGTCCACACATATCTCGTGTAGTTTTGTCAGAGTCATTTCTCCACCAAATCTAAACAGCTCAGCGGCTACGCCATCTGGGCCTGGTGACTTCCGCATAGCTGCTTTCAATTTGGCTCGTTTCATCTCTTCTTTTAGTGGCGGTGGTTCTTTTTCTTGTATTTCTAATTTTATGTCTTCTTCCTCTTTTTCATTGTTGTAGAGTCCTTCGCAATATTCTTTCCATCTTTACAGGGTGGCCCAAAAAGTCATATATAATTTCAAATAATAATTTTTTTAAATGTTTCTTTTAAACACCATGTAAACTGTTGCCAAATGTTAATTTATGTAAATCATAATTCAAATTCAATGTGTTCTCTTCGATTTTCAACAGTTTCTTCTAAACGTCTTTGCCACTGGTCAATGCTCTTGTTTATAAGCCTCTGAGACAAATGTTGCCACTCTTCAACAATGGCCAATTTTAGTTGTTCTATTGTTGCAAATTTATGACGAGAGTAAACACTTTGTTGGAGGGCACCCTAAATAGCATAACCTATCGGGTTTTAATCCGGGCTATTTGTTTTTTCTTTCTTGCTTCAGAATAAACACGATCATTTTGTGAATTATTTACTGGTGTGGCGAGAGTAAATGTCTTTTCGTCTGCGAACCAATTAAATGCTTCGTATACTTCTCTCATTTTGAAACCTATCAAGAAACTGTTGGTTTCGGTTCAGGCGTTTTAATTTGCGGTTTTCGTTTATAACTTGCTCTATCACACGTTTGTGCGTTCGAAGTTGCAAATCGTTCTTTACAATCCGTTGCACTGATCCTCATGATATGCCAGTTTCCCTTTCAACTTCCCGTGAACTGTTGTGGCTGTGAGCGTTATCTTGGCTACAAATAAGCTCACTCACGCGCCGAATGATCCACATTGTTCGTGGTGCGGACCTCGGGCGGCCGCTTCCTGGTCTTCGTGCTTTTGCCTCATCGGCATCAATTTTTGAAAAAGTCGATTAAAGCTTGCTTTACTCCATCCTTTATTCGGAAATTCAGTAATCACTCGCCTAGCCCCCCCCCCACTGTCTTTCAATTCTCAAATTTTTAATCAGGATACGATCTTCTGCTGTTATTTATGTCACTATAACAACATAAAATATGAAAGAAATTGTAAAGACGGCGACCTGAAGTTAACAAAATGACGTCACGCGTTGAGATATAAGTACGAATAATTTTACGGTTTGAAGACCGCTCAAAACATAAATTTAAATATATTGCTCTAGGCGGTCCCACTTATTTAGGGCCACCCTGTATATGGGCCAACGTTACGTAAGCCTATTCTCTTTGTCTGAAGATGATCGTAGCTTATTCTTCTATGTTTACATAGCAATCGTATTCATATCCACTTATTCCCAGGAATTGATCAGCTGACGAGTGTGATGCAGACCATCTGCAGCACAATTATTATACACCTCAGAAATGATAACCCGTGGTAGAGCATGTCAGCTTAACTATTGACCTCAGACGTGTTGGCGTCACACCTATGTGACCTGCAGGGTTGGCAGCCAGCCTCAGCCAGATGTATAGTACTATATATGACAACTGTGTAACCATGCATCGTATAGGCCTACATTTCCTATTGGTTCCAGGTTATAAGAGCGTAGGCTCCTATATCCCAGTCGGCTCTGCGTGTGAGTAGCTGCGGATCACCTTCCAATACTAGTTTATTTAAGAGATTTAAAACTAACACGATCCGTACTTGGGGACCTTTACTATCGTGGAACCCATTCCAATGGGCAGCTCAATTATGGCATAAAACACTTAGCCTACACCATTATTTTGGATGCAGTGGCGTCTCCAGAAAAGCTTCGAGGTGGGGTGGCAAAAAGCGCCTAACGATTAGAGGGCACGGAGGAGCGTCGTAAGCTCCTCATCGGGGTTTGGGGCGGATCCCCAGAAGCCCGCACAAAGCGTTAGATAAGCTCCCCATCGGAGTTTGGGGCGGATCCCCAGAAGCCCGCACAAAGCGTTTGATAAGCTCCCCATCGGGGTTTGGGGCGGATCCCCAGAAGCCCGCACAAAGCGTTTGATACCAAATGGAGTACATTTCGGGCTCGTGTTTACCTCAAATATTTTTACGATTATATTTAAATAAAAGTACCTGAATCATCTCGATTTGTGACAACATTTGGCATTATTGCATGCAGAGTACCTTAAATATGAAATGTCAAATCACAAAACCACTTAGGGATTTGCACGAATCACAAACCCCAGCATGGACAGGGTTGGGGCCAGCTGCATCTCTTTCCCCCCCGTGGCGACGCTAATGCTACGATACGTGCCTTCTAAAATCGAGTCGTTACTAGGAATCCCAATGCATAATCATAAGCTTCAAATTACTAAAGCACTACTCTCAAAGCTAAGCTTAAAGCATCAGCTCATTTCGAAGATACGCTGGTCTACACGACACAGCTTTTGTGTGGGGTTGAAAAATCTAAGATATTCACATAAGAAATATTTGAGATAAAGAACAAAATGAAAGTCGATTATTTTTCATAATACGGCTTCTTCCACTTTCATACAGACAACAAAGATATAAATATACGCTGTGTATATAATATATATACGGCATAATATCAACCATTGCACTAGAATTCCTACATTTAAGACAACGGCAATTTCACAAAAGTCCTGACAACTCATTTTGGAAAGTTTCAGTGAGGGTTGGGTTTGCTGGATGGGGCACCTGCCACAGACTCATAATTCTTTATAATTTAATAACCAAGAAAAACAATTACTAATTTAAGCTGGCTGGATTTTAGGAAACCAACAACAGTAGACTCAACAAATGCTCAAGACTGTAACCGCGTTGTGAGATCCAATAAATTACGACTTACAATAAAAACTTAACAAAGTCAAGAAGTTGAATATAAGTTAACCATTATGAAAAAACTTTAAAAAATTCAGAAATATTTTTACAACAGAATCAACTGAGGCTTTTGAGGATTTTTCATGAATGTTTGACTGAATATTTATCCACCGAAATGTGAAAAAATTTCAACTTTGCAAAAGAGCCTCAAACAAAATGTGACAAAATTCTACTTTGCAACAGAGCCTCAAACAGGGTGTGACATTGGGTCAGGCAGAGGTCAAGCGAGGGTTTTGTACATGAAGAAGCCCCTGGCAGACAGACACAGAACGAGTGGCATCGTCAAAGTGGAGAGATACAGTGCATAGCATATGCCACATCGTTCGAACATGGGACCATAGCGGCTTGCTCCAATCCGTCTCAAGTCGACAAATCCAGCCCTAGTCTGTACGTTGCCACAGTGACAACAGACTGCACCTCAACAAAGGAAACTGTAAGGTCAAGAGAAACAGTCTGTGCTGTCGCACACGTCCGGATCTGTCTTTGTCTCATTGCCGGTCACTGTGCCTACCTCTCTCTATCTCTGTCCGTCCCGTGTCTTGTTCTTTCTCAACCTGCTTGGACATAACCAAATGGCGCCTCTGCAAATAACATCCCACAGAACTCTGATCGACATGCAAACTAAATCCAACAGCAGCCAAGCAACAACTTACAGCAACTGCAGTGTCCAATCTAACTCATCTAAGTTCATTGAACTAATAATTATAAATAAACTTAATAATAATAATTATAATAATAAGGACATTCATATTAAATATCACACAAATAAATAGTGAGAGTAATCGCAGTAAACGGAATGATGATGATGATTATGACAAGAATGATGGTAATATCAGAGACAATAAAAGCAAAAACAATAACGTCTGTCTCATTGCGCCGACGATGAGATGGCGATGACACAACAGATGGTAAAATGCAACAGATACTAAAGCACTGATTACGACAACGACGAATTCAGTAACCACGGCAGTGATGATGACGACGACGACGATGATGATGATGACGACGAACAATAACCGTGCTTAAGAAGACAAGTGAATACAACACAAACAGCATCAGCACTGATGATGATGATGACCGTAGAAATGACGCAGACGTAGTCAAAGACGTGATGGTTAACGTGATGATAGCGATGAAGTTGCTAACGATAATAATAACATTAAATTTCATAAAGGTTAGAGGTTCGCTCCTCTGTACGATGGGTTGGTGGCCACGCCACAAGGAACACTTTCCATCTCAAACTCCACCAGCAGCCTCATTCAATCGACCAAAATCAAGCAGCAATGTGCCGCAGGAAGGAGAGTTCCTGTGCCAAGATCACTGCAAATTCCCAGAGATTTTGAGTTTTCCCACGACTTAACCACAAGACCAAACCCCTGCAAATTTTCAGAGCTGCCCACTCCATTCAAAGAACTTTAGAAATTGGTCAAAATAACTTCCAAGCGGATGTGTCTCAAAGCATTCCGCCGCCTAGTGCAATATACGACATCTCTGCGAGTCCCACAGGTCCGCGTTTCCCAGGCGCCTCCTCAGTAGAGGCCACATCCTCGTAGGTTGTTGGCGATGATGACGTCGGTAACGGCATCAAACACAAACTGGATGTTGTTCGTGTCCGTGGCACACGTCTGGTGACAGTATATCTCTTTTGTGGTGCTTTTGTTCTTCGCCTCAAACTGGGCTTGAATGTAAGAAGAGGCTTCTTCGAAGGTCTGTGATCCTAAAACACAATTGCCAAGCAATCATTACTAGTGGAAACGTAACTCAACGACAACAAGTCAATTTATTTCTGCAGCAACATAATGCATCTCTAGTGCATTTTCATGCCTCAGCTCCTAAGTAATTGACTGCCACTCTCTTTCGTAGCTCAAATTCACTTCATTGCATCAAAAAGCAGCTCAAAACTCACTCTTCGTCCTTGGCTTTCAAGGATTTGGAAATTGAAGTGCATCTTCAATTTCTAATTTCTAATTTCCCCGGCAACTGACTATCTGTGCCTCAAGGTCACATCTCGGTGTAACCTTGCACATGTTACAAATGTAATTAATAAATAAATAAGAAATAAATCTGATATACATAGCCAGTAAAAGCCGAGCCTGCAACTGCCGAACTAAACCACCAAAAGAGATGGCGCAGTTATTAGTGTATCACAAGCCTTTGCTGTTGTCCGAGGAAATCCACCAACTGATCTTCATCTAGATTCAGACAATCTTAAATCTACATAAGGTACACCTCACTATACCTATGCTCTTCATCAGGAAGAAAGATGGTGTTCTCTCTCTTTTAAAAGACTACAACCGAAGATTCTGATTCACATAAACCATTGCATATGACAATATTTCCACAACATTATGCAGATTCAGTTTATACATCAGTTGGAAAGGATCAGTCACTAGCAGACCAACTGATAGAAATTCCGGGCCCCTAAACAGAGAAATTCACGAGCCTCTTAGACGTAAGTGAGCATGTTCTACAGCAAAAATGATGAGTAAGGTAATATCAAATTGTTGAAGTCTAAACTGATAACAGTCAAGTGTCAGTACTATAATATATAATGAGGTATAAATCATAAACTTTGCTTACTGATTAGAAAATGTTTTCATAAGTTGATTGCGGGCCCGGTCTGGGTCCCCCAAAATCACCTTCCCATGGGCATACGTCCTCTACCTCCACTCTCTGCAGGCTTGGTCAACAGGCTCATAACTATCAAGCCCGAAGAATTTCAATGATGGTAAAACACTGGACTCAGCCATTCATCGATACTTACACATCTTATGATTTTATGAACTGCAACATGTTCAGTTGTTCATGTCTCAGATGCCACAAGATTTCTGCTTCAGATTCGCTTAATATTATTCCCTTATATCAGCTGCTTAATATCACTTACTCAATATCATTTCAATTACAATCCCACAGCACGGTCTCTGCATCTGCCAACTGCACCTACGATTAAATCTCAATCCCATATTGAAAATATTCTGCATAGGACCAACTGATCTTTTACGATCAAGACCAGCTATAAGCCTCATTACAAAATAACTACTCAAGATATCTACTCAGTATGTAATACAATCACCACCAGTAGTCGGAATCGAACAGAAAGTATTAATGAATGACAATGTTCAGACAATGTCGCAACATAACCATGTAACAAGTAACAATAATATCCAATCTGCATGCTGCTTGCTGCAATTGGAATGCATGCTAGCTTCTGATATGCATCGCTTGACGTAAGCGCAGCATTCGACACTGTCGATCACGAAATCTTCTTGCAGCATATTGTTTATCGTGTTTCTGTTCTGGTACGGCGCTGTATTGAGGGTTTAGCCCCACCATATTTGCGGGAGCTCTGCTGCTCCACTACGCATGTTCAACGCCGCTGCTCTCTCTCTACCCCGTCCCTGGACTGCTATGAGGCAGTGCCGCGCCTTCTCAGTGTCTGGTCCTGTGACATGGAATGGGCTCCCTACCATCCTTCGACAAATACCTATAAATCAGTCTGCTTTGTTTCTAACTACTCTTAAGACTGTTCTGTTCGGCCGGAGTTGAGCTGGGAGCGCTTCTGAGTAGGCAAACTTGAAGGGGCACCATATGATTATATGATAAAATTACTGTAATAATAATAATATGCATATAGCATGTTCAAGGAACTAAAAAGGCACAGAATTTGTGTACTAATAGTACAATACAATAAGTTTCATAAGTTTCCCAAAGCTCAGATGTGCTAATAGCAAATCCTCCATGCATAAATTAGTAGGCCTGCATAGACATCAATTTATAGCATAAGTGAGCAAGTCATGTCACCAGTTGTTGGTTATAACATTTCATGTTGGATTTGATCATCAATTAAAGTTACCCGTTGACCGAATTAAACATGTCAAGCTGAAGATACAAAGTACCGGTAAGCCTTTTGACTAACTACTCTAGGTAACAACTCACCATACCCAAGATAATGATTACCACGAAAATTCTATAGTCTGAAAGTATTCATCAATGTACAGGTTTCTAGGCAATAAAGATAGATAATGGGAAATGACACAGGATAATCTTAGAATGCCATCACTAAGAATATTAATGGACGCCTATAGATGCAGCTAGAGAAGACAGCTTTTGTCAAGCAACCTGTGTATTCCGGAAAGCAGATTGATAACGGCGACTTTTGGATCTTTGCCTCAAAGAGATCTTTCTTGTTCAGGAAGAGAATGATGGAAGTATCGGTGAACCATTTGTTGTTACAGATGGAATCAAACAGTTTCAGGCTTTCTTGCATTCGGTTCTTAAACAAATCAATCATACCAAGATATGTTTAATTAAAACAACTACAATAATTGGGTTTTATTATAATTAACCAAAGAAACAAATCCAAAGGCTCACTTATACACACCAGTATGCTTGATGAAACATTGCACATCTGCTTAAACAGTACAACAATCATCAACAGACTAATATTGTCTAAAAAAAACTCAAAAGCTTGTCAAGGCTATTAATAAGCACCATTCGTAGGCTATCACACAACCATCTGCATCTCCTTTACATTTTTAAACTGATTTTTTACCATCAAGACCAGGTGAGTCTATTACACAATAACCACTCACAATTAACATTCAGCATGTACTATTATCATTCTCTGGCTATTTATTGCACATCCACCTCCATCTCGCATATAATCTGAGTTTCTTGCTAGAGCTGAACCAATATCACCTTTTGCCAATTATGCCGATACCGATTATTGCTGATTATTTCATTTGCGGATACCGATTATTTCACTGATTATTTCATTGTGTTTCCCAAGATGTCCGGCTCCAAAATAAAGATTTACTGCTACTGATTATTGTTGTGATATAAGCAAAACACTTGCTCTGTAGGAGATGTATACATGCAGTTGGGAGACTAATTCTAGGCAGGCAATACAGATCAGGCACACTGCCCGCCATCGACCTTGCATAATGGAGGAGAGAAAAGAGATAGCTAGGTAACTAGACACCTTGTTCTAACAAACATGCCAATGATGCCATTCCCTTCCCAGACAAGCCACTTTTACGACCTGCCACTTTGGCCCAAACTACCTGCCAGCAGAGATGACGTAACTGTGCCAAGGGTAATTAAGCAGGCACTACGACTCCACGACTGTACAACAGTTATGTTGACCCTTTCCCATGGTTTAAACTAGCACAATGCCTACAGGATGGTCTGAAGAAGCCATGCTTGACGAAGCTCGAGTTAATCGGGTCACACACTATGGGAACAGAACAAAATGCTGTCCTTCACAGACCCAACGATGTTGCTGTCATCATTTTGCTCTTAAAGACTGAAAATAATATCATAAATTAAAAAAAATAATCTTCATAATCGGCCCTGATTATGTGTGCTACCGATGTATCAGTACTTACAGCTCTAATTCTTGTTTTAAAAAAACTTCATTTTTTTAAAAGAATAGTATACCAAATGCTTTATGCATTGCACCGCCATTCTGTTTCATGAAACTGAGGTGCAAATTAGAAAATATCACCAACTGTAGGACTTGCAAAATGCATTCTAATTATGAATACATAGTTTCACTGTGAAGTATCATCATATTCACTGATTCCTAGTGCATTTCTGCTATCCAAGCCCTCATCATAGATTAGACTAAAGAGTTGGGTAAGAGTCATCCAATTGCACAAAACAAATTCTAATTAAATTTGCACTAATCAAGAAGACAATTTGGCAGGCTACAATTGTTCACACTGACATGGTCTTGCAACTGTCATCACCTTTAGGATGAGATATTGATCTTATTCTAATAATGGCAACAATAGGGAATCAAGAGTTTTAAAAATCCACAAGATACATAATCATATGATTTGGTTAGTATCTACACTTCCTGAGAGACTCATTTGTTGGATCAGCTTTAGGCCAATGGTTGACCACAAGTGGCACAATGTAAGCAGGTTTGGACCCAATTGATGTAGTTATCAGGGTTTAATGAGTTGAAACCTCCATCCTGCAAGGACCTTATACAAAAATGTTTTTGATCAAACCATCACCCAGGAGGTACAATGGGAGATTGTGCACACTTTCAATTTCCTATTTGATATTTAATCATTCATATCAGACTATATTATTATCAATGCTCATGAAGTAACAGTGTGCACTGATTTTATACAATTATAAAATGATATGTGCTCCAGATTGCATTCATTGATTTTTGCTCTGGGATAGGTAGGCCTATTTAAACATAACTTGTAAACGTTTTTATGTAGACCCCACAAAAAGACAAACAAAAAACAAATGGTTAGCAGTGAGCTTTACTTTACTTGTTTTGAATTTTTTTCTATAATAAAACTAACAGTAAAATTTTGACATAACTGTCTGTTTAACGAATTTATAGATTTACCAAAATTATTGTTGACTTCACTAATTAATAAATATATATGGCTCAGCATAAGCAAATTAATTCAAAGTGTTGTTTGGTTAGAAGAGTATTTAAGTTAGCAATCAATGCCACTCATAATTAGGCAGTATTTATTTGTCATGAATTGAATATTAATCCAGATATTTGAATACAATTGCAAACTGTTTTACTCAACATGACTGTGTTTTTTATACAATTTTCAGTATTACTTGCTGTTATGTAATGTTTTCTTCAGCCAAGGTCAATGCAGCTAAAGGCAACTATTTAAAATAGGGCTACACTATTATAAGAGCCTAAAATTAAGAAGGGTAAGAAACTTCACAGGTATAATGCTACTAGCATCACACCAATTTTCCTAGCTTCTGTAGATGCAAATGCATCAATTGTCTTGTGAAAATTGAAAGCGGGAAAAATTTAGAAATGGCAACAACGGTTTGTAGCAGCAGCAGAGCGATTTTCAGGTTATGAAAACATTGTCACAATACAATATCAGCTTTATCTGAGGCAATGAGTGTGAAGGGGACTTGAACAAGTCCTTCGATCAGCACCATCGATGATGCTCTAGCATATGGTTGTGTATGCATTTCTGAACTTTGGAAGGAGTCGAATACAGTCTAAATTGTAATGATATTGAAGAATTGCAATTTCAAGACTCCCTAAACATTTCATTGATACTTCATACACTTGGCTGTACTGATGCAAATCAGTACAGTCAAGTGTATGAAGTATCAATGAAGTGTTTGGGGAGTCTTTCCCTACTCACTGTTAGATTAGTTATGTATTCATCTTCCCTGGTCAAGCTCAGTAAGAGGTGCTTTTGGAAAAAACTCAGGAATATATTCAACCCCAATACCTAGGTTGACAACCTAAAACACCAAATGATCATGCATACCATTTTTGGCAAAATTTAAATAAGTGAAATTAAAAATAAACAATTAGGCAATCTCTCTCACTGTAGTTTCGTCTTCATGAAGAACCTGGTCATATTCGCTCATTCCAACGCAGAAGATGATGGCTGTCACGTCCTCAAAACAGTGAATCCACTTCTTCCGTTCCGACCTCTGGCCCCCGACATCAAACAACCTTCAGAAAGTAACAACGATCTTCTATGACATCTCGGATTTACTGCACCTCGTAAGTTAAAACTTTATGATAGCCACCAATCCAAAATATATAAGGCAACGCAAAACAAAGATTGTGCAGAATTAATTAGGATCTCCCGTAACACACATCAAAGCACATTTTTGCACATTCAAACACAGGTCTGCAACAAGTTATTCAAAAATTTCTGTAATACCCAGGTCAATGACATCATAACATTATTTTCATCATCATAAGCATTATTGGTACTAGTATGTCAATTGCCAAGTAACACTAAACCTCAATAGTAGCTGTTTCCACAATATATGTCAGCCGTCCCTATTCTGTGCCTATCTCCAGACTGCATTTAGGCCCCTACTCCTAAATTAGTCTGCACTAGTCTGATGCCAACAGCTGTTTCCATGGTTGGTAAGGGAATCCAAGTGGTCAATCTCAATCTCTTTGGGAACCTGCATATATCATATCTTACAGAGCTCTGGTATGGTTCAGTTCCCTGTCGTAATGCGGGATGTATCAAAACTGGTGTAGACTCCTCTTTCAAATCATCTGTCACAACATGCATTGCAATGCTGCCGTTTTGTGACATCTGTCACATAGGAAACATGCAATATTATCCCCAGGAATCACTGATGAAAGGAGCCCAGCTTTGACTCTAGGGCCTTGGGTAGAGTCTAAGTCCAAACTTCTAACTCATCACTCAAATGCCACTACCATCTAATCCACTTCGTAGCGTATCATAGGCAGTACACGCCATGAATAGACAGTCTGGCATAAGCGATCCAGAACCCTTATTCAAGGCTGTTCATAAATCCCTGGCAATTGCCAAGTAACACTAAACCTCTGGTTCACTGCCACTACCAGCCTCAATCATTATCGTCAGTCATTTGTCAGCGAAGGGTAAGAAGAAATTACCTTCGATGTCCTTGTTTATTTTGTTAAGTTCATTGCTCTCCTAGTGTTAGTTTAAGCACTGTTATATCATCTTTAATATTATCTATCCATCGTAATCTTGGTCTGCCCTTCTTTCTCTTTCCTTCGAATTGTCCATGCAGTGCATCGAGTGGTATTTGGTCAACTGGCATTCTCTCTCTGAATTGTTTGGATACCAACTGATTGTCTCATGTCATCATACGATTCCTATAATTCATGTTCCTTATTGCAAGTAGGGAGATGCCCACCCCACATGTGTACAGATGTCCACACACCCATGTGGGTACAGATGTCTACAAGTACATGTAACCGGTTTTCCATAAGAAATCACTGGTTCACACTTTCCATTTAGAAGTTACACTGCATTAATAAAAAGTAGGCATATATTACATATTCACTTTATTCAAAATGAGCAAAAGCTTACTATATATATATATATGTATATATATATATACATATATATATACATAAATATAGTATACATCTATACCTATAAAGAAGAAAAGTATGTATGTAACGGACTAACTAGCTGACTATGTATCTTCCACAAAGACTTTTGATCCACTTGACCTATTGCTCCCAAATTTTCCACAATTACCACTTAGCAGCTGACGAAAAAAATAGGGAGGTTCGCAATCCAAAAATCTTACCCCTTCCAATAATTTAGAGTGATCATTTCAACGAATGCACACTTTCCTTCATCCGATGAGTGTACACTCTACAGTGTGGCAAAGTTCGACTAAGCGGGGAAATCCCCAATGGGAAAACCCAACGTCAAGGGACACTCCGGTCGGCAGAAGCAATTTTTAACACATCTCGGAATTGTAAGGACTACCTTACATTATTTTCACCCCAGCAAAGTCGAGTAATTCGCCAGTATCATATATATATACGTAGGCAATGTCTAAATTGCCTTTAATGCAATGCATCAATTGACATAAGAAGCAGCTGGGAGTCAGATTCAACTTTCAACATTGAGTTGACTATGTCACAGCTGTGCTTTTATGTGAGCTTTAGGCTCATATATCTTATAATATTTGAATCAGAATTCTATACAAGAGAAGTTACAGCCGGAGACATTATGAGTAAAGCACATTCGCGCTCTCACAGGTAAATGGGAGAAACATTGCACATGCGACCTATAAACCAACCGACAAAGTTGTAGGATTGTTTCAATCAAGTGATTGTGGCATCTTATTGTCTCAGGTAATTTTTATTGTCATATGTGTAGAGAGAATGCCAGTTGACTGAATCCCACACAATGCACCATGTGCAAGATTCAAAGGAAAAAGAAACAAAGGCAGACTAAGACTTTGATGGAAAGATAATACAGATGACGATGTAACACCATTTGGATGAACAATAAGGGAAGCAGTGGACTTGACAAATGAGGACAAGTGACATCATTTATTCCTACCCATCGCCGTCAAATAGAAGGTACAAGGAACCTATGACGAAGATGACAACGAACTTTATATAACTGGTGCATAATTGGTTGGGCAAAAGAATTTTGTAAATAATTCAAACAAAGATCATTCTTCTGTAATATATTTACAGATGTAAAAAAGCGCCCTTGAGAGTTAAGCCTAATCAGAGGCACTCCCGGTACAAAATGCCCCATGATAAAAAAGAGCAAACAGCAGAAAATATTACTCATTAAACGGCAGCTTTCAGAATGCATGCCAATGAGCAAAAACTACCTATTTTGTCTGGACTTTTATTTGAATACTTTACGACTTATAAAACTTTATATTTTCAAACAGTGACTTTTAAATCAACTCTTTAAGTTTAGATGCTCAAAGTAATGAACAAACAAAGACCTGTTAATCTTGAGAAAACATCTACTAACTCAATTTTCTGCTTTATAATGTTTACTGCACACAACTAGTTTCTGTTGTAGTCAATCGCACATAATTATTTAAAGAATTTCGTGAACATAAATTTGCAAGAATTCTATATAACTTCTTGCAAAACTATCATTCTAATGAAATTATGATATTTTCATATATTATTAACTACTCCCCTGTGCTTCAAGTTTGTTTATTATTAATGTTCATTCATAGACTGAAAAATGCTACTGCACAACTGCACTGCTAGTTACTAACTGCGGTTTATCAGTGTGCTTATCAGAAAACACAAATATCATTATGAATAGTTGAATCGGATGAAAACTGAAAAGACTAACTTAAAGTTAAGATTTTTGAAGTTAAAGTGGACTTCAACGATGCCCGTCGTTTTGACGCGGGTGCGTAGAATGTCTTGTTCAGTTGGCATGTAGTCCTTTGCACCCAGACGATCCAGATCATCGAGAAAGCTTCAAAACAAATGCAACATGTTTAGATGGAAAATATACTTGACAATCTAATCCATGCCAGAATCCATGGATAGCTATTAGAAAACAAGACATAATTGCATCTATGCTATTCTAACCTGGAAACTTCCATTGCATGCTTAGCAAAGTGCACACTGCAACACCTGAGGGTCGATTTTTATGTATCAAAATAATTAATTAAATATGACACTGGATATGTAATTCGACAGTTTAGGTCTGGAGTGGACACTAGTTGCAATGACTTAATAAAAATATTCACGACCACTTGTCTTTCACCACAAATAAACAATTAATATCTGATAATCATAGGTCACCAAACAGAACCTGTCAATTTCCACACAACCACAGAGATTACTTATAAAACATTACTAGCATTAATTTAACAACTCAAAGCCCAACTTACATATCTAGGATCTTAGAAATGAAACAAGAGCATAAATTACAAGCACATATTAACTTCAAGTTTCATGCAAGAAGAAAGAAGATTCAAACCCTATTAAGGAATGCGAATGGAATGGGCAAACTAGCAGTATAGTATCATACTCAAAATTATTAAAAATTAACCAAATTATAAAAAGATTACACCTGTTTATGACAAGTCAAGTAGAGGTATTTATAAATACATCAATGTAATTAGAATAAAAAGATAAGAATAAACATAATGTAAATGAAAATGAATCCAATGGTCAAGAAAATTAACATTGACAAGACTCTCCATAAAAACGAGAATGAATTAAACAATAAAATCAGCAGAGCGTCATTAATGATGAAGGACTAAGAGACCACACCCTGATTTGAACAGGATGATAAAACTATAGCCCTTCAGAAGACAGTACTTGCTACAACAGTGACTCAGAAACGAATTTGCATTAATAATGCCAAATGTGTTGGTGTAGGGTAAAAAAAAAGCTATGTTCTGTTTTCATGGAATTCTTTGAAGTGCTCTAACAGATGTTATCCAATAGTATCGGAGATGCAGGCAGGCAAACAAGTAAGTGTGGACCACACAGAATGTCCATATTGCAGCTGTAGATAACTTGAAAGTAGCTGTTGCTAAATACATCATCACCAAAGCAAAGCACAATCAACTCCAACAATCTGAGCAGAACCCAGTACATCAGAGACCCTGAGACATAATGATGAAATAAAACTTAGATTATTGCAACAATGTATTTATTATGAATAGCCTATTATTCATCAAATTGGGTTAACATAATATAACATAACTGCAATATACTTATTGTGAATAGCCTATTATTCATCAAATTAGGTTAACATAATATAACATAATCTTGATTGCAGCCATCAAGTAATGAATTAAATAGGAAATGAATGGATACAAGAGAGAACCTAAAGAGACCAAAGAGGCCCCACTATTAAGCACACCCATAATCGTAAGATGAATTTCCTCCCTACTTTTCTTTTCCATAATTCTCTAATATTTCCTTCCGTTATCTTATCCACACCTGTTACCCTTTTTTTTCCCCTCCATTTTCCTATTTTAAAAAAATAGCCTGAGAAATAAAAAACCCAGTTTGTAAATGGACTTTTAAAACTATCAGAATACTACTATTATTCAGAGTCATTGGCAGTAAGTTTCAAATAGACAGGCCAACAATTTTTTAAGAAAAACCACGGGTGTTAGTTAGGGATGAACCGAAACTCAGTAAGGAAACTCGGCTCAGCTGAGTTTCGTAATACTTGGCAAAACTTGGACTTGGTACAAACAATGGGTTCGAGTTTTAAGCTCACCGACTTTCTGTTTTGAAATGAAAATCGAATTTTATAATTTATAAAATGACAATCGATCTAAGTAAAAACACAAATACCGCTAATATTAGTCCATTCAAGTTACTACTTCCTATAGAAAACTAAAGCAAAGCTAAAAAATTCATAAAAGTTGTGCGAACTGCCAATCTAAAATCAAAAGAATGAGACTTTTTTAAATATTAGAAGAGTTCTTGCTTGGACTCAACAAGAAATTCAAACTCCCTAGTATTAGTGCGGAAACGCATAGATCTGAAGTTTTCAGCCAATCTTATTGAATAATTGCGATTTTCAGAATTTTTTGAAGGAATGAAAATCGAAGGGAGTAAAGTTATCCATGATTTGGATCTCTCTGCAATGGACGGAAAGAGTAATTCGAAGCCCATCATATTACAGTAAGATATATATGAATAAATAGGTGAGTAAAAAATACAAATACAATAACAAGTGGGTATTAGATATGCTATTTCAGATAAAATTCAAATATTTTTTGCAAATTTTAGCGAAATAAAAGAAATATGGACAGTTTAAGTAAGGTGCTGATCAAGTAGAATACCTAAAAAATTTCATGGAAGTTGTTTGGGTAAAAGAAAAGTTGTCTATATTAATATTGATAGACCTCAATATTGTGCCAAGCTCTTTACAATGAGAACTAAACAGAATTTAATTCATTTTCGATAAATTTAAAGATAATTTATCACATTTACACCAATCCAATATGAAAGAACTTTCTTAATTGGCAATGTGAATCAGACATCCATACGATTTAAGTGAGAGAAAATATCTGTAATCCGAATAAAAGTGGCTAAAGCTAATACATCAGGCAAATCATTAATAAACAATAAAAATAATAAGAAGCCTAATATAGAATATAGACTTGAGGAACCCCAAATCTAGTTAGAGCACACTGCTAAGAAGTATGTCGCAAATGAATCAAGCACTGTGCTTGGACATTTCTTCACTACTTTTTTAGAGCAGATAACTATTGTCTAGTCTGATTGATCAAATGATGGTCTTCGTTGACTTGCGTAAAAAAATCGTGATCATTGACATCCATCCAAAAATCCATGACATGTTTTCAGGATCTATTATCCGCAGTGCCAATGACGAAGAATTCCGAAAATCCGAATGAAGAGATTGTACTAAATGGTTGTGCTCACTAATTAATTCCCCTTTCTCCATGTTTAGGTATAAACACATCCCACTTGGAGGTATTTGCCACACCCCACCTTCTGTCATTCAGAGACCTCCTAGATAGTGCAGGATGTAGATTGTAGAGCCTCTGAATGACAAGGATCTCTCTGTGATGGATAGAGAGCTCAAAAATCAGAAAAGAACAGAATCTACAATCATGATCTCAAAGACTGACAAGCAACGTGCAATGGAAGTCTGCAGGATCCAATTGGCATAGCATATCACATATGAAGCATATCACATATGAAGCATATCACATATGAAGCATATCACATATGAAGCATATCACATATGAAGCATATCACATATGAAGCATATCACATATGAAGCATATCACATATGAAGCATATCACATATGAAGCATATCACATATGAAGCATATCACATATGAAGCATATCACATATGAAGCATATCACACATGAAGCATATCACACATGAAGCATATCACATATGAAGCATATCACATATGAAGCATATCACATATGAAGCATATCACATATGAAGCATATCACATATGAAGCATATCACATATGAAGCATATCACATATGAAGCATATCACATATGAAGCATATCACATATGAAGCATATCACATATGAAGCATATCACATATGAAGCATATCACATATGAAGCATATCACATATGAAGCATATCACATATGAAGCATATCACATATGAAGCATATCACATATGAAGCATATCACATATGAAGCATATCACATATGAAGCATATCACATATGAAGCATATCACATATGAAGCATATCACATATGAAGCATATCACATATGAAGCATATCACATATGAAGCATATCACATATGAAGCATATCACATATGAAGCATATCACATATGAAGCATATCACATATGAAGCATATCACATATGAAGCATATCACATGTGACCTACGGAAAAGTTCAAAAACCTCAGCAGACCATAGAATTAATTCTCAAAAACAGAAGTGGAAGGGGACTGTAAATCATTTTGAGAATAAAAAAAATGGCCAGCAGCACAACACCACAATGGGACTACAATCTTCATAGTAAAGATTACTTCACATACACAGCCCAGCAACAACAATCTATGCCATTATGCTGTTCAGGGACCCAAAGCCAGACAATTGTGGGACCTTAATGAATTAGAAAGATGTGTCCAGCAGTAGTGTTTACTCTAAATCTCATAGACACATCAGTGTCTGATATAGGTCACCATCATTGCTTTCATATAAGAGATCATAGGAAGCCGCTGCTGTAAAAACTATGAAAAATTCTAAAAATTCACACAGAACATGATTACATTTCGGGGGTTAGGTATTGATTTAAACTAACGAATGCAGGAAAGAGGTGTGTGACAATCGCTGCGGTTCTTTAACTGATTTGCTGTACGCAGATAGAAAACTAGTTACAAAATCTTGCTGCAATGTGACCAAGACCAAGAGCAAAGTCAGTAAAGAGCATGATGTGGACCTGCAGATTATTTTTGTTTATTGAATTAATCTGTTGTCATAACGCAACAATTTACATTTTATAGCATGTGCTATTGTGCTAGATATAGTGGCATTATGTTTGATATGTCTAGTCACATGCATTCTTTGTCCTACCAGGCATATAGCCATACTTGATATAACTTAATAATATAACAAAACATAACATTGCTTTAAGTGTTTCTGTTCATAGCTCTAGCATTCACACAACTTTTTAACATACAATACAATTGAAAATTTATAGAACACTCTAATAACAAACAATTATTGCACGAGAGTGCATTTCACTACAGTCCTAGTCATGCTGCAATGTAAATAGATAACCTTTTGAGTCAGTTGTATATAGCATATATAGCTTTAAAGCAAGATCCGAAATGATTCCTACTATTTTGCAGAGTCGTTAAGCTGATACTCGTTCGATCGATTAAAGCAGTCTTGAACTCCGCTGTCCTGCCATAACCTCTTCATTGCTGCCAAAATCTCCTCTGTAAATGGTTCAGTGTCCTCCATGCGAGAGATCACATCCAGAATCAACTTTGCATCAGCCTACAAGGAATACAGAGCTAGACAGTAGAGCAACATAAAACTTTATATTTACATAGGAATTTTAAGTGCATATGACTACAGAGCAATCAAGAGGCAGGAGCAATAAAAAGGTGAATTCATTCATAATGTTTGTTTTATCCATAAGCAGTGTGGGCAGCAGCTAAGTAGTTAATGGCAAGCATAGAAAATACTTTTTATGTTGTCAAATGGTATTCAACTAGTGTTTTCAAAGTTATTGTATAGTAGAGCGGTAAGGACAATTCTCCTACTCAGCCCCAGGTCCTAAAGTTCCACTTCCACTAAGATTTCCAGCACTAGTACTACCCAACCTTGACCATTGGCAATGTCCTTAGAATATACCCTGAATTACCCAATTGATTCTGAACTTGATTTGGACTGGCTTTCACAGCTTTAGACCCCAAACACTATGTCTTCATTTGGAGGAACCTTTTGGACACTGAAACAACCTTTTGGCTAGGATCAACATTATAACCAAGTCTTTTATCGATGAATCATGTCCAGGAGCACCAGGTCAAAGTCAGAATAGACATCAACTGTCTGGTGATAAGCATGACTATTGTGGTGTAGTGTACATCCAGACATTACTGTTAGGGCATAACCGGAAATAGCCTCGGACATTTGCCTTGGCCGAATATCTCATTTTTCGGGACTATTTGTAGGTATTCGCCTAGGCAAATATTACACACACAAATAGTCAAAAATAATTTTGTAATTCAATATGTTTATAAACATTTAACGATCTAAAAACAAAAATTAAAATTTGAAAGCTTATCAGTAGTTATTACAGGTACAAACATTTATTTTGCTCATCTTTCATTTTGCAAAACGGCAAAAGTGACGAGTCAAAAATTTTAAGTTTCGCCTGTGGATGCTACTCATAAGGCACTTGTCACTACTATTCGGTTTGTACCTGGATCCCGTAAATAGTACATCCAAATACTCTGACTCGGTAGAAATTGTCTACTCGGTTATGCCCTAATTACTGTGGTCTTATAAAGTTAGTGTCCTCAGCTAAAACTGTCTGGCATCAATTAGTAATCAACACAGATGAACTGACACTAGATCGGTTAGTAGTTACATCCCTTAGTGTTTAGGCCACTCTAGTGCCGACTCCTAACATTAAATGCTATATTTAAATCCTGAATGGTTCTGGACTTAACTCCAAGATTTCAAATGAGCAAGACAGTGACTTATCGAAATGATGCTCCCACCTAATCATACTTTACGAATGCCTTCCAGTACACTAGCATCTACCTCATCTAACATCTGATTACCCTGCTAAGTTCCACAGCATTCCATTGTTCAGTCATCCTGCCATACACTCATACTTGCTATTAGCTGCCACATCCCAGCTGTCTGCTCATCCATCCAAAGAACTATGTAATTTTGTACTCTGGTCCATTCCATTCCAACAGAATTCTTGGCCAATCACCTACTATGCGGGTCATATCCACTCTTCTCTTAGGGTTTCACAACTGGTCAAAGCACCTGCATTGCAGCGATTGCCATTCCAGGGGTATATTCCAAAACTGGCCCCACATAACGCAATTGTAAGCAGTGACTTCTACAAGGCATCAACTGGTGGAGCAGCAGATTGAACAGTGGGTAAATTTCCTATACAGAAGTCCTCTGAAACAGAGCAGTACTTATAGACTACAACCACTACATCTGTCAACTGGATAGATAAGTCAGTCTACAGTAGATATTTAAACTGGATAGATAAGCCTACAGTAAATATATCAACTGGATATGTAAGTCTACATTAGACATGTCATCTGGATACATTTTGAAGTTCATCGTAGATATTTCAACTGGATGGGTAAGTCTACAGTCGATATGTGAAAGGCATCCATAGGCAAGTCCTAGGTTAAGACCGATATGTAAAAAGAGACTGAGTGATCTTGATCAAGCAGCAGCAGGAAGAAAATTGAACAACCAAAAAACGGTGTCCATCAAGAACAGTTCTAGTATTTGGCACAACCAGAGACAGATACGATGAACTTTAACCCATACACACTGTAGACACAGCCATGAACAATAATTAACTACTGCAGTACATTACTGTCCATCACTGGCAGACTTATCATTATTTAACAGGTTTCATAAGCCTGGTTGAATTTTGCTATTCTGGCAGGTTTTTAAAAACGTATAACATTGGCCGGCAATTAAGATTGATTTCATATAATATGGTTGGCCAGTAATAAATTATAGTTTCAGTTACAGAGTCAGTTAGACATAGTAGAATAAAAAACAATGCCCAAGTAATAGGTTATAATCAATACGTTGGATAGAAATACACCTTTTAAACTGAATATATAGTTATCAGTAAAACAATATGAATCTGAATATCGACAATGACAATGTTAAACTATACATTATTTATTATTGCTTCAGATTCCCTGAATTGTTATATCATATGGAAAATATGGAAAAGTAACAGCAACTTCAGCATTGTTTTAAAATACATTTGACAAGCTTACAATACATTAGTAAGCTTAGAAGACATTTAACATTGTAACAATACAGTTGGCAGACTTACATTACATTTGATGGGCTTAAAATGCATATGACAGGCAGGGGCGACGATCCCGCGGGATTGAGGGGGACAAGTCACCCCACCTTTTATAGATTGGGACAGGTCATATGTTTGTCCCCCAACCACATTTCTTACATCTCTAATTCTGTGTCCCCCCACCTTAAAGGAGATTGCTGCCTATGATGACAGGCTTATGATACACTTGGCAGGCTTACAATACAATTGACAGGCTTACAATCATTTGAAAGGCTTGCAGTGCATTGGACAGGCTAACAATACATTTGACAAGTTTACAATATATTTGACAGGCGTACAATACATTTGACTGGTTTACAATATATTTGGTAGACTTACAATAAAATTGGCAGGCTTACAATGCATTTGGCAGGTGTTCAATGCATATGGCAGGCTAACAGTATACTTGATAGGCTTACAATACAATTAGGCTTACAATGCCTTCAGCACGCTTACAATACATTTGGCAGGTTACAATACGTTTGACAGGCTCACAATACATTAGTATTATAAATGATGGTTAATTTAATTTATGCATGCAACATTTATAGGAAATACATCTTTTGCAAAAGAATTAACCCTGTGCTTTTCATAAGTTCCTCTTTAACAAAATATGTGCTGATTTGTATGTTTATGCCTAAATGAGAATCATGTTTGAATTATTATCTGTTGCCTTTTTTGTTTGCATTGAATGATATCTGATAAGAATGAACTGCGAGGTTCAGTTCACACTGATTGATTCACTTGTGTTGCCTTAAACCTAGCAAATGTATTGCAGCATGCCAAATGCCGGGTAAGAATGCCAAATGCATTGTCAGAATGACAAATGTATCGTAAGAATGCCAAATGCATTGTAAGAATGCCAAATGCATTGTAAGAATGCCAAATGCATTGTAAGAATGCCAAATGCATAGTAAGAATGCCAAATGCTATATATATATATATATATATATATATATATATATATATATATATATATATATATATATATATATAGTGCCCTGGCATCAAAGGGTGCATTGAATGCTGGCTTTTTATTAACACTACTGACATAGGTCAGTAACTATAACCTATGCGCAATGGTCAGAGCGTTCTTCCTGTATTGCAAAGAGCATTGGTTCGAGCCTTGTCTGAGGCAGTTAGCATGTAGGAACATTGAGCAAGTCCTTTGCTCACAATTGCTCTACGAACTTGAAGTTCTGCTGTGTGGTAGAGTGCACCATTGAACAATGAAAGGAGAAAACACCAAATCATTATTATAATAATTTATAACCATTTTGTACCCTATTAAGTAGTGTAGAAATAATCAAAACACTGAGGTTGAGAACAAGGAATGTTGCTTATCATCAAAATAAAGAATGAAACAAAAATATATCAAATTAAGGCCATGTGCTGTTGATTGACTGACTGACTGATAGTTGGGTGCTTGCTCTGAAGTGTGCTGGGAACCAGTTTATTAGACTGAAACACATGATAGCACTTTTAACAATTCGATACTGACCTCTCGCTCAGAGTCACCAAACTCAATGTGCAATGTGGTCATGGCTCTTATTATGGCCACCAACGACTGGATCGTATTGCTATAGACAACAGGCTTAAACTGCTTGTTGTCTTCGTTAGTAAAACCACCTTCGTGAATAATTCTACAAGATACACAGAAAACAATTGTAATCTCGCTGAGTATTAATAACCTACACCGATTGCTTGCAAATCAGTCACAGCTTAAGCACTTAAAACTACAGCTCATCATAATTTGCATCAGTAGCAGTCACAGAGATTGATTGATTTTAAGAAAATTAACATCATAACAATTTATACAGTTTAAAATAAACAGTTATGCAAGAAACCCACATATCTTTGAAATTACTACATATTTAAATTTAACTATACAAATGCGGTGGTTAAATACCATCTGGAGTCTTATAAACTTAGATGTCTCTCAAGAGTATTGGTGCATGAAGAAAGTTTATCCAAAGTGGGATTATGAAAATATGTAATTAATTCACATTATTACTGGTAAGTCAAATGACTAATCTGTCTTGATGGATTCTTAGAATTCGACATCAGCCCAATGTCAATGTTGTCTGATATGAATATATTCACGTTCAATGTTCATGTTATGTAACTGGCTAATATTTACGTAGCACACACACACCTCAGTCCTACTCCCCACCAGCTGCATTGGCTTCCTATTGAATATTTCTGAATAAAATCAAAGTTTGGTTGTTTGACCTATAACGTCCTCAGCACCAGCACACCTACTTGTATTCCTGCTACACTAACTCCTTGAAACTCTCCTTGTTTTCCTGCAATCGTCAAGTACAGGTCTTTTAGCTGAGCCACGGAGCAGAATAAATTTGGGCTCTCGTGCATTTCATGCCTCTGCTCCTAAGGAATGGGGAATCGACTGCTACTCACTCCTTGTAGGTCAAATGTATATTGAATTTAAATAATAATAATACATGGCAAACTCAGCAACAACGAGTACACCAACTGTACACTATCGGTGGGAAGATGAATTGGTGAGGAAGAGGACTGGCCACCTGCCCTCATATGATGAGGCTAAGAAAATGATGTTGCTAACACTTCATACTCATGACTGCTTAAAGAACTGCTCCTTCTTTTTCTTATATTTACATTTGCTGAATGTCACATTGTCTAGAATCGTTTGCTGCAAATTTTTAAAGAATATAAGGTCAGTAGATAATTATATTCAGCAGAGAACTCACTTCATCTGTTTGACTATAGTGCTCTTTCCAGACTCACCGGCACCTAAACAAATTGACAATAAAATCATGTACTGTAAAAAATTAACCAACCCTAATCATTCCTTAATGAAACATCGTCAGGCTGTGGCCAAGGATGGTAGAAAATTTAATTTGCCATAGATATAACATTCCATTCTGCAGTACAGCTGTAACAATAATCTTTCTATGGGCAATTCCATTGTATTTTCTAATCAAACAATACAAATGCAAAATAAATTACAAAATTCAAAAGTCATTGTTTGACCTATGAAAATAACTGAGAACAAGGAGAGGTTGCCCTTCTAGTTATAGAGTGACCTTTGAAACGTTTATCATCATTGCAAGCAAGATACTAGCACTGCACTAATACCAAGAACATATGTATGTATGTATGTATGTATGTATGAATGTAAGCATGTGCATAATGTATAACTATTTCAACACATATACACTTTTGGGGCCAACACACGTGCAGAAGAATTTTATTTAAATATTAGATGATTACTGCTATCTATTAAGTCTAATAGTTAAAACGAGCATACAACTCAGAACAAATTATTCAAAACTAATCATTTTAATACACACAATGTGTTGGCCCCTTTGCAGTGTCCATTGTCGGGCAGATTCATTTCATAATCAGTAATACGAGTTTTTCCTTCCCTATTTAAAGAGTTGCCATGACACATGACAGGGACTCAAGTGCTTAGTGAAGCATTATAAATTAAAGTCAGCTTATTCTGTAGGCCTACACTGTACAATACACACTGGTTGCTTTACGATTTTCAATGACTACTGGTGTCACTGCGAAAATATGTTTGTGATCAGTCTTATAAGTTTGTTTTGTGATTCTGTGGGGCTGAGGGCCACCCACTCGCTAGGGGGTGATGGTAAAATGAGCAGAAGAAGGACGGATCGGCGCCTAACAGGCTGCCAAACAGTTATGCAAATTGACTCTTGTTTGACAGGTCATCATGTGTTTCATGTAATCATACTGCAGCTTGTGAGTGTGAATTAATAAAGGAATATATTTTACAATTAAGTACTAGTCTATACAGCCTAGAGCAAATCTACCTCTTTCTCCAACCGATTCTAAAACTACACTCCACAGCAAGATATGATGGGGAACTGTAAAGATAACTTAACTCATGCAAATAACATTTACTTCAAGCAACTTCCCCACCTATTTCAAAACCATCATTATCAAAGCAACTGTTCTGAAATCACTCAAGCACATTCAACAAACTGTTATATTGGCTGTCCATAGACTTTCTTTCCCACCAGCACAGCGTCTAGGAGCTCACTTGAAGCAACATTTGCCCCGAAGCCAGTACCTTTCAGCACCTCTGCATGAGGGATAGGATGCCATCATTTTATTTCTTCCACTGTGCCTTTACCGTGGCCACAAATCATCACCTCAGCTTCCCAGAATTTATCCTTACAGTTCCCCATCATATCTTTCTACATCAGTTTTTTGCTATCAAACAACAGCAACAGCACAAGCGATAAGCTACTCGTCATGTTGACGTGCAAAATTTCTGGAAGACATCCATTATATTCAGTGATACTGTTTATCAGGGCCGTATCGAGGGGGGCCAGCGGGGCCTAGGCCAAGGGCACAAATGTGGAAAGGCGCAAATTTCAGGATGGAATAACTTATTATTCCATAAAATGCACTATTTTCAAAATGTGGGGGCGCCAAATTGATGCTACGCACAGGGCACAACTAGCTAGACACAGGGCGCAATCATAGCTTGGTACGGCCCTGCCGTTTATAAACAGTTTTTAAACGAAACTAAATCAGTTTGATGCAATTCTATATCCATCCATCAGCCATCACAGTCATCCAATTCCATTAACAATCACATACCATCAAGCCACACTCCTTCAATTCCCACAGAACCCAAATCACTACAATTGTGCATCTTTGCTGCATGTATGCTGTAAAATCCAACGTACTTCAACAACTTTGAAAAACCACTTTGTGTATATTCTGCAACTTACAACATCCATTCAAGATTTGTAACATAAGCAGTGTGTTTGAGAGTGTCAACATACACAAACACTGCATAAGCAGCACATGCATACATACATAAATAAGCACACATACATACATATGCATACATACATACATATGCACACATACATAAATATGCACACATACAAACATATGCACACATACATACATATTCACACATACATAAATATGCACACATACAAACATATGCACACATACATAAATATGCACACATACATATGCATACATACATACATATGCACACATACAAACATATGCACACATACATAAATATACACACATACATACATATGCACACATACATAAATATACACACATACATACATATGCACACATACAAACATATGCACACATACATATGCATACAAACATATGCACACATACACATGCATACAAACATATGCACACATACATATGCATACAAACATATGCACACATACATATGCATACATACATACAAATGCACACATACAAACATATGCACACATACATAAATATGCACACATACAAACATATGCACACATACATAAATATGCACACATACATACATATGCACACATACATACATATGCACATATACAAACATACATACATATGCACACATACATACATATGCACACATATATACATATGCACACATACAAACATACATATGCACACATACATACATATGCACACATACATACATATGCACACATATATACATATGCACACATACATACATATGCACACATACATACATATGCACACATATATACATATGCACATATACAAACATACATACACATGCACACATACATGCATATGCACACATATATACATATGCACACATACATACATATGCACACATACATAAATATGCACACATACATACATATGCACACAAACAAACATATGCACACATACATAAATATGCACACATACATACATATGCACACATACATACATATGCACATATACAAACATACATACATATGCACACATACATACATATGCACACATACAAACATACATATGCACACATACATACATATGCACACATACATACATATGCACACATACAAACATATGCACACATACATAAATATGCACACATACATACATATGCACACATACATACATATGCACACATATATACATATGCACATATACAAACATACATACACATGCACACATACATGCATATGCACACATATATACATATGCACACATACATACATATGCACACATATATACATATGCACACATACATACATATGCACACATACATACATATGCACATATACAAACATACATACACAAGCACACATACATGCATATGTACACATACATACACATGCACACATACATGCATATGCACACATATATACATATGCACACATACATAAATATGCACACATACAAACATATGCACACATACATAAATATGCACACATACATATGCATACATACATACATATGCACACATACAAACATATGCACACATACATAAATATACACACATACATACATATGCACACATACATAAATATACACACATACATACATATGCACACATAAAAACATATGCACACATACATAAATATGCACACATACATACAAATGCACACATACAAACATATGCACACATACATAAATATGCACACATACATACATATGCACATATACAAACATACATACACATGCACACATACATGCATATGCAGACATATATACATATGCACACATACATACATATGCACACATACATACATATGCACACATACATACATATGCACACATACATACATATGCACATATACAAACATACATACATATGCACACATACAAACATTTGCACACATACATACATATGCACATATACATACTAATATGTACACACTTACAAGCATACATGACCACATACAAATATGCACACAACACATACACACTGTACACAAACAGACTTGTTTTCTACCCAATCTGCTTTTTGTTGTACTCCAACTCTGCCATGCACTCGCACCTTTTAACCTGCCAGAATCTGACTTTGGAACAGTTTTCCCAGCAGAATATCTGATTGGGTTCAGGTCAAAACTAAAGACTCCACTTCTCCAGATCCATTACCATGCATTCCACCGTCCGTCTCCTATCTTAAACGTCTAGAAATTACCAGAGCTTAATCAGACTGATTAGCAGCATTTGCGGGACTTATGGTTTGCCTCAGTATCAACCTTTCAACACCTTTCTTAATTTATTGGGAGAAAATTAAAGCGCAAATCATGTTTATAATGTACCATAAAGATTGATTTATATAATTGATCATCATCTAAACATGGCTCGACCTCTCCTCCTCCTCCAACTCAGTCTTTCCGTATCATCAGCTCCATCTTCCAACAGGCCTTCATCAAAGATATTCTCCATTCCCAATTGATTCTCAGCCCTTCATCTTCCATTGATGACCTCTTGTCTTGCTACAAATCAACACTTTTCGATCTTCTTGACATTAACACTACACTTGTCACCAAACAGAGTTCCCACACCAGCAACTCTTGGTTCATCTCCTACCTCTGTCTCATTCTTATAGGCTAATTATCAAAATGATCAATCTCTGACTCTCTAAGTACATTGGAAACTTCCCAATGGTTTCCATTAGGGCTGCTGAGTCGTTAGATTCTTTTCGATCTCGGCTTAAAACCTTTTTATTTACCCTTGCCTATCCTCCTTAGACTGTCTTACTGTCTCTTACGACTGACATTTTGGATTTGACCTCATCACTACTCTTCTGAAAGAAGCAAATCCTGACAAGAAAACCAATCTAATTACATATATGCATCTCAAATATTTCCTTTCAGTGTAGGTCAACAAAATAAATTGTCCTTGCCAGGCTAAAGGACTACCTCTCTTCTAACTCATTCCCCAATCCCCACCAACCTGGCTTCACTAAACACTACTCCACAGTAGGAACTCTACATGCTTCTCCATAAAATAAACTGGTCTCTGCCATCAGTCATCAGCCAGTATTCTGCCTCTGTCTTCTCGACATCTCCACCACACGCATTCAACACCATTGATCAGAGCCTCTTTCTTCATCGACTTTGTTCTTCGTTTGGCATCTCTGGTGCTTCCACACTCTGGACCTAATTCAAATTGTCTTCCACAAGACTTCCAGATCCTTCTCTGTTAAAGCCTCCAGCCACTGCTCGTAACCTCTCCCACTCTCTTGTTGTGTTTCTCAAGACTAAGTCTTACTTGTCTGAGCACACTCAGATGATCATTTCTGGTGATTCTAGAACTCAGTGGGTAACTGTTATTTTGGGTGAACCTCAGGATCTGTCTCTGGCCCTCTGTTGTTCATCAAATTTACGGCTGGCATTCCCCTCTTTTCCCAAATCATTCAGCTATCAGTCATCGCTTTACTTACAATGTGCAATCTTGTATGCATACGTTCCTGGACCTCATTCTGATCAACTCCTTCTTGTAATTTCCGAATGGACATGACTCTTCTCTTCACTCTACCATGTTCTCTGGTTGCATCTCTGTTTCTCTCACCCTAAAGCCTTCCTCTATGGGTATATAGCACTGGAGGCACTTCTGAAGGGCTCATGTTGTGAGAAGTACTTTCTAAATGATCATGTGCATCTTGAAAAGTGGGAAAGGGGCTACATAAAGCTAACATAGACTAATTGACCATACAATCCAAAGAAATCTATTAAACTGCTATGATGATAATACCCATGTCATCGATCACTTGAAGTTACAATCAAAATAGTAATTCTTTTGAGAGACAAGAAGAAGACAGGTCCCATGTTGACCCTTGACTATTTTGCCATTGTAGCCCAACAACCAGCTACTGGCCAAATGATAAATTATGTTACATTAATAATAATGAGATTCCTCCTTGCTTACAGCCTCATCAACTCACAAGTATTAAAAATTTCTACAGCCCTCATCAATGCATTGATAGTTTCAATATTTCTTTTATTTTACTAAACTGGTAAAAAAGTGTCTGAGTAACCAGATGGAAAAACCAGCTTTGTTTGGCATTTGTCATGTGTCTAGGCACATTCATTCTCCACTTGACAATCTACTCCAGGTATTCTCAAGCAGTCTCATCTGAATTAAACTGCTTAGGTGCTGGCAGCACAACATACTCCTGGAAGCGCCTTCCATTCATCCGGACTTAGCACAGAAGCAGGCCCCCTTCTAAACCAACTCTCACAACCCTTTTGGCAATATAATACGTATGTATATATATACACATATATATATAATTATATATATATATATATATATATATATAGTGTGTTGTACAGAACCTGCATTAGTATTTATATCTATTTACATCACAGCTTGGTAGAATATTTATAATAAATACATGCCCTCATCTTTTAAACATCTGCTCCATGATTGAATTGGATAATGGTACTACTAAAGAATTCACATGGTGTAATGGTTTGTGGTGCAGCATTCCATACACACACACATATATATATGTATATATATATATATATACATATATATATATATATACACACATATATTGATAAATGAATATTGATTTTTATTACATATATACAAGTCAATACTTTTGATAAAAGCTGGTTGGAGACTATAGTGCTCTCATGTTTGACTCATAACAATACTTTAACCTGGAAAACATGACAGCAGCCTCTCCAAGGTCACAATAAGATCTACACGTAATAAGTCACAACACATAACCTGTTAACTCTTTCCTAGTTTCACTTAATGTCATATAAATCATGAAAGTCTCATTAATGGCAAAATTATCTGAGCATTCATTCATATAGCTATTTATGAATGTGTACAGGTTATATATACATATATATAGAATATAATATATATATATGTGTGTGTGTGTGTGTGTGTGTGTGTGTGTGTATGTGCGTGTGCATACATAAACACACACAAGTGCATTGCAATTATAAATGGCTATTCATATAGCACCTCTTCAGTAAAACTATTCAGAGGTGTTCCCAGCCTCATCATACAAGACCAAGCATATGTATTCCATGCATCAGTACATTTATCTGTTTGTGCACATATATAAATAATATATATATATATATATATATATTACATATTATATATATATATGTTTGCATGTGCCTGTGTTAACATAATACATGCACAGGTCCTATGTATGAATGAATATGTACATATGTCATGTCACATCGTCATCGTCGCTTCGCGACGTTTGACTACATGAATGGTAAAGTGAGTATGCAACTATGCATATATACATATGCATAGTTGCATACACCTATATATGGATGCACATGTATGAAAGTATGTGGTTAATTATTTATTTACATATGCATGTCTAAACGTGTAACCTTTTATAAAACTTTGCGCTATAAAAGACTTGGCCTTTATGGTAGGACATGGATGAGCCTTTAACGGTAAATACGTATAAAATTTCAATACTGCACATGTGATTAACATGAAACTAAACGTTTTACAGTCAACTCCATTCGAAATACGTGCCTTCAGAGTGAAAATACTGACATCTGTGCTTGGTGAGGCCGCGGTCAGCAAGTATTTGCAACTAGAACTATAGACATTAATGGCGTTACTGTGTACCTCATATGCTTGGGGTTATTGGCATTAGGTGTGAAGCAGACTTGACAATGTTGATTGATATTACAGTTGAAAGTTGAACATAATAATAATTTGGTAACTGGACAAGCTTCCTAGCGCATACCTCAACTCAGGTTTTTATAGTCTTGGTACTGAAAATTGAAATAGTGTTGTAGTATCAGCCAAGTTTTGTAAATGGTTATTCAGCACTCAGCTCCCTCGTCCAAAGAATTTGCTGCCCAGTCTTTTTTGGCTGTAAATCTGTTTCACACAAAACTAATCCTCTCCAAATTAAGATACAAGGGGAAAATTCTCAAATTTGCCAATGTGTCCACACAGCTACATGCAGGAGGTTGTGCCCTCTATCCGACAGCAGCGCATTGAGTACATAATTGCTGCCCTCATTAGGGTGATGTCAACTGGGTCTCAACCCAGGCTGCCTGCCACAGCTTTGTTGCCCCACTTTTGATATTCATGGCCATCGCCCCCACCTCTCCACAGAGAATGAGATGCTTTTAGTCACGTTTTCTTGAACTGCAACTATGCAGAACTGAGGTTTGGAACAGGCTCCCCATGAGCTATGTCTGTTTCTTGAAAGTTTTACTGAAGCCCTCATATGCAGTTAAATTAATAACACTTCATGCCCGTAACTGCCTCAGGGCTATCTTACAGGAATGCTCAGAAATTCTTCTAACAATTTCACTCAAACAAGCAATTTAAGGACTTTGCACATATCAGTGTTATTGCAAATATTATTTTCCATACATTGTGACGGCAGAAACTGCAGGACTAAAACAAACGTGGATGACAGCACACTGTATCTGACCTGCGAAAGCAATTCCTGTAGGGATGATGCCAGTTTCCAGTTTAAAGTAAAGTTTGAATATGTGCAATAAATATAATTTTTATTATTAATTAATTAGTAACTTGCATAGCACTGGAGTATCATATACAAGGATTCTAATCACTGTGCAACAAAAGCAAGCCATAATCAGACATGCATATGCATGCAAGCATGTACGCATGTTTGTATGCATATCTGTGTCTGCGTATAAGTGTATGTATGTATAGCGCCTTTCAAGAGGTACATGCAATATCCAAACTACTTCAGCATGTATAAGTATGGCAGCAGCATAACAACATCACTGAGTTTAGCAGAACAGTTAGCTAGTTTTCATCACCAACAGATTTTAAGCCTTGCGACTGCGTTCATGGGAGAGAGCGTATTGGAAAATTGATATTGATATATTATGGTGAGGGCCAGTTTGAAACCCTACCCCGGATTCAGAGCCCCAGTCATGACTGCTGTTATCTGAAACCTTGATATTTATCAAATGATAAAAATACGACAACAACCATAGGCGGAGACTTCGTCTTGGGTATTGGGACATGTCGAAAACAATTCAATTTCCAAATATAGATGCATCCAAAATATTTACGAAATACTGGGGGGATATAATATAAGCAGTTCCATCCAGGGTTTGAATTGCCAAACTCGAACTTGGGGTTGAGAATTTTTACATGTCCAGATGTTCCGACTAGGATTTTTGTAAACCTGAAGCCGGTATACAGGCTAAATTGTATATGGTAACTGAGAGTGTGGGCATCACTGAAAGATGATCTGGGATTTGCTTGACACTAAGGTTATTTTTGTGAATTAACTGGGGGTTGAAAATTAACTGGGGGTTGAACCCTTCCAACCCCTGGACAACTCAGTCACTGGCTTCATCCCACCACCTGAAACTTCCTGTCCCCTAAGTTCCAGCCTCTAACAACGACGAAAATGATGACGACTACATGTGTTTATGCAACGATCATCATTTTCGAACTCTTCTTAATGGCGATCATCGAATGCGTCGACGGCAACGACACCAATGATAATGACGACGACGGCAAATTACTCACCAAGAAGTAGCAGTTTGATGTCTTTCGCCGCCTGTTGTCCGTCCTCCTTGAGGCCCCTCTCGATCGCCTTGTTGCGCTCGATGGCTGCCCGGTCCTCAGCACTTAGACTGCAGCCCATGTCGGACGCCGCGGATCTCGATGAGGATCAGAATCCGGAGGACGACGAACGGAACCTGAAGGAGAGGAGGTCGAAGACGACGACGAAGACGACAAGAAAGGCGGCGGCGGCGGGGGAGAAGAAGGAGGAGGTGGTGGAGATCGGTGACGAGATATAAGGGGAGTCACTCCTCGATCGCACTTACGAACGGAGCAGGATAAGATGGCGACGGTGACGATGACGACGACGATAATCGGAGGAGGAAGAGGACGACGACGACGATGCAGAAGAGTAGGATGAGGAGGTGCAGGAGGAGGAGGAGGAGATGGATGATACGAGGAATCGCCGAATATCCTGATTGCAACGACGACTTCCGATAAGGAATAACAAAAAGCAGACGACGACGACGACGACGCTGGCGTTAGAAATTCTGAAAGCCGTTCTTCAGGAACATACGACGCCACCGCTTCCCTATCCGCTTCGCTATCAAGCAATAACGCTCTCTCTCTCTCTCTCTCTCTCTCTCTCTCTCTCTCTCTCTCTCTCTCTCTCTCTCTCTCTCTCTCTCTCTCCGATAGCTGCTGCTGCTGTTGTTGGCCTGTAGCCGAAGCGTACAAGCGTCGAGCCGCGCTGCTGCTGCTGCTGCCGCTGTGCATACAGGGCTTAACGCCACAGCAGAGAACGGAAGGGGAGGGAAGGAGGAAGGGATGCACGTAATGATAACGAGGCGCTTGGGAGAATAAGGCATGCACTGCTGCTGCTGCCGCTGCTGATTCTGCTTCGCCTGTGGCTGCTGCCGATGCCCGTCCTGCTGCTGCTGCTGCTGCTGCTGACGATGAAGCATCCTCCGTTGCTTCAGGCAGCAGACACGGTGACGGCCGTTGCTTGTTTTGCCTGACCAGCACAGTTGCGTCTGAGCGCAGGAATCAATATATATATATATACATTATATATATACATTATATATATATATACATTATATATATACATTATATATATGCGCACATCTAGCCCGCTGTGCTATGGCGACCACGTGCGTATGCACGAGTGTATACGCACGTAAGCAAGTGAGTGCGTCGGGGAGTGTGCTGATGCGGGAGTCTGGCGTTATAGTGTTTACACAACACAAGACCCCACGGGACGTAGTCATCACTAGATCATCATCATCGTCGTCGTCGTTCTCGCCATCATCATTGTCGGCATTACCGATCGACGACCAACAATCGCTAACAGAGATTCGACATCGTCGTCGTCTCGATGACGTCATCGTACCTGTGGAGTTTCGAAATCTTTTTTTGGACCTCTAAGCGCCTCTAAGCTGTCCCAACAACCCTGATCTGCGCGTATACGCTCGTTCGTGGCCCATGATGCTCGTTTTCGTCGTATCCCTTTGCGTAGGAAAGTGGAAAAATACCAGGAAATGACGCGTTGTGCGCGGCTACATTCATGGATGACAATAGCTGGTAGGGGATAAGCCTACCTCTCAGTGTATCCAACCATTCCCACTGGACGGGACACTGGAATCCCGAGGGAAACTTGCCTTCTCGAACCGTAAAACCGTTTTCATTTCATAATGAAAGCTGTAATGAGTGGCATGGTGGCAGATTGGTTAGAGCGGTCGGCCCGTAACGCTGAGTGTGCGCTGAGTGAGCGGGTTCGACTCTCGTCCGAGGGGTCACTGTGTAGGAACCTTGAGCAAGTCCTTCGCACACAATTGCTCTGCATTAGGCCTACCTACAACTGCAGTTGCGCCGTCAATGCGTGTGTGCACTTCTGAACTAATTAAACTGTAAGAAAGGCGATATCAAATAACAGTTGTATTGTATTGTATAACTATGGCTCTTTGCAGAGAGCCGCCTATCAAAAGGGACACCGACCTAACACAATGAAACCACGATTGAACAAAATAGGCCATGTGGTTTTCAAGCGTTTTGGGGAAAAGATGCAGAGCGACTGACGATTTCTCGTCGCTGGTTACTACCTTGCCAGCATTTCCAAATATGTATTGTAATCATTCTATTCTATTTACGGATTTATAAAGCGCCTCTCACAGTACAACCTAATCAGAGGCGCTCCCAGCGCGAAAAACCCCTATCGAAGAGAAAAGTCTGAAGAGAACGAGCAGAAACAGTTTGGCTACTAGATAAGATTGCTGCACGAGGTATAGCAGGGAGACTGTTCCATAGCAAAGGGCCAACAGAGGCACAGGCACGATGCCGAGCTGTGGCAGTTATAGACCGAGGTACTTGAAGGTCCTGACGGTCTAAAGAGCGGAGAGGACGTCCAGAGGTACCCGAGATAGGTTGCCTGATAAGATCACAAAGATGGCGTGGAGCTTGACCCAGAAACGCTTTGCATATAAGAAAGAGGATTTTGAACTGAATTCTATCAGTTAGAGGAAGCCAATAAAGACGTTGAGTCATGAAAGTAGAGATAAGTGATAAACGAGGAAGACGGGCAATCAAACAAGCAAGCAGATGAGTAAAGAGTTACAGTAGTCAATGCGGGCACAGACGAAGGCATGAACCATGGTCGATAGCATGCATCATGGGCTTCATACGGGTCCCACTAGAGTTCATGATAAAAGGTCCCAGAAGTCTTACATGGGCTTCATGCTCTTTATTCAAGGAACATCTGACGACCACAGCAAGGCTTCTATGTTGGACCATAGATGTCCCAGCCAGGGAATCAGTTAGTCAAAGTTTACATATGCTGCAGAGCGGAGAAATCTGAGACCAAGACTGAAAGAGATTAAGATGTTAATTCTCCATGAGATAAGACGGAGCACAACCAGCTACAGACAGTTAAATCTATACATTAGCATCAAGGTCTTAAACTGAATGTGCTTCTGCCTAGGTAACCAGTTTAGATTCTTCCTATTGTGTAGGCCACTATATTACTAGTTGAATGATATTACATTTACATATTACGTATTGCATTTAATACTGTATCTTATAAGTAGACAAGAAACTTGTAACCTCAGCATGAGTTGCCTATTTACACACTTCTTGGAAAAGTGGGTTGGGTAATAAAATAATACACCCAGTTGAAGGAAAGGGGCAACACCCTGTGGCATGGTTGAAGAAGTCAGCAGCAGACTCTAGGTTACTGATGCCATATGGCTGGACAAGTCGAGCGTGAACTCTAATTCACAGATATGGTCGAAGTAGTCGAGCGAAAACTGTGTTAACTCAGAAGTTTACTTCACAAGTTTAGACAAATGCGAACTCAGGAAACTGCTTATACCAACAACCAAATAAATATCAATATCAAACATGGCTAGATATGCGAGTGTCATTTTCATACCATGGTACTAATAATACTACTACTACTATATGGTATCATTGGCATGGTGCCATTTCAAGTGGGGAGCAGTGGTGAAGGGTCTCACCCAGTCAATTCACTGAAAAAATAACAGGGTCAAGGTCACGTAAGCTACAGAAAAACACATTTACACCATCACTCTCACCACCGTCACCACTACCATTCTGCAAAATGAAGCGACATCCTGTGGTGTCAACAGGTTTTATCTCATGCATCGGATTTCGTTCTTCAGGGAACAATCTTCCTTTAAGTGTTCAGAGCGTTTCAATTGAATCAGCTATAGACAGTTTATCCTGAAGCCGCACACTTATTAAGGAGTTTTTTAGATAGCATGCAAGAAGTGATTCTGGGAGTTGTTTGAAAGGTGCCATATAAATGGGATTCATTACATTACAATACGTATCATTGGTGCTTGTGTTTGTTATTTACAATTGGACGGTAAGTCTAAAAGCAGATTAAGACTAGCTGATACATCCTGTCTTTGGCACCAGTTCATGACAGATAATAGACCCAGAAGGTCAGTCCTCATCAAACCAGATATTATCTATATTGTTCCAATAATCATTTTAATTTATTTACTGTTGTGATTCCTCCATCAAGAGTTTGTTTGCATAGTAACAATGATTCAAAGGACAAGAAGAGGATTTTCTGCCAGAAGAACAACGATCAGCTAAATTGCTTCAATGGGAGTCTTTCCAGGTGTTGACAGTTCATCCATGATTCCCAGCTGACGGAGAAAGGCGGTTTCCTCTTCCAGATATGCCTGGTACTCCATTCGCATCCGATATTCAATTTCGTCGTCTGTCAGGATGACCTGAGGCGCAATCTGCAGTGAAATGGAAAGCACATCAGATGATGTACACCACATATCTTCATATTTAGTCATAGCTTTAGCTTCTTTTACCATTCAATGGAAAGCACATCAGATGATGTACCCCACACATCTTCATATTTAGTCATAGCTTTAGCTTCTTTTACCATTGAGTGGAAAGCAAGATTCGACAATGTGTGCACCAATCTATTGTTTAGCCATATCATCATTAATTTTGTACCTCTTGGTAAAATGTTCTTCTAACCTCTTAGCCTTCTTACATTTTCAGGTTGGCCATTTACTATTCAACTACCCAGTTGTTTTGCCTTGAAGCCATCTACTTCTTGGCCTCTGGTTTTCTCTTCTGTCAAATTCAGCAAGCATTCCTTTATCAAAGCTTCACTAGCTCCTTGGAAAATATTCTCAATGTACCAGCGCCAGTTCACACATGATCAATTCTTTTCTTCGCTTCCCTTTGCCCCATTTACTAGAACGTTTCACTCCAGACCAAAACCCATCCACTCAATGAACATCGTGATATCAATATTACTTCCTGTCTTTGCAAAATGCCATCTCCTGGGGTTGATTTAAAACATCCGTGCAAGGTCTTAAATTATAATTGTTATTAGTAACAGGCCTCTGTTGCGCCAGAGTTGGATGCAAAAGGCATCAATCGATGGCAAACTGAAACCAAGCCATAATCAGGTGAATATCCCAAGTATCAATTCATAAGAGACCAAATAACGAGGTCTTGACAACATGATTTGCTTTACAGCTGGTGAACATGCTACTCATACTGAGACAGCTGTTAATGTACAGTTTTCAGCAATTTTAAAACATTAACCTGCACATAATAGTTGTAAGTGAAGAGAAACTACACAGAACTTCAAACAAACATTTTTATAAGATTGTTTTCCTACCTTGCAGATGGGCAAGGAAAACCACTAATGACAATAGGAACAATCAACGTCGGAAATGCTTACAAATCTAACTGGCTAAAAGAGAACTTACACCAGCTTTGCGCTTAGCCTCCAGATCTAGTTCCATCTTCTCTTTTTCGCGGAAATCCCACCTCGACATGACAAACGCCCGGCGTTTCACCTCTCGGTCGATGTAGTTTGTCATTCCAGTTAACTGAAACATTAACAAAACATATATATTTTTTAAAGTGTGAACCATTTATAAGATGTTGTACCTAAAATATTTCTTGCACACACTATTTCCAAAAAATTACAGAAAACATTGCTTCCACATCAAACTACCCCAGAAAAAATTTAAGAATTATTTTTAGGTGGAAAACACATTTCAAAATTCTATTCTGGCTGCATAGATTACTAATAATGGTGCTACATGTATCGGTAGTAGTAGCTACCTGGTATTCCGAGTCCTTGGAAAAAGTTTCCATATTGAGTGGAATGTTTAAATTCCATGTACCAGAAGTACAATATTCCAAGTCCTTAGGAATCATTCAACACCGGACAGAAGGATAATGCATGGAATTATTTCAGTCCTGAGGGATCACTACTGCCTCAAAATAATAATAATAAGAACAATTTCACTTCTATTACTACCACTATATTAATTTAAAAAATTGTCCTTATTATATGGCATGGCTATTATTTGTTATGTATATCATGGTTGGTTCAATGGATTACGTCCAATGTATTAATTAGCAAATTAAATGTAGCACAGACAAAGATGAACCTCATTGGCAGTTGGCTGTCGAAGGCTCCAAGGAATCGCGAGGATGTGAAGGGTTCCCATTGCATCACCAACTGCAAGAAGATGCTGCTTTCCTGTTCAAAAGAAAAGCAAGAATAAAAATGACCTTCCGTTACGTGGATACAAAGGTAACTGAAACTGATGATACCTACCGGAATCTGCAATGTGTGTTGGGTAGAAACAGGTATAAGTTACAGTACAGGCAATGATTATTGTGATGACTGAGGTTAGCTACAGCTGTATTGAAATATTAGATGAAGAAAGCCCATATTTGCATTATAGGCATACAATGGATAGATGCTCATATTGTGGTTAGCTACAGGTATACTGAATCATCTATGTAAAGAAAGAGAAGATTCTCTGTGTGTGTGTGTCTGTCCCAGCGATGCATTTGCACAGTTTTACAGGTATTGACTCGAAACCTTCGCCGTTGGCTCGGGAACACATGGGACGCCCAGTAGAGGGGTTGGTGAACCTCGTGGCCGCCCTCTTTCTGATCTCCAGGGCCAAAAAACCTGTCTCAGGACCCCCCCAAGGAAAGTTTCCGTCTCAGTCGTCAGGAGCATGTCGACAAAACACCTGCTGGACATTTGCCAACATGTGCACGTGATATCTGTCTGCCACACCTCTTCTTCTTTTACACCGTCATGAATGAATGGACGGTTTGGGAGATATCGTACAGGCAGCACGTATACAGTAGTTGGCCATCGTTTGCACAGTCAGTCAGGTGCGTATGTAGTACTGTGTACACATCCTGGGACACCCAGTAGACGGGGTTGGTGAACTCCATGGCCGCCGTCTTCCTGCTCTCCAGGGCCAAAAACCTGTCTCAACCTGTGCAACACCAGGTTCACCAGCTAGTAGATAAATAAAGCACCTATCTGTATTGCGCAAGGGACATAGCTGCACATATTGTGGTTAGCTACAGTTTTTTTGAATCATAGATAATTAAAAGCACCTATCTGCATTGCATTCGTTCATCTCAAGTTACCTTTGCATCCACGTAACTGAAGGTCATTCATAGATGCCCATAGTGGCATTTAAAGTTATTAAATCAAGATTACAACCTAAGCAAAAATCATTCTAATAGTTCCTCCATCTTCTACAAACAATGTTTGCATGGTGATGTTTGACTTTATGCAGCTCTCACGAATAAGCTGGTGCACGGCTTCTAACTTACACGTAGCACAATAGCCATTTAAAAGATTTACAATCACTATTACAGTTACAATTTCGGCAAAAAGAGACTATTGAATGGAATCACCTGTAACTTGGAAAGGATAAATGCAGGTGATTGGAGCTGAGGAGACATTCTGATTCATGCATGGCTCATGAGTCCGATCCAACAGATCCCAAATATCAACACTGCCATCTTGCCTTGTTATGTAGAAGACGGCTGGTCTACTGGGCGACCAGTGGCCTCCCGTCAGACGCCTTGTTGAGGCAGAAGAACGCAGGATTGGACTCGTCTAAAACAATAGCATCACAACGCATCATGTCACCATTAGTGATAACTTTCAATGCCATTGTCTCCACCAATAGTGGCCACAATTACCATCGACATCATCATCACTTACATATATATGACATAGGTGCCCTTGCAAGGCATGCTGTATTATGGTGCCATATAAATTGCTATTATCACGATTATTACTTTACTTAAAATATGCTACACAATTTGATATATTATTTATTTAAACACAGTAAATGTATTACTATATCCTACACTACAAATACTTATTATTAATACTACAAATACTTAGTAGGTTCGTCACTGGTGACTCTTTCAACTTACTGCTCATTGTTTTGCTTACTGATGTAAATCATCTGTACGAAATGACAGTTAACATCATTATAGGCCAGTGCAAAGAGCGCCTCTGAGTAGGTATCTCGAAGGGGTGCTATATAAATGTTTGATTACATTACATTATATTGCCTAAGTATATGACACTGTAAGGCAGCTTGGTAAGCTTAAAATTGTGATGAGACTTCTGAAGCAAGATTTATAAGTTTTTGTTTCCCATCCTCAAAACAGAAGAATTTCAGTTTATGAAAACGCTGAGACGACTTACAGCAACACTTTCCCTCCAGATGGAGAAAGTCCATCCTCCGACACACAGAATGACGTCCTTAAAGAAAGGTGATCTCTGAAGCGTAACAATTGGTCCATCGTGAATCGAGTGATAGTAGTCGGGCTTTGGAGCTACAGCAATCACAACGTTCGACGCTTTCTTATTTCTACTTAAGCAAGACTGATTTGGCTCACAGTTTTATACTCGATAATTGAAAGCAACAAAACTGAGACATGACAAATTGTAATTCCAATGACGACCATTTATGGAGCGCCATCAGTAGCAAGCTACAACTAGTATGTTTTACAAGATTTGGTTCACTGTTAGAGCAAATTAAAAAAAACAATGCTTGGAATTATGTAGAAAGTGCTGTTTCACCGTTTTTAGAAAGCAGGAAGTGTTTTGTAATGGTTCTAACACAGACTACTGAATCTTAAAACTACTGTTGCGCCATGCTATGCAATACTGATCATGAAGCATCTGGCATACCTTGGCTGCAAGTTATCTTGCTTTCAGCATTGTCAGAATACTGTTTTGATTAAGCGCCTGTGAATAAGCTGGTTCCTGCGACTGAGCTGTTGTGGGCGCTGTAGAAATGCTGGGATTACGATTACTCTAGAGTCTTCACCATGAGCTTTCTCAGTATCCCTACACAACTGCTTAGCTGCAATGTATGTAACATTCAAACATGAACAAAACACCTTAACATCTAAGACAAAAGGTATGACAAGTATATCCTACTCTGTATCTTTCCAGATTCTTGATCCTTTTGCGGCATCCAGTCAACATAGACTAGTTCACCATCCTAGAAACATCACAAAACATCGACATAAACTTCACCTGGAACTCAATCTAACCTTGTCTGCCGATTGATGTCGATTTGACTAAACAATTTCCAATATCTTATCAATGTTAAGCTGCTGCAGAAATCTTGACATTATGATTACAATTATGAAGTCCTGCAATGTAAGGTAAACTTAGATAAGTTAGATTAATAAAAAAAATACTACATCTCTGCAAGCCTACATGCATACCCATTTCACATAACAAAAAGGTGATAACACTTAAACTTAGTTTGACACTTTCAAAGCCCAGAGTAAAATTTTCTGCCTTTTGAAGATTTTCTATTTGCAAATGTGAATTCAAAAGTACTCCAGGTGGTTCAAGGAATTGTAAGAAAGATATTTGTGACTTGTCAGCATGAAACCAGTCCCTTGTATAAAAAATATATTTTCCTGTTTTTTGCACCATCCTGAAGCTGCTAGATTTACCTTTCCAAAACCGTTTTCAGCTAGTTTATGCCTTGCATACAGCCAAAGTTATATAATTTCCAATGTGACATAATGTCCAATGTGACATAAAGTGCTATTCAAGAAAACTGCATGCAAACTTTAGTCATATTATTTTTATAATCTCCTTAGCAACGACTATTGTTTTTGAACCGATTTTACTGAAATTTGGCACCATTGCAGCTGCAGGTATTGCAAATGCACTGTCCAAATTTGGTGTAGATATCTCAAGCAGGAACAAAGTTATTAAAGTTATTCCAGTTCACCAACAAGATATCATTGAAACTAAATGTCAATTTTATTACAAAAGTCTCAAATTCCGAGAGAGGTTAAGCAGCTATTATCTGCTAAGGAATTAATTATTGCAATACAGTAAAGGATAAAATTAACATCCAAATAATAAAAACACAAAAATAAAATGACAGTTTTTTCCAGTCACACTATGTATTCAGCGTCAACTGGCAAAGTCACGGGTCTTCCACCACCACGACCTAGAGTTTTACATGTTCCAGCAGTAGGTGATTGTGAATCACCATTGGATTACGAGCTTCCTCTTTGTTTTGGCTGTTGAAACAAGGTCCAATCCTTCAGTCTACCCTCTGCCACTGTTTACAGGTCACCTGCTATCATGTCCTCCAGTTTGGCACAAAGACGACTGGTGGTTCTGCATCATCGGAAGACGATGAACTAGTTTCATTTTAACGATGCTGTGTGATAAGAAAGATCATTGTCGTTGCCCTCCTCCTTTATCCAGGCTTGAGACTGGCACTGTCAGAGTAATAGTAGTGGTAGAGTCAAAAAGGATTTGCTGCGTCTTTGTTCAGTATTCCTTATCGACAATGTTTTGTCCATGGCGGCTTCTTCCTCTATGTGTAGCAACAGGCAACCACATTCTTACATGGATCTACAACAATAAGACCAATCTTATATTATACAGTCTCAAATACTAACAAACATTTAAGAGGAATAATTTGCACAGGAATTAAATATCACAATATTAAATTTTAGATCTAAATTATAGATAAATAGAGAAGAGCATCTAATCTGAGAGGCAGTAATTGGTGTGAAGTGTCTGTGACTTCATATCTTAGCCTCAGCATATGAGAGCGCGTGACAAATTCTCTCCCTCGCCGTATTATCCTTCCACCGACAGTGTATGAGCAATATACTCATCACAGCTCAGTTGGGAAAATGGCACAAGTGGAGCAGAAATCTCGATGCAAATCTCTTCACTAGAGAAGATTTGAATCTCTAATCTCACTCTTAACAATCCAGCACAATCCCACAACACAATCGACTTGCTCAAGGATTGAACACGCACTCTCCGTGTTACAGGTCAAACGCTCTATTCAGCCAGTCACCGTTATGTTAAATGCAAATTGTAATCTCAAATGTAAACAAAGCCCCAGGTGCTCCTCATACCAGAACACCACTGGAGCATTTCAGATTTCTCACAAATCTTTCTTTGCCGTTCTTAGGAAAATCATAGAAACATATGCTGTTCAAGTCAAACCTTTATCATGATCCTCGATAATGGAACTACGGTAGATCAACGTGTTGTTGTTTTGGCTAGCACAACACAAATCGGTTATTTTGCTTGCTTGTCATGATGATCCAGTGACTCGTTTGCCATATTGTTCCATGCACGCACGTGACCATGTCCACTGGAACACACTGGCCACTGCTATTATTCAGTTAACCTTGACATCTACAATAAACAGTATATATAAAATTATTTTGTTCTATCTATGAAATTCATTTCAGTATTATTTTTATCAAAGGCATTCAACAAAAATATAAAGCCAATAATAGAAGCCCTACATTCAAAACAAACAGCAATTTATAAGATTTATTAACCGGTAGACTGAAATTATGATATCGAGAAGAATTCTGATAAAAAATAAATTGCAATTACAATGCAATAGTTATTTCGTCTCATAAGCAAATCAATAGTTAATAAACTTAACATAGCACAATAAGGTGAACAATAGATGAGGCAGTGCGAGAGATGAAATTACACAACTTTAACAGTTATGCCTGAATATTTATAAAGTCAACCGATGCAGTGACTGCATTAATGCTTTAGACCCACAACTATGCAGGAAGACTTATAAACACGAGCTCAGTGAGTAGCGGGTTTAAACCTAACAGCAATTGCCTGAATACTTTAAAAGACGTCTCAATTAGAACAGCGTTTAAACTTAATAATTATGCCTATAGACAAGGATCCTGTGAAGCACTAAAACATTAAAAATATAATCGAGGCCTACCTGAATACGGTGGCATTCTAATAGTCTCGTTAGATGTTTTAGCATCGTGGTCATCTGAATTGTCGTTGATGGCTTTTAACATAACAACTATTACCGCGTTCGTGGTTAAACATAATCTTGCAACAATTCGTGCACATTTAGCATTTATCGAATTTGCAAAAATATCCTCCATTCCGAGAATCAATAATGTAAGATTCAACACACTAGAATGCATTTTGCATGATTCCACTGTATAAAGAGACAGGGTCACGCTACTGCGCATGCGCAAAGTAGACCTCAAAACTATCGGCCAACCACGATGCAAGATTATGTCACGTGATTAAATCACGTGCCCGGTTGCTAAGCTTGTAACGGTTATTGTTTACGATAGGTGTCCTCGTTCTATGTAAGCATAATAAATATTCGAAGGTCATAAGTTATTAATAGAATGAGAAAAGGAGATATTCTACTTCAAAACGAGACCAGGCAGGCGGGAAATCTCGACCCATAACCTAATTAAATATGACAACAAAGATAGCGAAATCTGAGTCTCAATTATGATTTTCTGTCTCGTAACGTTATAGGGCTTTTGGTAAAATGCTTTTTTGAAACATTTATGAAAGTCTAAACAACGGTTTTATATATTATTTGTAACAAATATATATATTGTTGTAATCGTTTCTGCATTAATATCAATTACGAACGGTTTGAGGTTTCCCTTCATTTTTGGTCATTTTAAGCCTGATTGTATCCAGCAACAAGCGACTGATTTGGTAACATTTTTTCACATTTGTTCTATAAAAGTCACTAATTTTTTGTTCATATAAATTAGCATCCTCCTCCTCCTTTATCCAGGCTTGGGACTGGCACTACTTCCTCTAGTCAACTTCCCTTGGTCATCACTGGACAACCTCTTGGACTTGGCACAGCACTCGCAAAGAAGCTGGTGCTCGGTGTTTAGCTTTAAGGTAGTGCTCTATAAATTTGACGTTTACGATTATGAAATGCATTCCTCTGACAATTGCAAAGTCTCATTCCCTTTTCCATCCCTTCCTTCCTCTCGATCGACATAGCCACTGACCTCTGTACCAATGTAGAAGAATGTGTTGATGTTTGTCAGTGTTTTCTTTACTTGTGACCCTCCGGACCTGACTGAGCCAAAGGCAAATGCTCCGGCCGCCGTGTCTGTGGCTTTAACTTCAGCTGGTCGATCCTCATCATCAATGGCCACTAGGACAGAATGAAAACTCATCAGCTGAGAGAATAGCATAGCAGCAAGACTCTACATGACATACACTTTTCCATTCACTTTATTCATTCATTCATTCATTCATTCATTCATTCATTCATTCATTCATTCATTCATTCATTCATTCATTCATTCATTCATTCATTCATTCATTCATTCATTCATTCATTCATTCATTCATTCATTCATTCATTCATTCATTCATTATATAGCACCTTTATAAGACGTCTACTCAGAAGCAGTCTTCTGAAAAAGCATCCCCCACCATCATCATCATGCGTTGAAGATACTGTGAACGAAAGACAATACTCCACATGTGTCCCACGTATGGGTTTTTATATGGAATCTTCTCATATATTCACAATATAATTATATGCCTTTGCACTATGGTCTATATCTATATACACGAATTAATTATTAAGCCAGCCTTCCCTCATATTTCACTCATTTAATAATTCCCAAAAGCTCCCAAACCACTGTAATGTAAGGTAGCAGAGTAAGGCGTTCAATCACTCATTTATCACATAGTCCTATTGATAATAGTCTATTAGTCATCAGAGGTTTTGTCCTGGGATTAAAGAATATTTTATGTGAAGTGCAACCACGAAAAAAGTCCATTAAGATTAAACCCATGGAGGTGATAGGCTTATGCATTCTGAAAATCAGGGATACCACTTCTTTGACAATGCAATGCTTAACCGGAACATGGTACAGGTAATGGTAATTTGCAACATGACCCATATATGACCACAGACATGTGCCAAAAAGACAAATTACGCTGCTCGTTTGAGAAAAGCCTCACAGTTCATCACTTTCAGCTTAATGCTAGAAAAGAGTAGATAGAGAAAATAAGAAAACTCAATCTGAAAGTGTTGCTAGACTTACAGGCTGACCTGTCTCCTTGTCTCTCAGAGATGCTGAACTTAGTAGGAGCGTGGTCTCCACCGGGATCAGACTTAGTCAAAGTCACCTAAGAGAAATCAGACAATGTCAACAAAGAAATAAAGAAACTAGTACAAACGGTTTGTTGACAAAATACAAATCTTAACAGTCCTAGTAAATCTGCTACAGAAAAGTATGGATTTGAGTCGAGATGGTCAGTCACTTTATGATAAGGCCCTTGAGAAAGAGACCTTCACTAACTATTGTTCAGCATCATCAAATTATGCTTGAGGTGATTAATAAATGCATAATAATAATAGTAATAATAACTTCTTCAATGCACTTGTTGTCAGCATAATCAAAGTCACATCTGAGTAAAATGTTTATCCACAGGTCAATCAACTGCAAATTACATGGAAATCTTCCACAGGCACGCATTCATACCAACATACTACAAACTAGAGCTGTACCGATTAATCGGTCATACCTAATCGGGCCAATTATTAGAACAACAGGTACAATTGGTATCGGCAGCAATATTCACTGCCGATGTAAACAAATTCTTAGTTTTGGCCAGGTGATTAAACAATACCATGTACTAGTGAAGTTACGCTGCACAGTATTTGACTAACTCCTGCCAACCATTTTTATCACAGCAAACAATAAAATATGTGCTTGCATTGCATATAGTATGTTTACATTTCAAAACTGAACATTATGACTAAGCAAATAATGAAATAATCATTCTTGTGAAAAGTTTCAACTATTCTAATACATGGTTTCGGCATAAATGGCAAAAAGTTATATTGGAACAGCTCTACCTGACCAATGGATTTTTTGCCATGATCGACTGAAGACAGGTTCAGTGCACCTGGTTTACGATGCCGCAAAATTGACAAATTGCAAATTTGTTGATGAAATCTGTGTTTTAAGATAAAGGGATACAAGTGACATCATTCTGTGTCATTGCTCTTTGAGACTGCATACCTTCAGGTGTGGTTTCCAGACAAGATCAAGGTGTCTAAACGTCGTTGCAATTCCACCCGGACCTCTCTTCTCTTCACCTGCAGCCGCTTGCATAGCTGTCTTAGGAGCACGAATATCCCAGAAGAGAACAACACTAAACAAGTAACACACAATTAAGAGTATTAGCATTAAGAATAAGCACCAATCAGACGATCAGTAACAAAGCCAAAATTATCAATAATCAATAATTAAATGAGTGATAAATGTAAGACAATGACTAATGCTGTAGGCCTAGCCTGGTCATCCCTAAAGAAAGTGCATTTAACAGGGTACACGTGAAATCTAGAGTTTTCGTCACATCAAATCAAATCAGTTGACTTCTACAGCATTGCCATCACAATTAACACGGCTCACTTGGTCGCTCCAAGTGAAGTAATTTTATCAATACACAAAAGCATACATTTAAAACAAAGTGGCGTAAAATCAGCTCTACCTATTGTAGCGCTGACTGAAGTAATAAAAATTGCCCAAATACAAAAACATTGTGTTAAGACATTCAATGGTCAATGCCTCTAAGAAGTGCTCATCGATCACTTGAGTAATTCTACAGAAATGTCCCATTTCTGTATCAATGCATGAACTGCATGTATACCTATCAGAATCAGCTGATTTAAAGACTACATTTCATGAAGAAGCCAGACATTATTCACCGGTTTAAATAGTCGATTGGGCGACATTCACTGATATCACCACCAGATTACGTAAATGGCACAATGGTCGATCATCATAGTTCGAGAATTGAATGTCGCAAATTAATTTATTTCAATATTTACCAAGTATTTACAGAATTTTAAAATGGACAATGAATTTTATCATTTGTTTACATTTCAACCTTTGAAGCATGTCAGCTTCATAGACATTGGCATAAAAGCTGACCGGCAACACAACAGTAACTGATTAACAGTATAGTCATTCTAATCAGAAGCTAAAAACAACAAATCATGATTTCATTAGATTTGTTGCCATAAAACTGCACTGTCAATGTAAAAACACAGAACAATTATAGACTAACGAAGTCATAGGAAATTTAAAATTTTTTTAAATAGGCATAAATTCCAGAATTTTTTCAAAGCTTGAAACCTAAAGTCACGAATGCATGAACTATAACAGTCATCAACTGGTAAAATTTCCATAAGTCAACACTAAGAAAATAATATTCAGTGAGCTTAAAGACGTCACTATGTAGTGATAATGAACATCACTTGGTGAAATAATAGGTGACAAGAATAGACAACATATGGGCAAAGCGCCATCTGATGACCTCCCCATACACCATCTGGTGAAATAATACCACTACCAGGTGACAATAAAAAATAACATGCATCCTCCTGTGAACACAAGAAAACACCACCTGTGACAATAATACAAAAACTGGTGACGACAGCAAACATTAGCTGGTGACAGATTGGTGTCATATGACAGCAACCATGGAGATACCCCGGCAGAACATCGAGCTTTTCCTCATCCGTCAGATAGTCCTCCTCATCGAGTCCTCCCTTTACCATCTGAGCAAAGACCGTGTCCGGTCGAGCGCTTGTGTCTCCCGTTCTAACCGTTTGCAAACCGCCTGTCATCCCACGTCGCTTTCGACGATACGCTTCCTGCTTCATGTGAACCATATAGGAATCCGGTGTAGTTGAAGGACTGAGAGTTGAAAGCAGGCAGAAGATTTGAAAGACAGTGTAATGTTGAACATGAAATGATGTCTGTCAGCCTGGTTTATGCTGGTATGTCTTTCCTTTTATTTACTTGTCTGTTTCTCTGTCTCTGTCTCTCTCTCTCTGACTGTTTGTATGGTTGTTTGTTTGTCTGTCTATTTGAAGGTTGTGCATTGTCAATTTGTCATGTGACTGTGTCTAATTATATCATCTGGAGACTGTATCCCTGTTTTCTAGCCGTCACTTCTCTTCATTATGACTAGAATGCATTTGTCTGTTGGTTTCACTTAGCTGCAAGCAACAGATGATGCCTGGTTCAGAATGACAGAGACACTCTTGAAAGTCCATTAAATAAGATCGGCAATAGATTACTAGACACATTTTCTCTGTTAACAGCATTGACCTTGACTGATGTCAACTTTAGTAATTGACAAGAGATGACCAACAAGAGATTTAGGCTCCAGTAACTGTAAAACATTGACCTCACCACAACCACATCACATAAACACCATATTCACATATCCATGATTAAAAAACCATTTCAACTTCTTACTAAACAGGTTTTTATAAAACCATAGAAATCATTCAAAATCATTAACCAAGTGTTACTGATAAACAACATGTTAGACGGCATTCATTAAACCTAGCAAGCTAGACACATCGTACATGTCATCAAAGTGTAATGTTCATCAAAAGATAAAAAATTGCTCCTAATAAATCACAACTGGAAACTTCTGATCCTAATCTTGTCATTTCACAAACAAATCATCATTTGTTTCTTAAACTGAAGACTCCTTATAACAAACTGCAATATAGGACAGATTCTGCTATTACAAGTTTTGAAGTTAGGGAGGAAATGAATCCCAACATTAATTAACTTGCTGATACTAAACTCGCTACAAAATAATCTTCATAATAAGGTGGTTCTTGAAACTGCTCCTAAACGGAGCGCTATAACCAGTTCTTGTGCATATACATAAGAGTTTGATTAAAAACTTACTGATCTGTTGCACAAGTCATGATTTGACAGCACTGTCCACTCCTGTTTTCCTGTGGAACTCCCATTCGATTCACCTTTGAGACAACAACAAAAGAGTAAATTAATCACAAATTCATTACTCAAAATGCTAAACTTTAATTTAATAACCTATACATAGGATGAAACAGCAGAGACACTGTAAGACAAAATTACTCAAAATGCAGAAAATGGGCTACATAAATCTGAAATGAAAACAAATACAACGCAAGATTGCCAAGAGTGCCGATAAAGAAACGAAAAATCTCAATTGGAAATGAAAAAGACAAAAAAGAGATAAAATAACGCAATGATTACCTCAAAATGATCTGGAACCCAGAGCAAATCTGTCACCGGGAAGCGATGGCTGTGTTCGATGCTGGAAACAGCGCAGTAGCGGACGATGGGAGTGTTAAGTGTGCTGTCATCTTCAAAGCCAGCCTATGACACACATTCCAAACAATCAAGAACAACAAAATGCAACCAGGAAGAGCCTTTATGAAAACAATCGTCTAACTTATAATCCTTCAAAGAGAATATCTTTTATTAGTATTAATATAAAACAGATTTTTGAAGGAAGACAATACAGCTAAATTTTTACTGTTACTATGCCTAGTTTTGGAATAAGGTAAATAGTCACATCTTCATTGAAACATTATTGTTCAAGTGACACAAAAAGTCATTAATCCACAAAAATACAAGTACTGAATACACTCCGCATTTTGCAGTTTGTTTCCATTAAGGATTAAAGTGCAAAATAAAACATTTATTGACTTAGTGCCAAGTACTAAGCAGTGAGAGCAGCAGTAGTAAAATCAATTTTCAAGTGATAACAATTTAAGTGACTGATATTTTCCATAATTCCCGTGAAGATGGAGGAAGAAAGCACAAATCAAATCGAAGTCAAATTCAAAATAAATGATGGCTCTCATAACACAAAACTTTAATTCTCGATTTGGAACTTGCAGTGATAACTTTGCATAACTGCAACTTCAGTCAGTCAGTCAGTCAGTCAGTCAGTCAGTCAGTCAGTCAGTCAGTCAGTCAGTCAGTCAGTCAGTCAGTCAGTCAGTCAGTCAGTCAGTCAGTCAGTCAGTCAGTCAGTCAGTCAGTCAGTCAGTCAGTCAGTCAGTCAGTCAGTCAGTCAGTCAGTCAGTCAGTCAGTCAGTCAGTCAGTCAGTCAGTCAGTCAGGCAGGCAGGCAGGCAGGCAGGCAGCCAGCCAGCCAGTCAGCCAATCAATCAAATCAACCATCCTACCAACCAGTAAGCTAACCAGCCAGCCAGCCAGCCAACCAACCAATCAAAAAGACTTGATATAGCAAGGTTTCAAGATATCTACTCAGAGGTACTCCCGGTGCAACCGAGGCTAAAAGGACAGATTTCAAAGAGAGGTGATACAGCTGAACCTACAAGAGCATTGAGTGGATCCTTGGACTTCCCCGCACGGGCCTGTCTCAGGCGATTCGAATGCTCCGCTATGTCCCACAGTACCACCTGACCACTGATGCAACCACCTGCGACAAAGTTGGGCTCTGTCGGACAGAACTTGAAGCAGAGAATATCATCAGGAGCCTCAAGCAATATCTGAAAACAATCACCACTTATTGTTTACTGAAAAAGACTTAAATAGAAATCACCGTAATTGTAATCATAAATTTATATAGCACCACTACTGGAGAAACAAATCCGAAGCACTCTTTACACAAACCTAAAATGATGTCAAAGTTCTTGAAGAAGAAAAATTCGTCAAGAAGCAAACAGTGCTGAGGGAACTAGAATGTAACAGAGGCAGTGAATTCTCACACAAATTAGCACAATGACTGAGAACGAATATGAATAAACTACCTACATTTATTATTACATTCAGAGACCATAACTGTGTAGTGTACATTCCTGCTTTCATTGCATTATATTTGGTAGATAAAATGATTCCATTAGAAAGATTACTGTATTTGATGACAATTTTACAATATAAGATAACATTGCTGCATTGGAAAACATGTTATATATTAACCCAAAATAAATCTGCAGATTGGTTTTGCATTGGCAAATACTCTGCTGAAAGAGATAAACTTAAAACAAAAATTACTACTAAATTGTCCCCATAACGTAAAGTCAAGCAACAGCCACGTTACATAATGCAAAAGATCATTGCTATGGGCCACGTCCAGTGAACTCTTCATACGTTTAAACTGAAATACATTACATTACAAATCCTAATGTCTACTCAGTGACAAACAGTCATAAGCGACTTGCCAGTGGGTGTATTGGATCGGTGAAACTCCAGATGAGAATAAGCGAAGGAGTCATGATCGTCTTATGCATGTTGTCGACACGATCGTCAAAAGACATTCGCTCTCCAACCGACACCGCCACGACGCCCTTGATTGTCGGATGCCAATCGATGCACGTGATTGTACGTGCCTTGCTGAACTGGAGATCCGTAAACGACTGAAATTCCTGGAATGGAAGAACATGACGTGGAAAGAATCTTATACAACTCACTAACATCATACAACATCAAAAAAGTTTATAATTTAATCACAAGTTATTTCTGAATTTATCTTAGAACAGCCTCCAACTATGGACAATTAAATGCAGAACTAGTCAGTAAAATCTGAATCTGTGTAGGATTCTCTGCAAAACAGCCTGGTCTGAGTCAGACAAAAACTGTCGCTGTGAATAACCACTTCATAATTTAGCAAATCAATCTTATCTACATTTCAAATTGCTACTCAACTTTCCAAGCACCAGTAATCATTACTATTTACACTAACTCTATATTACTAAGAACATTTGGTAATTTAATTCTGTCATTCCTGCGCTTTAATTTTACGTAAACTTTGAAAAGATTGACTAGAGACCTTGAGATGGTTGTCTGCTTTGCTTCCGAAGCTCCCATCCTCTGCGGTCAGCGACATCCAGTCATCATAGAAGACGTTCATGATCTGGTTCTGCTGAAGCGTTTCTACCACTCTGATACAACAGAACATAAACTTCACAAACTTCCACCAATACAGGGTGAGCTTCTTTAAGCACCCTGGTTATACATGTATCTATTTTTGACACAAGGTAGGGTACACCAAGGTAACACATCAAACTGGCAATGCACTGTAACAAAACTACAGCATGGCCTTAATACTGATTTACTAATATTTTTCACATACATTGCCTAGTGGACATGCAGTTTACAACGACTTTGCGTGACGAGATCACACTGCCCAACTAATAATTATTTAATCTGTACAAATGCTTGAAAGGTAACTTGCAGGAACAGTGATCCTTACAACATAGCAGTTTAAAAACTCTGACGTTTGAAAGGTAAGGTAAGATTAGATCTGTCGTTGATATGCATTTATAAATATATAAAATATTTAAATGGAACATGCTGTCTTGTGCACTATCAGAGTTACAGTGGTGCTATAGAAGTTTAGTTGAGCTTATATACCTTGGAGCCACAGCCTTGATAAATTCGGCCAATTCAGCTGAGTTAGCGATGTCGTTCCTCTCCTCTTCGGAATATTCTCTCGGTTCTGTCTGGGCCGCAGCATTTCTGGGTCGTTTGAAGTCTGTCTGTGTTGAGTTGGCCTCAGTTTCAGGAACACTCTATAAACAAATGGAAAGCTAATATTAGTGGCAATTCTCAGAGATAAAGGTAAATGTAATTGCTTAGAAAAAACAGGTAAAGGTAGCTGCTTAGAAATAGATATAAAGGTAAATGTAATTGCTAAGAAACAAAGGTAAGATACAGGTAAAGGTAGCTGCTTGGAAATAGAGATTAAGGTAAATTTAATTGCTTAGAAACAAAGGTAAGATACAGGCAAAGGTAGCTGCTTGAAAATAGAGATAAAGGTAACTCATCTGCAGACGCAACAGTAAACTGTACCTTGCCTGAGGCAAAGGTATGAGCAATTGATTTCTTATCAACACAGTTCAAAGTTCATCTGCATTCATTTAAATTCCCCCATAGGAACTCCTAAGACACATAGCCTTATCAAAGGACAATTCAGACTACACAAAACCACAACACTGTTCAACATTTATAACCTCTCAACTTCAGATGATACTCATATGCCACCACCCCAAAATGATGGTGGGCTGATATGTTCTTCTTCCAACAACAAGAAGCTGCTTCACAGCCACTGACATACTTCCTTATGTCACACCTGTAATTAATTTCAGCCCACCTGTATGCCTCTGTCTTGAAGCATCTTCTGAAGGTCGAACGCTTTGTCTTCAAAAGGAGGACACTCGACATAGCCGTCCTTGATATCATTCGCGTTGCGGTCAGTAAAGTTGGTCGGTGCTCCAAAATCTCGCCGTGGTCGAACCACCAAGACTGAAATCTATTAAATATAAAAAAATTTTCATCAGAGAAGATGTAGAATGGTAGTTGTTTAGCAGATGAGAAAACCTGCTTTTACAGCAGCTTTTAGTTCTACATCATCTGTAAAGGGGTAAGAAAGATAAGCCATGTGTACAGTCAGATAAAATACACAAAATACATAAAATTAAGAGTCATATTCCCTTCATTTCGCTAAAATCGTCAGGAATTTTCAAAATTGCTTAAATGTAATCACAAAAGAAACAAATTGTGAAATTTACTTGAGACTTTACGTATATTTACTTAAAAGCACCTTGAATTGATCGCGCAGACTAACTTGATCGCAGTTACAGTGTTAGCACAACATAAATGACACCAATGGCACATGAAAACCATTTCTAATCGAGCATTTACCCTCGAGCATCGAGCACCCCTTCATATATCTACTCAGAGGCGCTCTCTGTGCTGGCCTAAATGATGTTGAATGTCATATGATCATAAGAAAATACTTATATATATATGTATAATACATATATCTATTTAATTGAAAGACCCAACATTTCTAGTACTGTTTCAACCTACATTTCGGCTTTGCTCGACAATAGACTCCTCGTTGACCTCTTTCTCTGACCCCAGGCTCACCCAGTCCTTCGATGGTGGTGGAACGTAGACCTGCATCAACTCCTCCTCTTCCTCCATCTCCTCCTCCTCTGCTTCCTATCACAACAAGAATTCTTGCTATTAAAACCAGCCACACATAACGACGATAAGCCTACTCACACCCATGCCTTATACAATGATAAGTACATGGAAACCTGCATAGAAACTTTAATAATAAATGCAAATGTTTATGGTGCTCTATAGCAACCGTATGGCCTTGATCCTACTCATTTTTCCAATGTATTTATTGGGTGAGATCTTTGACCAGTCACCACTGCTGCCTGTTTGAATGTCTCCTGATAAACCAAAAATAATAAACAGTTATCATGAAAAGTCAGTAACACAGAAGAGCATATTATTTTTTTTTAGTTATGACTGGTTTCAAATTTCAATCACTGTACAAACCAAACTTGAAAACATAAACTCCCTAATTTTCAAATTTTCATTTTACAATAAAATCAAAGCTATAATATAACAACTTTATCATTACATGACCTCATTATAAAAGAGTATGATACAGTGTGTGTATATATATATATATATATGTATATATATATATACTATGTTACAAACATAGTACTTGACAAACATAGTACTTGACAAACATAGTATTTGACAAACATAGTACTTGATATTGCTTTTTAATAACATAGTTCTTGAACTAACTTGATTAATAACATAAGACTTAGTACTACACAGTAATTGATAACATTCATTGCCAACAAGTACTTGACACAGCTTCAATAAATTCCCTCAATTATAAAAACTCTATTTCTCATTCTAGAATCCTCCAACAGGAATGATCTCCCACTAGAGCTGCGTTCAATACTCTTGATCAATCCAACTGGGTTTCACAAGTCACTCAAGTGTTTTTTTCACTAGGCTCGGCTGGGTTGGGCTTTACAATAACTGAAAACATTAACTGCCACCATCCATTACTTCAATTATAGCCATAAGATACCATGTTACCAGTTAAAATATCAATCACTTACTGTAGGTACAGCAACCAAACTGAATATATTTTAGCAAGAACTTGTGAGCACAAAATCAAAAACGCATTGTTGTAATATCACAAAATAATTTATGTCTTTAATTAAGTCAGTACAGCTCACATACATACATACACACAAATTTGTATAAATATCCTTCCGGTTTGAATTAATTCATCCTAGGGGAGGGGTGGTCAGACATTACGGCTCAAGTCTTAGCAAAAATGCACTCGTGCAGAAAAAATATGCGAAAAGTGCAAGCAAGTTTAGTACCAAAGTGTGTGATCATGTAACAAGCACAACTCAGAACTCATGCATTAATAATAAAGTTTATTGGTCTCTCTTATAATAATTTTAAGTGCAGAATTGTAAGTAAACTAAAGCATAAATTCATGAAGTAAAAAGCAAGGTTGAAATCATGCAGCAACATAACTAGCAATATAATTAGCAATATAACTAGCAACATAACTAGCAATATAACTAGCAATATAACTAGCAATATAACTAGCAATCATAAGTGCACTTAGAGTGAAAAGCAGCAGTCTGAAAACAGACAAAGGGGCATTACTTGCCTCATCCTCAATTAGTCCTAGCAGCTAAATTTAGAAATACAAAATATGTACACAAGTCTAATGAAAGAACACCAACAACCCACATGAGTTATTACACATAAAGCCTCTGCAATAGGAACAGATTGTTTCGATATTGATTTTTATTAGTGTGATAACATTGAAATCTATGAATGCAGACCTTATGCCAGTTAATAGGAAGCATTTTGATAGCAACAAGAAAGCATTAAAGAATAACAAAATAACAAGCTGATTACTAGATAATGAGCATTAACAAGATAATTAACCAGATAATAATGGTATTAGTAGGGAGACAAGAATAAATAACTAAAAGCCAAGATAATCCTATACCAAATAACAAGTACAAATAACCATAACACAAGTTAATAACCAGACTGTCATATTTAATGACCAGTTATTAGCAAGGGTAAATAACCAGATAATCAGAATTAATAACCAGATAACAAGGGTTCATAGCCATAAAAAATTCACACCAGGTGGCAGAGTATTTGAAGGAATGACAGGAAGAATACAGACCCTGAGCAAGATCTGCTTTGCTTCCTCTGTTGTAGCAATGAAAAAGTTCTGTCCATGTTTAAATTCCGGATCATACACAATCAGAATTTCTTCACCTGGATAATCCTGTCAACAAGAAAACTGATTGGTCAGTCCTAGCAACCCCAAAAATGATTAACCTAAAAAAATGCCACTCATAATTAAATAATCAAACCCCTACTCTTAAAGTTACTTGATTTCATGCAACCACAATAACCGTGACAATTATGGATACCACCATATCTGCAACCACCACCACGACCACCACCACTATGATCAAAACTACCCCAACTACCACCGAATCTCACATGTTTTCATTATTTCTGGGTCTCTTGGCACATCCTTCACCCTCCTCAAAACCTTTTTTCACTCTCGATGTTTTCACACTGGGAGTGTTATGAGTTGCCCACTGGTGTGAGTGGTGCTACATAAATTAATAAATACAATGTAACATAATCTACTGTAACAAAGCGTTTACATAATGCTTATCAAGCACGTCCCAACTAAAACACGGATTGCATATGGCTATCTAACCGATCTGAACAAGACCAGAAATGTGTTTTGTGAAATCAACTTAAACAGAATTACTATTGCAAGGAAGATTGTCAAAAAGGGAAGATCCAATGCATGAGAAAGCCTGTCGATCTGACATCAATGTACATAAATAAAGAATCTGTAAACCTACGCATACATTGGCTAACTGTGCCTGTTTGGATCTTACTCAAGTGCGCTACATATGGCGACACGATACCTCAGAAACATATGCACGCACCAAAGCACATTGAACAGCAATAAGATTGACCCACAACTGGAACACAAAGCTGATGCACTAGACCACGGTTTCAAACAGCAGGCCCGTGGGCCATTTCTGGCACACCGACGATACATTTCTGGCCCGCGGAGCCTTGTCTAAAGACAACACAATTGAGAATAAAAACATAAAACCGTTAAATGACAAATTAGACATTTGTCATTTAACGGTATATGAGTTTTCTGTGATTTTGTAATTGATAATGCATATCAAAATCATGTTTTCAAAGCCTACTTCAACTGTGTGTACAGCCCTCTCTGAGATCCATATCCCAATTTCCTCATTTGCCTTCAGCACTCTGGCCCGCCACTTGCTGGAAAATATCGCTATTGGCCCGCCAACACGAAAATGGTTTGACATCCCTGCGCTAGAAATTCTCTTGGCTGTGCAGGAATCTCGAGCAGTAACAAAGAAGTTACGGATATGACGCCCAACAGAGAAGAATGGTGTTGACAGATTGTTGGACCTTCCTGAGACCAGAAGATTAAAAGAAAAGGAAGTGAACTGGAAGAAGTATCTTACAATCATTGTCTGTCTGATAGGATGGAAGTCACAGACTGCGAGCCTGGCATTTAGGTCCTTCAGAATGTCTTCCTTCATGATGAACTTGTACGGGCTTTCAGCTGTGACGTCTTCGTCCGTTCGAAGAGAAAACAGATCTTGCGTCTTCACAGCCAGGAAAATTGGAACAACTCCATCAGGCAAAGCTGAACAAAAATATGCATTTAATGAAGAAAAAGACAATCACTTTCATATATGCAACTGTAATTAGCAATGCATGATGTGGAACGAAAGCTACATATTCAACTGCAAATATAAAATTATTAAATCATAGTTCAACAAGCCAAGGTAATGTTCTTCCAATTTTGCTCTTCTATGCCAGCGTTTCCCAAACTGTGTTCTGCGGAACCCTAGTAAGGTGAAGACAAGGGTTCTGCAGAAAACTTTCAGTGTGAACAATAAGCTTTACACAAATTTTTCACAGGAGGATTGTTGCTTAACATCTATGTATGACTTTACATGCAATGACGCGAGAGAATTCATATGTCATTGTCATCGATATTTGTGTTGTTATTAATCTAATCTAGGCCTAAACCTATAACTGTCTGCATTCTCAAGCATTTTTATCTACAACAGAACATGCCTGTTGTGGACAGGGGTTCCACCAAAGAAATTTCAGAACAAAAGGGTTCCACGGCCGAAAAACATTGAGAAACACCGCTCTATCCACTGCCATCAGCATTCTCACACCACAAATAGTTGACTCAGCCTTTCACTCCCAGGGGTGGATGTAAAATAAGCAGTAGGATAGGCGGTGCCTTGCATATTGTCAAACAGTTCAATTCAAATAATTGTTCAGCCTGTAATCATATGTTACTACAGTATCGTGTAATTTTACTGCATACTTGTCTGCTTTAAATAATAAACAAATATTAATATAGTCAACAATCAGGATATGTCCATGATTCGTTTCTCCACTGATCAACATTATGCTATGAACACTCTCACTTACTTACATGCTTAGGATCATGTCAGATGTTTATTTGCCATGAATCACTTGTTCTCACCTTGATCTCCAAGACCTAGAGGGCTCTCTGTTGCTTTACCATCAGCTGCAGCCTTTGGTTTCTTGCCTAAAAATAAGACACACAGGAAAAAAGCAATGTATACTTGAATGTCACTGTCATTCCGTCATAGTCATCATCCTCTTCCTCATCATCATCGTCATCATCCTCATATTCTTCTAAAAATATTTTTCAACTGTGTATCCGATACAAGCTGTATTATTACCCAGTTCTGCTGATACTGACAAAAAGAATTCTGCAAATACGATTCAATATAACATTGATACCAAGCTAAAACATTTTACTGGCAGCAAAGCTATTGAAACAGATAACAATAAAAGCAGTCTCCAATTCCCATTCAATTTTCTTGTATGGTTTCCAGAGCTGATCAAGAACTTCCAAATAACTTAATGATCTGGCGCACAAGTCCACCTCTGTTGCGTCTCTGCGTCCTCTTCGCTCTCTAGACCCTCTTGATCCCTTTCTCCCCAAGGCAAGGACTGCAATACCACCACAACTTTTCTGCTGTGGGTTCCTGCTCCTGGAATGACCTTACTCCTCTACGACTTTGGATGGGGTCTCTCCCTCATCTGCCCTCTGCTTGAAGACTTTATCATTCCCTCTGGGCTGTCATGCTCAGAGCACCTCTAAATAGCTTATATACTGTAAGAGGTACTTCACACATTTTCTAAACCAAAGAATAAAATAGAATGTAGATCCGACCTCTTCGTGCACCACCCTTGGCTGTCGTCTTTCGACTTGCCGCAGGAGATCCAGTCCTAGAGCTTTTTGTGCTCCTGTTGCGCTGGCCTCCACTCACAGCTGACTTAGGTGTCTCCCCACCAGTCGACTTCTTTGCAGATTTTGGTGCAGGCGATGCAGACTTTCCTGACTTAGGACTTCCAGGTGTACGAGCCTTTGATGCAGAACGATCTTTCTTTGCTGAAGCAGCCTTGTCTTTGCTGGGCTCTGAGAGCGGTTCAGGGACAATGGCTGCGTCCTGGAGAGTTTCTGGTGATGAAGGCTTTGCTGTAGGAATATCAACTGCATGAGAACTGGCTTTTGAAGCTTCTGCGGGAACTGTGGTCTTGCGAAAAGAAACAAGACCACTCATCAGGCTCATCATCTTCAATGGTCGGTTATCAAAATAATAAATGCCACAAATACAGGGTTTCTTACTCTGAGAAGTTAGCAGAACTTTAACAGATGCATTGGCATCACTGACAAGGCTCTCAAGGTGACTGATAACCAAACAGGCTTTCAACCATCTACATTATGGCAACAGTAAATGCAGCTTCAAGTATGGCAGCAAGAAACTTAACAACAATGTAAAGTAATGTAATCTATTGTTCGTATCTAACCATACTCTGTATGAACTGTGCTGGCTCATCTTTTAAATGAAATCAGTAAATTAAATTCAACTGATTCGTGGATCACTCTGTTTTCTAACTGCATCCTTCTTGACTGACAAAATCAGCTTCAATTGTAATTGCATAATTAATCATGTATGTCTAACTTAGCATATTCACATATATCTGTACACCAAATGTGGTTTGCAATTGGTTAATAAATAACATTCAATTTTATTCTCTATAAACAACTCTTCAAAAGTTTTTGCTGATTAGGTATTTTGCCTACCATCAACTTTTCACAAATGATAAACTGAAGTCATATTCCATTCTGCCAACAATATTATCAATTTAAATGCTTTTGATAAAACATGGCAGTTAGGAGACTTTACCTCCTGGGCAATTTCGATTTTCTCGGGTTTACTCGCCTCAGGCTCTTTGTCTTTTTCACCACCATCTTCCATTTTGTTTCATAAATTCTAATGATATCAGATGAAAGTCACAATGCAAAATAAATGTAAAGTCTCAAGAAACAATTACAGTATCACACACGATTCCTCATACTAATCTCTCATATTTCCTAAATCAATTTTACACTATGCCCGTGTTAATCCGCCTATATGCTGTAAATGTATGTAGTATGGGAATAATACAGGTGCAGCAACAACATAGTTTACCATACTGTGTTTGTTACACTTTAGGTTACTGACAAGCTGTTACTTCACTAACTCAGAAAAACCAGTTTAAAGCACAGAAACATACACTGCATAGCTAGCAGTGTCAATAATTGGAACCACAATATCATTTGAGTGACCAAAAGAGGGGCAGTTGGCTGTTAAGCATATTTAAGGTTAAGTCAACTCAGTCACGAACTGCACGTGTCATGTAAAAAAAATTAAATTAAAATTAAAAAATTGATTGATGTAGAAAATTAGCACAACATAAAATGAAAGATTTGGTAATATTTCTTAGTTACACATTTGAAAACTTATGCACTCAAAATTTTGTGGTAGGAGCACATTAAACTTAGGATAAATCTTCTGCGGCCGAAAATTTGGTCCAAAAACAAGCAAAAATTTACTTCAAAGGCCGAACCCATACAAAATTTAGTACGTAAAGACCTCTGCACATGCGCTACCATTGGTGCATGTGCACTGTTAAAAACACTTCAAATTTGTAATCATGCGTTGTGAGGGTCGTTTAGTGTTAGATTAGGCATCGTGAGAGTCGTTTAGGGTTAGGTTAGGCATCACGAGGGTCGTTTAGGGTCAGGGTTAGTGTCGTTTATAGACACACACAAATAACTTTCGGCCGCAGAAGTAATTTATTAGCGTTTTAGGCCGAATTTTCGGCCGCAGAAGCTCCACGCTTAAACTAAATATTCTCAACATAGCGTTACAACATGACAGACTCAGACCCTAACACCTTAAAATAATTCGACTCATCTACCCAGAAAACCAATGTTCAGGTTGCAAATGAGTGAAACATAAACAGCTAATTCAAAAATACTAATGACTTATGCTAGAAAAACTTAAGGCGGGATAGAGCCAAGGATCAGATTTTTACATGCTGTAACATATATTTTAAGAGAAAGAGAAAGCATAAAGATATCATTAATGAGACTCACTTAATAAAAACGTAGGCCCAAATCTAGCATTTAAAGAGAACTTTCAGACACGGTTCTTCGCAACCGTTGCTAAGAACGGGTTCCTCCATCACTTCCGGTTTGTATTTTATGTTCCGCAATGATTTTATTCTCTTCTTGACCATTCGCGGAACTTTCATGCCCTACATGCTTTGCATTGTCAGCAAGTATAAATTTATAGCTCTTACATGTGTACCAAGGTCCAATATAGATTCCTTGTAAGTGTACATAGCTCATTTAATATAAATAATAAATTAAAATAAAATGTAACGACCAACATGAAAAAAGTGAGTAAGGAAATATGTCAGGCCTCTTGTAGCTCTTCTGCATTGCGAACTAGCCAAATTATTTTTAAATATCTAGGTTGAGTTCTTATCATAGACTTAGATGATTAAAGCTGTAAAATCATTATCAAAGTACAAAATCATTCCTAACTTGCTTTTAGAAATTAGTCGATGTACAAGAATTTTTGCTGCGGATTTGCTACGAGGCATTCCTCGACTTCCGCTGTCAGTGACGCTCTTGCGCATCGAATTTTCCGAATGTGTATAATAATCTTGTATACTATCTGAAAAATAATATAAGCAAATGTCGGAAGACGGGTATGGTCAAACACTTACTCTGTGACACGGAAAGACTAAATGATACTGTACAGTGTATTAAGTAGAACGCCAAATTATCTTATTTGGGCTGAGTCAGTGCGTTTTGCGCTTGTCCCAACCTGACGCTGATTACCAACGATTTGAAGATTTTACAGGCATTGCACTGAAGCTATTGGCGGCATATTTGTCGTTTGAAGTGCACTAGACTTTCACCAGAGCACCCAGCTGGTTCTATGCCGTACAGTGGCTTTAGGAGTTTAGTTTGAGTCCTGGTTACTGAATCTTGATCATTAATTGAAAAAAACTTGTTAGTTAACTTCAATGTTGTTGACGTCGTCTTAAACACAGAGCCTTGATACATCCGTTTACATGCCATTTTAAATCGTTTTTTGACACCACATAAAGATAAAAATGACCATTGACAATGTTGGTATGTTTTTGTTATATTTTAACCTCTTTCAGGAAAGAGGAGCCCAAGACAGGCAGCAACAAATGGATCAGTGTTTTCTACGATCCGATCGCCTCGATCAACACCTTCAGTCAGTGCATGACACTTGCTGATATAAATGCAGATGGTGATGCTAAACTAGTCATTGCAGATCTTGGCACAGACAATAGCAACATCAAACTCAAAGTGTTCAAAGGTAGGGAATTTAATGGCCTTTGTCTAATGTGAGATTTGAGATTTTTTTACATTCACCAGGTACACTTCAATGTCATTGATAGCAAAGGCCATGTAGAAAATGATTTGGAGTGCTGGGTGCCAATTTATGTGGTGGCACTTAAATATCAGTTTTATATGTAAGCAGTACTATTTGAGACAAGGTTAGGTGTGGAAAGGCAAGACTATGTAAGCAGTTTGTGTGTATGTATGACATGTTTGTATAAGAAAGAGAGAGAGAGACAATTTGAATTGGCAAGATGAAATTTCCCGCTAAGAGTAAGGCACAGGTACCTAGAGAGTTGAGTCAATATTCAGTTCACCCCCAAAACCTTGTGCTAGTTCTAAGTAGGCCTGCATTTAAAATGGTATTTAATTGGATTGAAATAATGATGGTCAATGTTTTGTGCACTTAAACATAAACTGTATTTAAGAAACTTGACTTTGTTGCTATCACCTTTTCTGCAGGGACAACCCTGGTTTCGGAGAATACTTTTCTCGATTTGCCAACAAGTGTTGTGACGTTCTACCTCGACACGAATGATCCTCGTACACCAGGTTTAGTTTACGTTATTCATTTGATTGGTGCATTAGTTAGTGGGATGAATGTTTGATTGAAACTATACTAAATCAATCTCAGCAGTAAGTTTGATGATGAAGCATGGTAAAGATGCGAGGTTGTATGAGTTACTTTGTTACTGTTACCATAGCCACCAATAAAAGAGTCAATATAAGATGTTTGGTTATTTTATTATTTTTAATTTAGCATAATTGCAGCTGTTCCTTATTGATCCCAACAACCAGTAATTCAAGTATGATTCAAATCTAGTAATAAGAAAAGAGACCAATGAAGAAGAAAAACTCTGAAGGGACACAGGTCCTGCCAGTCGGGTCAGCTTAATACGATAAGTAATTGTAGCAGCTGGTACAAATTTAAAACATGGAATAAAGATTCTTGACCCTAAACACATTTTCCCTTCAATGCTAAAGGTCTGTAATAAAGCTGTATCGATATTACTTTTTGCCGATTATTGCCGATTATTGATTTGCCGATACCCGATTATTTAGCCGATTGTTTTGCCGACTGTTTTGCCGATTATTTCATTGTGTTTGCCAAGATGTCCAGTTCCAAAAGATAGACCTACTGCTGCTGCCTATTGTTGTGATACAAGCAAACACTTGCTCCGTAGGAGACGTATGCATGTGGTTGGGGACTAATCCTAGGCAGGCAATACAGATTAGACACACCGCCCACCGTCGAGCTGTACCCAGGGTAATTAAAGGCCAAGGAATGATTGGCCAATTCACAGCCACACATCTAGTCTCAGGTGACTGAAATGTTTCGGGGAGATCTGATTGGCAGCTAGCATGTATTCAATAGGCATGCCTTCACGATGCACATGATGCACATTCATCGGTTTCTCTGTTGAATTGGCCAGTCATTCCTTGACTTGAACTGGCCAGCCATTCATTCCTTGGTCCTTAAGCATGCACTATGACTCACTCTGCACAAGACCTATGTTGACACGTTCCAAGGGTCTAAACTAGCACATTGGGTGTTCTAACCACTGGTCTGAAGAAGCCATTGGCTTGATGATACGATATGGGAACGGAATGAAATGCCATCCTTCACAGACCCAGTGATGTTGCTGTCGTTATTTTGCTTTTATCGACTAAAAATAATATTATGAAATAAAAAAATAATTTTTAATATCGACATCGATTATCTTGCCGATATCCGATATTGCCGATATCTCTATAATCAGCCCGATTAATCGGCCGATCGGTACAGCTCTAATCTGTAACCCAGAAAAGAGAGGGATAAGATCTGCATTTTAAAAATAAGGAAAGGGTTACTCAGAACAGAAAGGACTTGAACAAATCCTGGAATATAGGATTATAACTATGAAGACCAACTTCTGACAGATGGTGGAGCCAGGATTTGAATTTTGGTGATAGCAAAGTGATATTAGAGTCGAACACAATACCAGATGATCTGGTTTGAGGTGTGTCTCCTTCTATGTATAAATTGGAATTTATTGGTTTACAGCAATTGCAGTGGCTTCTGGACCTTTCATTTATGTCTACAAAAATCTCCGGCCTTACTTCAAGTTCACATTACCATCGCTGGATGTGGACCCGGTGGAACAAGATACCTGGAACCAACTGAAGGATGTCAGTTGCCTCCTCTTATTTTAATTTCTTTCTTAGCAGTTTGCGTGATAACGATCGAACTCCTTAATTTTCTATTAGAAACATACTTTCATTATATAAATTGTTCTGAAGAAATCTATGAATTATACATTCAAAAATTTTAGTTTGTTAAAAATACACTAAGTGTTTTGTGATGCAGCTTTATAACTTTTAAGCTTTCATGGAATGACTTCATGCTTCAATTGTTTCAAAATATGCAATTACATGCTGAGCAAGGTGAGCAGCTTTTATCTTAGTAAACAAAATAACTTTGTTCTGATATTAATTGCTAGACTCTGCTTGTGATGCATCGTAATCATCACTGGTTTTAGCATATCACTGTGACTAACTTTAATCATGCCAAAAGCATTAAATCATTTGCGTTTTGACAGCTGTGATGCTATTATCGAAATGAATGGAATACAATACAATACAATGCCGTTATTTAATGCATAAAGTATCAACTAATGGCACACCAAAACCAAGCCATAATGAGATCATTGTAGCAGGGAAATTGTTGAATGGTAAGATGCTGGATTGCTGGGACAAAGATGGACGAGGGTTTGATGCCCACTAGCCCCATAAGGTTGAGCCTTCAACTCCCATGGGATGACTGCAAATTATTCAGTAAGACAGATTGGCATCCTGCAGGCTGCCACACAGTTTAGTTCGACTCCTGTTAAACTTGTTAGGTCATCTGTTACTATTGTTTCATGTAATCTTACTGTGTAGTAGTCAGTTTGAATTAATTGACAAATATTAAAAAAAATATGCAGATGATCAGTCAGCTAAAACTGAGAGGTGGATTACCAATATTTAATTTAATGTTTTATGAAATGATTACAGTCTTTGCTTTGGTTGTTTGGTTCTGACAGGGTAAGATGAAGCATTCAATGGGTATCGAAATCCTTGACAATCTCAGAGCTCAAGGAACGGCTCTAACCGTACGAAGTTTGAAGCTACTGGACTGTGCCAAGCAGAATTTTGTTGAATTTATTCTCACACACAAGGACACTCCACTGAAGCGACAGGTCAGGTGATCTGTATGAATATTTCTTATGAGTTCCGTGATTGGATGTAGTTACTGAGCAAAATCTCATTCTGTGTATCGCCTAACAGTGGTCTAGAAAGCGTGCTGATTGGTCTCAATTGTCTGGCTACAGAAGAACATTCTTTCAGACTGTTTGAAATGGCCAGAGTAAGCTACCACGTTGCTATAGCAGTTCCTATGGGAGCCATTACATTACAATTACAGTCTGTTACGAGTTTGTGTATTCTAGACATTGACTGTTTGTATATAACAAAGGGATTAATAAAAAGCAATGGTTATGGATTATAGAGCTCAATAATTGAGATTTGTAATCTCACAGTATACTAGAGTAGAATTAGTGAAATAATTGAGCATTCATACAGATGATATCAATTGTGTAAGGAGGTTTTAGTGTATATATGGCTGAATAGCACTGTATATAACAGAAAAACAATCCCTTCAGCTGACCTGAGAGGCAGTCATGGGTATGAAGTGTTGATGACCTCATTTCTTAATCTCAGTATATAGGGGTGGCTGACCATTCCTCTCCCTTGCCATCTCATCTTTCCACTTATGGGTACGGTCAGTGTACGGTCAGTGTACTCATTATAGCTGAAATTGTTAGCGGAAGAAGAAGAGCATTCGTGCAAGAAGCCGTGTGCTTGAAGTGTTAGCGGCTGCAATTTTCTTTGCAATGGCATTTGACATATGAGGACAGATGACGAGTCCTCGCCTTCTCTGTGTCATCTTCCTACCAACAGTGAACTCATTATGACTGAGTTGGCTGGGGGGGGGGGGCACAGGTTGAGCTGAATCACAACACATAAGGAGAATAGATATTTCTGCATATTTCTGCATATTTCTACTCTGGCGGATATTTGAACCCCAGACTCTCGGTTGATGGTTCAGGACACTGACCACTACTCTGTCACTTACTACATAGCTCTATATAAAACCTCAACCATTCTACTTTGAGCACTTAACTGCTCTAGTGCTCATTCTTTGGACACTTTACAGGGCACCATATTGTCTGTTGTATTGTTGACGACTGCTTATAGTGCTAAATCACATCACTTTATGCTGGTATTAGATTTAGTTAAATTATATTCTTAACCCTTTAATGACCAGCTACATACGTTTTCCCATACATTTTAGTACATGCTGGTCGTTAAAGGGTTAAACATTTGTTGTTAAATATTGGACATAAATTAGGTACTAATCCTGAACTGTATCAGCAATGACATTTCCATGGTTAATACATTTTTGTGAATAAAGCCAAAGCTTCTGCCATATTTTAGAGCATGAATGAGTAAGTCTTATTTGTGTTTCTAGACAGCCATTACTTGCATGGCTACGCTGAAGAAGTCGATGGCTGTTGAAGATGGTATCAGTTGTCTTGTGATTGGAACGGAGAGCAAGGAACTGTATGTCTTAGATCCTGAAGCATTTACTGTTCTTGCAAAGGTATTGGTCTTGTTATTTGGACTTGGAAAGACATCTGGTCATTCATTTAGCACCTCTGTAAGAAAGTCTATAAAGCACATGTCTAAAATATGCTCTAAAGATTTTAGTCCCCAATTACTGTTTAACTAATTCGTAGCATTCCAAGTTGCTTTCTGCAAACTTAGTAGTTACTGCTCCATTTTGAAACCATGACATATCGCTGCTTAAGGATCGAAAACACTCAGCCCTTGTTTAATGATAGTTAAATCATTTACCATGGTAGCAATTTTTGTGTGATTCATTGATGGTCTCAGTTTACCACCAATTACCACAAATCAGGCCTGCATAGACCCAAGAACTTGGATGTCTGGAATTCATTCATTCATTCATTCTTGGCTGTCTGGAATGCATTCATTCATTGTGAGAATTTATATAGTACCCCTTCAAGAAACCTTCTATTGGAGCACCCCTGGCCCAGCCACGACTAAAGGAAGAAGACTTAAAAGAACATAATTGATAAGAAAGATTGAGCAGTCAGTGAATTTTAAGAACTTGTCCATATCTTGCCTTGTTTGCTTGCAATGCAATTGTGATTGCAGAACCATTACACATCATTGTCTTCAGGAGGCAATACGACCATGACCGTTTGTCCATGTATTACAGGTTAAGAGGGCTATGCTCATCAGAATGCATTATGTTAATAAGTGTGGCAAGAGGACTCAAGGACAAAGATTTTCTGACATCAAGGTGCAGTGTGGCCTGCAATCTGATGATTTGACACAGTTACTTTGAAAAGCCACAGTTAGATCTCAATATGGCTAATGTAATTGCCTTGATTTGGGAATTCAGACAATTTAGGTGTCTGGCTACATTTCTGGCTGCTTGTCCCACAGATGGAGCTACCTGCAGTTCCTGTGTTTCTTGACACATCAGGACTTTTTGATGTTGAATTCACAATCCTGGTCGCTTGCCGAAACGGTGGAATTTATGGCTTCAAACGGTACAAATATTTGAGCTAATGGCTTAAAGTTTTAATTTGTTGTACAGAATAGGATTTACTAAATGGACAAGTTTGTATCTTGAATTGAACTGAAATACAAAATCAGCAGGGAAACTGAGAGATGTAATTTGCTAAAATCACTGTTTTAATATTCAAGAACAAATACACCACTGTCTGATGTTTCGATAACGGTGTTTGATCACATGTACATGAAGTTTTATGATAATAAAATTTTCAAAGGAGTTTTATATAGGACCATAAAATAATAGAATTTAGTGAAATGTCATATCAATGAATTTACAGATTGTTGAATTTCTTCTGTTTTTTTAACTGTTAGTGGTGCCAAAGCTGGAAAACTGATGTTCCAGCTGACTGCTCAACCAGTTGGCTTACAGCGCCTTGGAAAATCCATTGTAGTGGGATGCATGGACGAAACTATTCAGTGCTATAACTTTAAGGTTTTTACTATATGATAGTTATCTTATCACACAATTATAATCACCTTGATCATCGCTATCAACATAATGAGCTTTACCATTGTGTGGTTGATTGTAATGATGATCACTATCATTATCGTCATGAGTGTTTTTCTTTGGATGACATTGCCAGTCATGCAAGCATCAGTTATTTGGTATCTGGTGACTACGTAAAACCATTACAATCTACCATTTTCCAGTTTCCATGTGATGCATGGAAATCGTCAATATATCTATAATGGACTGTTGAATGTGTTGATAGCAATGGAAGTCTAAGAAGATGTGAAGCAGCACAGGGAGTCATGTGGGCCAATGATGTAGTCTAGGCTCTGAAACGGTCGTAGCCTAAAGCCTTCAGGAAAGGAGTGTGTAATGTTGCTCCATGTATAAAGATATGATAGCACTCTCAGTTTGCCCTGTTGAAACAATGTATCAGCTTCAAATGGAGCTTTTTGAACCCACGACTTGCAGAACTGAGGGTGTTTTGTTTTTGTAACTAAGACATGTGCTGCTTTTAATAGTAGTGAATGCATAACTCGGGTTTTCAGTACCCCCACGGGACAGAACTGAGCTGGTTGTAGTCAGTTGCTGATGCTAGTTTAAGAATAGATGCACAATTCATAATGTCTATGATGTTAAGGGCGAAAACAAGACATGTTTGACTCAGTTGATGATGCTGGTTTCAGGGTAAGCGCTTGTGGATTAACAAATTGCCAGGTGGCATCAAGACAATGGAACTGATGGACTACAAGACAAAAGGAATCCAGGCTGTATTGGTTGCTCTCACCAACAATGAAGTACATACGTACTTAGACAAAAATCTGGTGGACGTGATGCCCGTTGAGGACACGGTCAGCGGTATGAAGTTTGGAAAGTTTGGCAGAGAAGATTCTTCTCTCATCATGGCTGCCAAAGGTCAGAAGTAGAAATCAAATTATTATTCAATATTTATATTTTTAATATAATAAATTGACTGTCATGAAGTCGGTCATTCAGGAAGGCAAAATTTTTTATGCTCCCTTTAGCAACCATATGCTACCATGATCAATAAGAAAATTTGTCACAACAGACGCTTTTCTTTTTCACATTTTTTTCAGACGACTGAACGAACTCACAATCAGATGAACATCTTAGTATTTGAACAGCAAGAGATGGAACAGATAGTGTTAACTTTACTTACTGAGTTGTGGCTTCACAGGGTGTAGGGCCGATTTAGGGTCTTAATTTTCTTAATTTTCTTAATTTCATATCTAGAATGACAAATCATTGAGCTCTTAGTTTGATTTCAAGCAGGAGATTGTTAATTAAGATGTTGCTTTGATTTCTAGGAGGAGGGCTAATCATCAAGGTGCTCAAGAGAACAGCACAGTTTGATAACAAGCCTCTGGTAGCTGGTCCTCCTATTGCTCAGACACAGAAGTTGGATGTACCAAAGAAAACAAAGCTCTTCTTGGACCAAACAGTTAGAGAAAGAGAGAATGCAGTGGGTAAGGTCTATACCGCTTGGTCTCATGACAGGTACGACACAGATAACTACAATGGGTTAACTTCTAATGGCTGGCATTGGCAGCACTTTTGTTCCATACATATAGTGCCTGGATAAATATAAGCATACAAACATTCATACCGATGAATATACACACTTGCATATATTTGCACACATACATATGTAGGTACTTATTTACTCACCTAAGTTCATTACTGAACACTTACACTGGCTTCCAGTTATAGCTTGCATTTGGTTTAAAGATCTTTTCCTTTCTTCCAGAGTGTTTTTGCTGTCAGACTCCATGTTATCTTTGTGACCTTATCTGTTGTCCTCTCCATTCTTAGACTGATATCACCGTGTAATACCTCAGACTGGGATGACTTCTGCTCAATATCGCTATTATGCAGCTTTTGGCCTTTTGCTTTGGAACAAATTCCCTCTCCGAATCACTCTTTGATTTTAACAGGGGGTAGTGCCTTTGATTGGATTGTGCTAAAGGCGCTATGGAAATTTGTAAATACAAGACAAATACAATAAATATCATATATAACCTAAATTAATACTAAATTATAAATGTAAATAATTAGTGTGTGAAGATTTCTTGGACAATTTGTCCATTGCTTCTGATGTTGGCAGTATTCATATTCTAACATTTGTTTCTTGTTTCACTATTCAGACATGTATCGCCAGTTCCAGCAGGACCTTTACCGACTGCGCTTGGAAACTGCCAGAAACTACGTTACAGCTCTTCGCAAAAGTCTGACGCCTGTTTCAGTTAGTCAGGCCGACCCAGTCAAGCTTCATGCAGAAGTAATTCCCATTTTCACTATTTCGGGGTTTTAGTGCTATTTATTCTGTTCTTGTGATTGGCTAGAGTGCTTGCTTTGTAAAACAATGAATATGGGTCTTACTGAATATGATTACACTGAATATGATTACACGGAATATGATTACACGGAATAGGATTACACTGAATATGGTTAAATTGAATAATGAATATGATTATGCTGAATATGATTACACTGAACCTGATTACACGGAATATGATTACACTGAATATAATTACACTGAATAATGAATATATGAATACGATTACACTGAATATGATTACACTGAATATGGTTAAATTGAATATGGTTAAATTGAATATGATTACACTGAATATGATTAGACTGAATATGATTACACTGAATATGATTACACCGAATATGATTATGTTGAATACGATTACACTGAATATGATTACACCGAACATGATTACACTGAATATGATTACACTGAATATGATTACACTGAATATGATTACACAGCATTAGGGACCTTGAGCAAGTCTTTCACTCACAATTGCTTAGTGACATCAAGTGATGCTTTGTCATCAGATAGTAGTGCTTAATAAATACATAACGATAGTAGTAATCATAATAATAATAATAATAATATAGTTCCTCTATCTAATGACAAGCAGTGGTAGAAGCATTCATGCTTCAAGTTAGTATGCAATCTTTTGCAGTGACTGTATCTTTGGAAATTCAGACATATGACATTCAGTGCTTTAATTAAGTGATGTCCAACCTTTTTTGACACCATGGACCACCAAAGAAATTCTTCTTTAAGCAGAGGTCTGTGCCCATTAGACTCAAAAGCAGTGACTAAAATGTACAGAAAATAAATTATTAAGAGTATTTAAATTTAATAAAATGCTTTAAACAAGTTTGGTTCATCATGGGAACTTGATTTGTGTTTTCATTGTCTCATGATTAGCCAAGTTATGAATGAAAAGCTATGCAAATAGGCTTGTGACTGTCTTTTACTTTATTTTTATACAAATTGCAAAAATTGAGCAAGCTTGGGCAGGTCACTTAAAATAACTTGTGGTCCACACGTTGATCAGTATAACTTTAAGCTAAGCTAATGATTAGCTCAGCTTATCATATGCAATGTAGCATGTCCAGAAAACTCACAGCATTGCAGAATAAATACTGTAAAACATCTTTAACCATTTAACGGCCAGCGCATAGTAAATGTAAGGTATTACCTATGACGCTGGTCATTAGAGGGTTCAGTGTCAGGAATTAACAAAACACCACTTGCCACTTTAAACACCAGTCATCAATAACCCTTTGTAAATAGTTAAAACGATCTGTGTGGATAAAAGTGCTGGCATCTGTTTTGGGCTGATGGATAGTGAGGGCCGTACCAAGCTATTATTGCACACTGTGTCTAGCATTAATCTGGCATCCTCACATTTTGAAAATAGTATTTGCGCCCTGTGCCTATCTGGCGCCCCTATTTTGAAAATAGTGCATTTTATGGAATAATAAGTTCTGTCCTGAAATTTGCGCCCTTCCCACAGTTGCGCCCTGGGCCACGGCCTCCGCTAGCCCCTCTCTCGGTACGGCCCTGTGTATAGTTTCAAAGTAGAGATGGGAAATGTGAAAGTCATGCAATACTTTTCTAATGATAAGTTCTGGACTGTGTTTGGGTCTATTTGCAGATTACTGGCATTGGACCAATTTTTAAGTTGGCCATTGGCATTCAGAATACTTCACTTTCACAGTCATGCTATGACCTGTACATAACCTTCGACTATGACCACAAGCTGTACGACGTTTACAAACCGTTGATGATGGTAGGTTTTTGAGTTTGACCATGTTGTCTTCTAACACTTGTTTCATTTTTTGTTGTTGCATTCTTGATGTTTGATATTAGGCCCTAATATTTAGTACTGATATTTTCATGTTTAGTTATTCATTTGACAGTTTTTAGACTTGCACTTATTTTTAACAACTTCATTGCAGGCACATCCATAATTAGGCACTTTAATGCTGATCGCTATGCCAACTGTCATGTTTAAAGACTCTGTTCTTTGAACTCATGAAATACGAACTTTTTCATAATTATCCTTGGTCTTTGTCAATCTGTTTTTACCTTGCTTTAGGCAGATTTTTTGTTTCTGATTGCTTTTTCCATATTATATATTTTATAGGTTATGGTTGGTTATTCATAATGTGCAAGTACAGTGCTGTGAAGGACATTTAGCTGAACATTCAAGTCTCTGGGTACATGAATCAATTCATGTTATATAACTTCCAGAGAGAAAAATTTCAACTGAACACTGATAATTTTGTTACTGCTATTCCTTAAGTTCCTTATGTGTTTTCACTTGCTCTTTTGATGTTCTAGCTTCCAATGTTGGTTCCTGGTCTCAATTACAACTACGAAACTCTTCTTCGATGTCTCAGCGATAAAGGAATTTCAGATGTTATCAGGGTAAAGCTTGTTAATTTATTATGAAACAATGATTTTGGAGTTCTGGGCAAGTCAATAGCCTCCTCGAGTTTGGATATGCCATTATCATTTGAATGGATCACTTTTCCAAATGCTGAATATGCTCAATTATTACTGACAGCTTAAAGTCACTCTTGCTGAGTGGATGTCAGACTTATTTGAATTGTGGATTTTGCATATGTGATGGTATGCTTTCATGTATCATCTTGACCGATAGGCGACTGAATAAGGAGGAATGGTCTTTCTGACATTTCATAATTTGTGTAAGATATTAATTTGATTGAGTCCTTCCCTTGTAATGTAGGACAAAGGTTTTACAGAGCCAGTCACACCTCTGAGTCCTTCTCAGTGTACAGTTGCTGTTTAAAGACTTTCTGTTTCTCTTTAACAGATGGAGCAATCACTAATTATTGTCATTAAATTCTAGATATAATGCCTGTGCATCGGACCTGAATAACGAGTCTGTTTTGTAATTTAATTTGTAGGTCTTTGTCTTGAAGAAGACAAGTCCAGTTCCAATAATATCAGCCGTCATCAATATGCCAGTCAGTGAGGCAGTGATTGTAGTGTAGAGTTAAGACATGTTTACTGTGGGGATTGATATTTATATTTTCTGTACAGTTAAATCTTGCTTGTTAATATTGTATAGAGTGCAGTGATAGTGGTGAGTTGATGTGTTCAGCCATATACAAGAATGTGTAAGTTTAGAGTTTCATGTAAGTCAGAGTTAGAGCACAGAAAACAGAAACAGTTCTATTAACAAATCTTTTGTGAAAATGTCTGTCTACATTTCATGAAGATTTGGAAAATTGACTAATTTGACAAAACACATCATTCCATTCTGTTGGTCCTGCAACTGAGAATGCACGGTTCCCAAACTCCTTGTCAGTGCGAGGTCTCCAAGCGTAGATGAACGGAGTCCTCTTGAGGTAGAGGCATGCAGCGCATGACGCAACCATGGACGTCATAATTATACAAGGTGCACGGAGGTTCCGTTATGAATGTGGTACATGAGAAGGAAAATCTTAAAGGCAATACGGGCATGGATGGAGAGCCAGTGTAGCTGTTGTAGGGATGGTGTGATGTGGTCGCGAGGAGCATGCAAGACCTTTTATTAGACGGACAGCAGAGTGTAGGACTGATGATTGGGGCTGTCGTGTTGACGCAGCAGGTCCAGAGAGGATGGAATTGCAATTAATAGTCCAGGCGAGAAATGACGAGAGCCTGGACAAGGATACGGAGACAGCTTTCATTCAGGCAGCGTTTCATTTGTCGAAACCGACACAGATGGAAAAAGCACACTCTAGCGATGGTGGATATGTGGTGGGTCATGTTCAGTTTACTATCCAGAAATACACCGAGATCGTGGACTACATCGAAGGGTGTGATGGCGCAGCTTGCATCAATGTTGAGATTTTTGATTGTGTCGTCCACAATTGTGCTGTTTCGCCCTTCGAAGCAATTAAGGTAAACAGAAAGACAGAAGTCCGAGTAAAACAAAATCTCCACGTTCAAGATCACAAGCAAAACTCATGACAGAAAGTAACTGAATTCAGACAGGTTAACACAGGCCTAGTTATAGACCTGCATAAAATGACTCTGTTCACAGTTCATCATTTTAGTGTAAAATCACGTCAATTACTTATACATGTATGAGTAGGCTATTAAATATTTTCATAGGGTAGGTCTATTCCTTGAACATCTTGTGACACAAAACTTTAACCTCTGGATAAAGTTTCCAAGGTTCATTGAACCGTGAATGAAATAATGTTCTTGTTTTTGGCCCTGATGATGATTCAGTTTATTTTTAAAAGTGTGTTGTAAATGCCTGTCTATTTTGCATTGTAACATTGTTATTGACGTTTTAGGCGTAAGGATGTTAACATGACTAACGTTTTAACAAAGGCGAATAAAAATCAGATTGCTTTTAATGCATAGTTCACGAGATGCTAGTTGATAGAAAAGTCATGGAAGATAAACAAATTAGTTCACAGACAAACTACAATATTCAAATCTAGTGTCATTTGTGCTGACAATTCTAGTGCAACTGAGCGTTAGCTTGTTTTTCTCGCAGCGCTTCATTCCGTTGGTTTAAAACACAATTTGACATACGGCGTATACAGCCAGACTGAGCATGGCACAATGTGCAAGATTTGCCCTTCGTTCTGAGGAATGTGAGGCCGTGGAACTAACAAGTTTCAGGGTAGGGGACGTATTTTGTGATGAATGCTCTGAGGTATAGCTGGATGTAGGCCTATAGGTTGTGACATCAATCGATGATGGGCTATTATGTAACGAAAAGCTGTTATTTAATGGTAGCGTCGTTATGATATCAAATGACGTGGTTGTTCCTGATGATAACTCTGAAGATGAGCAACGCAGGTATAGGGTGTAATAGCTGTAGAAAAAGATTTGAGAAAAAGATATGACGTCAGAGTTATTCACACAGTCATTTCCCGATAAGTCATCCAGAAGCATCATGCAGTTGATAGCGCTGCAGTTTTCTGCGCACGATGCATTAAGCGAAACGAGAAAATACAGAAATTTTAGAAACTCGCACGATTCAAATTCAGCGTCTCCTTTGCTGTTGCACAGGCCGATTCCCTTCCACTGAGCACAGAAGTTGAGGTCTTTATCTGGTGGGTAGTAAGTTAAGAAGGCAATGCACATCTCATCGGATGTTCCTTCTCCAAAGTAGGTTGTCTTATTCGTATCCGTCGTCTGATAAACGCATGTAACACGGACTTCGTCTCCTGGCTTCAATTCAAACGGAGGATCAAATCTAAGGAAGAAGAACTAACACATTAGTGACAAAATCATAAATGTCCACGCTGATACACAATCATGTTAAAAATGTTGTACCTCTGCGATGATGAATGTGAAATGGATTCATGCCCTTCGCAATCATTTGGATGCGCTGACTATACTAGCTAGGGCACATTAGGGCGCATCATTTGCATTGACGAATTAGACAGTAATAGTAATACAGTAATAACTGTTCTCAATGGGAACGGACATTTGCTCCCCGGACATTTGCTCCCGGACAATTTCCCCCCGATTTTGGCTAGGACATTTGTATATATGTATGTACATGGGCATGTATACATACTAACATGTATGTATGTATGTATGCATATGTGTACATGCATACATACATGCATGTAGGTACGTAGGCCCATGTATGTATGCATGCTTGTGTGTATGTATATGCATGTATGTATATATGCATGCATAATGCTTACGTGCGTACGTATGCACGCACGCACGCACAATACATACATACATACATACATACATACATGCATAAATACATACATACATACATAAATACATACATACATGCATAAATACATACATACATACATATATACATACATGCAACTTTATTAAATAGCAAAGTTTAAGCGAAACATTATACTCGCGAATAAGCTGGTACCTTAAGCTTGGCTTTCAAGTGACGCTCTAAAAATTTGGAGATTACGATTAGGATATCACTGAAAACTTCACTCTTGCAGTCCATTTATGACTCTTAATTGTTGCCCGACAGTGAAGGTATGGCATTGCAAATTACTGTGGTACATAGGCTATGTAGGCTATATCTGAAATCCTGCAAAAACTGTTTAGACGGAAAAGTGCGACCGTTGGAGACACATTTAGATCAAATTTATATAGCGCGTCGATATAGAGTCGTCTCTGATGAATCTTTCAACATGTGGCGCTATGTAAATTTGAATACTTTCGATGTGCGTGTTATTGCTTGCTCAAAACTGAAAACTATGAGATTGCTTTTAATGACTTAGTAAGACTACTATTTAATGTGATACGTACTCCGTCAGCGCTGGCGTGTTGTAGTCGTACTGTGGGACAGTGATCAGATTGCCATAGGCTGAACCATTTCGAAACACAGTAACATTGCCGGCTCTACCTGCAAAAAATCAGCACCGTGATATATATAAGTGTACGTAGGCCTACTGCACTGAGTACTCTGGCTTATGACTGGATCATTTCCGAGTCACTTGTAATCAATTCCATTACTCCACCTGAGGAAATACATTAGACTATGCAAACAACGGACTTTCTATGCATTCGGTCTATTTCATTCTAAAGCGGTTTTACAATTGAGTCATGCAATATCTTTGGCAAGTATACAGACTATAAAAGTCAAAATAAACTTGTACGGTCGGAAAGTTTAAATCTTATTACGAAAATGGTTATTCGTCCATTAAACTCACCGTTATGTTTTCGGTATGTATGCCACGTATAGGCCTACATTGAACTGTGTAGTATTAAGGAGATCTTTTCTAACAAGCTGTGGGCCCTAATATATATATATTATTGTTATGGGTCCATATAAATATATATATATTCATTCATGTGGCTCATCACATCATAAAGAAATTCGAAGTAAATTTACCCAACGAATGCATATGCATAGCCGCGGATGAAACGAATCTTGATGCTGCCAATTTCTTGGTACAGGCGGAAGTACAGGACCCAGAAACGGATACTTCCTCTTTGCCAGGAGGAATCTCCAAATAGGTCTGACCTGTCATGAGGACATTTCCTACGTTAGGACGAAGCCGAGTCGTGTAGTGGATTCTTATTCCGGATGAATGTGTGAGATTTGTCAGCAGCTGTGGATTGTTCAGTTGTAGCTGCAAGTGCAAGGATAACGTTTATCAGCTGCCCACAAGCACACACACACACACACACACACACACACACACACACACACACACACACAAGGAAAAGTTAATGTTTTACATTTGTCTATTTACAATGCCGACGAGAAATGGCTCTTAATATGAAGACCTTTGGTATGAAGTTGTTGTCTGATGGTCAAATTGTTATTAGTAAACACTAATATATTATCATTGTGGTTGGCGTAGATAGTTTCTCTGGCCTGTTGAAGAGAGGCTGCAAAAGTTTGTATTGCATTGGTTGTGGCCTACTAATTAGTAATTGTATATCGTTAGACTGACGTTTCTGTAAGCTGATGCAGGAGTTCGGTGCAAAATACTACAGGCCTCTACACGATTACCATATCTATCTATAGGCTAGGCCTATAAATAGATATGGAATGGTTTAAATGTTTCAATAGGGCTTCTTATTCAGAAATTAAATATGAGATTACAGTCCAATCAAACGTGACCATTAACTCTTCTTTTCTATAACGATTACACAACCTGAAACATGTTCCTCTTCAACTTTTACATCTGGCCTATTTCTACTCCACCCTCTCTCCATTTATACCAATTACCTATATAATAGCGCAAGCAGCTATACTCTGCCACCCAAAGACTTAGACAACTCTCAATTTATCCCAAGATCCTTATATAAACATATTTACGTATTTGTTCTTCACTTCTAGTTACTTTTATCGTCCACGATCATACAAAATAGTACTTCTGCGTTTTTGTCAGATTCTTCTCTTTCTAAATAAGTGAATATCTATTAAAATGATCCAGTAGACCTACATTCTTAAATTCTTGGAGTGCAAAGTTATACACCAGCATTGACTACTTAATTTACTCTTTTGCTTTAGACGAAAACTCATGTTTCGACTTTATTCCCTCTGGAATTTGAGTGTCGAATAACGCTGAAAATTACTTGTAATTCGTGTGAATGTTTGTAGAGCTGATGCAGGAGTTCGGTACAAAAATACTACAGGCCCCTACACGATTACCTTATCTATCTATAGGCTAGACCTATAGATAGGTATGGAATGGTTAAAATTTTTCAGTAGGGCTTCTTATTTAGAAATTAGCAACAGAAATTAGCCAAAGAGCCACAGAGGGTTCGTATGTTTCTATATATGTACCTCTCTCAGGCTCTCTGGCAGTTGTTTCCGCCCTCACATGATTGTATGGAGCTCAGACAACAATCACAGCAAGGCATCTATAGTGGGCCTATATTTATCGTCCACTTACCAGTTCCATGTTTCACAGGCAGTTTACGTCAACAATTAATACTGGTAATGGTGTTGGTAATTGTAAATTAATACATCGTCATTCGTCACTTATATGGACACGTAAGTTGCGCATGCGACTTAACATAATAAAGTGCTTTTCTTTGCAAATATCTTAGTCCAACAATGAAGAATTGTAATTCTGAAAACATGTATGAATAAAAGCTGAAGTACTTCGGACCACGGCACTCCTCACCTGTAGAAGGGCGTACTGAAGACCATCTGGACCAATACGAAATCCAAGTTGATTGTTAAAACACTGTCCAATTGAGCCTCTTGTCCAGAATGCAATCAACGACGGACAATTCTGTGACGCTGACATTCCACAGATGTAGGAGTCGTTTTCTGCCGCGTCTGAAGTAAAGCAGGCAAGAACTTACAGACGTAACTATCTTTCATAGTAGCGGTGGTAGTAGGAGTGACAGTGGAAGTAGTATTAGTATTAGTAGTACGGCTTGGTTAATTGGTTAATCGAGGGTAAATAAACACTAAATTAATCGACAAGTCAGTTTGTTCAGTGAGTGATTAGCGACTTATCGAACCAATAGAATAAATATAGTCTAAGTATAAGCGAACAATCGAGTTAATCGAGTGTTCATAGTTATGGACTGATTGCACTGAGTGAGCGAACCAATTCGCCAATAAAACAATCTAAATAGGTGGTCGTGACAATAATTTTATGACGTAGCAATAATAATGGGCCTATTAGGTTTCTTCGAGCAGACATAAATGGTTGAGTGATTTGCCGTTCCAGACCACGCAGTTTTCGAACATAGTTTTATGTTCTAAGCCTAAGGGATTATAAATGATAACGACGACGACGACGACGACGACGATGATGATGATGATAATAATAATAATAAAATTAATAATAATTATATCGAAGTCATTACTGGGTCATTAAATGAATAAAAACTAATTTCATGACTTAATACCAAAAAGTAGGGTTGCTTATAATGATTATACTATTTTTTAGGTGAATATCACTGTTAATACTCGAGTTGGTTTCAATTGAGAAGGCCTACCTAGTGGTTCTGAAGCGCATCCAAAGAGCAGCATGTATTGAGCAATATGTGCGTTGTCGACGATTGGCTCAATTGCTACGATGTCAGCCACCGAGACATTGGGCAAAGTGAATCGATGGCAGACGTAAGTCGTCTCTTGAGGTGGGACAGACGCCGAGGGAAATCGCATCGTGTAATTTCTTACATCTACCCAGTCACAAAACGAATACAATCAACAACTATTTCTTTCTTTTTCTATTTGTTCTCTGTCTAATGTTTAATGTAGCCAATACACATAATTGCATTAAATAAGGAGCTAGAGAAATATAGTTGTGCCACAATAATTAAGTTTCATTGTAAAATATCGCCATCTAGAACGAATCAACTCCAAAAAGTGATCATCTTAAGTCGTTGTCGCTGCCTCAAGATACCTACAATGCCAAAAATTGAAGTCGAGAATTACAGCATAGGCTATACATGCATACACATGCAATCAGTCAAATAAAATTCATAGAGACATAGCGCAAGGTCGATGTCAAGATCCTAAGAGTACGTCAAGATGGCAGACCAGTCGAACGAATACGATGGATGGTGCTTAGAATTGAAGTGACGAGAATGGTACGGGAAGAAATAGAACAATGAAAATGAGTGCTTGTACAGTTTTGGCTCAAAGACTGGTGTGATGAAAGCTGCCATTAGCATGAGGTTATTGAACAGATGGAATAATCTCACTATCTTGTTAATCATTCAATCTATCTATCATAAATACTTGATACAGCGACCATTCCAGGTACTGTTAACTTCACCTGCGTCGTGGATTGAAGAACAGTTGAATTTTTCCGGAGTAGGGCTACAGTTCGTCAACCACGAGTTCCTCGACAGACAGTTTCGGGAACCAATAGGTTCGCAGATTCCTTCATTATTGCACAAATACAGCCTTGCATGAATTCAGACTGTCCATTTGCATGTACCGACTGGCTACTTAAATCAATCAATGTCTGTATGATTTTGCTCACAGACTTGAATGATTTCTTGAATGGTTGACTGGCTTTACTGACTCACTTTACTGGCTGACTGACTTGACTGACTAACCGATACACTGACTGATTGACTTCTTGAATGAATAGATGAATGGATGAATGATTGCGCAATTGACAGATTGAACATAATATGAGGTTTTAAATATGAAACAAATTTATAGGCGGGTAAATCAGCAATGAAACAAAGCCTATTCTAAGAAATCGCTTTGTCATTGCAAGTGGCATAGGCTACGTCTTGGTTGCAGAAAAGCAAACATTCCAACCTGTTAGTAATTACAAGGGATTGTGGCAAGTGAATTTATACGGACAACCAAAGCGATGATTAAGATGACAATGACTTTTCTGTTTCAATATAATTCAATATGCATTTGACTACGATGATGATGATGGTGGTGGTAGTAACGATTATGATGATGATGATGATGACGATGATGACGACGACAACGATGACGATGACGATGTGTTCATGGCGAACTCTCAAACAAATCGATAACTAATTTCTTTCATTCAAAAATTAAAATAATAAAAAGTGTATTGTTAATATTAATGCTAATGATGATGATCATGGTGGTGGTGGAGACGACGGCGACTACGACGACAACGACGACGACGTATGACGATGACGATGACATCGACGATGACGACGATGACGATGACGATGATGATGATGATGATGATGGTGATGATGATGATGATGATGCTAATAATAATAATATGATTTCTATAGCGCCATAGTTCAGTTAAGGCTGAAGGTATGGGTGCTGCATGATTATGATAGGCTATTGACATGATGACAGTATTATATTATTTATAGGCCTAAACGTTGACGCTATGGCGTCATATCGAAATAAGTATTATTCATGTATTTTACGAAATTATAAAGAATGAAGGTAAAGATTATGTACAACGATGAGTGGCTTTTACAATGTTAAAATATAGGCCTAATTGCAACAGCGTGAAGCATCTGTTTACAACCTGGATGTGAGAGGTTTGTGCTGACTGTAGGATTGTTTCCTTGCCTCCAAAGGCAGTATGGGTCACCCAATTCCTGTCCGTTCGTCAGCCCATCTCCATCGGAATCCCTCTCGCATATAGTACGGTTCCAAACCTCAAGAACAACATCCATAATTTAAGGTACATTTCAAACGTTAATAGTAAGCCTATGACATAAATATGAGACCGTCATATCAGTGGTATGGTTTGGATTGGATTCAAATTCTACAGGAGTTCATCAGTCAACTTACCAAGTCGTTTCCTTTAAAATCTGATCCGAAAGGACTTAGTGGACCTCTTCCGAGTCTGTTCTCGTGGCCCACTCCATACCAGATAGTCGAACGATTGCACGGATTCGGTACAATTTCCCCGTTGGGAATTTTCTGAAGAAACGAGGGATAGGCGATCGAATTTGATACGAGGAGGACTAGAAAGATGCTAGCAAAATCAACCGGAATCATCTGACAAAAATAAATCAGAAGTTGGCAGGTTCAAATTGTCTGGAAAACCACCTGTTAGCAAACCAGCTGGTAAATATGGCAGTTCGATATTCTTCGAGATTCTGACTTTGTTATATTCATATAGCAAAATTTCTAGTTTTCGAGATTGTATGACAATGGAGTTTAATGAGGAACAAATGAACGGTTTCATTCAGTCATTTATACCTCAATCTCATTCCCACCATAAAAGTGTTTGATTGTGGCGATATCGTTACTAAAGTCACATTATTTTAAATAATCTGCCAAATCACACATTGTCAAAGCATTTGCGATGGAAATGCACGAAAGCTGATTGATATTGAAAAATACTTTTTTCTTTATAATGTAGGCCTAGGCCTACTTTATGGTCCACGTTTTATTCGACACTTGCTCGAAACCATAATCTAAAAGTTATTCTTTAATCTTTACATACTGGTTCCTAGTTTCAGTAATAATTATTATCAATTGAATCAAACGCTTGCAAGCCTATATTGTAAATTATCGTTACAAATTACAGCTATGAAACAAAGATGATTTAATGCATATACCTACCTTTAGCTTGCAAATAAGACATTGATAGACATCCAACTTACCCTGTGCGAACGCATCATCTCCATCACACCTATGTTTTCGTGTATAATTATATATACATGTATATATATACACGCGGTATATATATGTATATATATATATTGACCCTTAAACACGAAGAAAATAGGTGCATGTTTTGGGGTTCGTTTCTATTGAAATCGTCAATTTCAGCTGTTGGCCTGGTCTCATTGTGTTCAGCTTTTGTGTATTTGTAGGTCTGTGTCCTAACACAGGAAAATTTTTACCGTTGTGAAGTCTTCATGAGAGGAAAACATTTAGTCTATTCAGTGTGTTTTGGCCTTATTTAGCCATTCATGCCCACGCAAGAATAAAGCTACCCAAACATGCTGACCTTTGTGGAATTGGTTGCTTACGGGCCTCGTTACGGTCACCCGGTTTTTAAAATAGAAGTGCATGGCCCTGCTATGGTTCAGCAATTTGTGGGCGAATTTGCCCTGTGGAGCTCTTACCAGTGGTATCACCAGGCGAGTGCCGGGGGCGCGGACCGCACCGGGTGACACCATTCAGAGGGGGAACATTAAAATAACAGAATGACTGTCTTAAAAGCGTTTGCACGGTACAGAATTTCAGCAAAAATTCATTGATTTAAAATTTGCAATAAGGGGTAACTAAACATATTTCGTAACTTCATCTTATATGTATATGATGATGATAGTATATCAATTAACGTAATGCTTAAACTCCATCCTGTCATAAACCTATTTTTTTAACCTTCTAATGCGCTGCCGTCAGTGTCGTCGTTATTACCCAGTAATGCACCTTTCATTCACAAGTTGCTTATAACTGATTAGCTGGCTGCAGGGGCTGAGAGCGCCTCCGAGTAGACTTTTATGGAGGCGCCATATAAGTGTTCATATGAATGAACGAATATAGTAGCTAAGTCTCATATATATATATATTTATATATATATATATATATATATGAGACTTAGCTGTAAGGATATATATATTTTTATATATATATATATCCTTACAGCCTAGCTTTGTCTGGGTTTGAACTTTGAATTCGTTGTGATGAGCTCCTCGTCCAATAAATTAGACCGATCGCGAGTGTTTCATTGGGCGAGTGCTCCGATTGAGGCTTTAGTTATAATATAAATGGCGCACCTGATATGCATATTAAAATCAGCCCTACCCTCAGATGATGCGAATGCAAATGGCGGCTGTAATTATATCGAATGTGTGGGAATTGTGTGATTCGGAATGTCTAAATATCGGAATATAAAGCCAATTGCGTACCCGACCCGTATCCGCGGGTATGGGTACGTATTTTACGGTTCGGGTCGGGTACGAGAAGGTCTACCTTTTCGCCTTCCTTCACCTCTTCCTTCTCCTGCTCCATATTTCTGCTCCTGTCCCAGCTCCTCCTACAGCTCTTTCCCTCCCTCTTTCTTTTTTCCTCCTCTATATCGTCTTCATCTTCATCATCCTCTTCATCCTCCGGCATATTCTCATGCTTCTGCTTGTCTGCCGCCTCTTTTCTTCTATCCTATGCCTTCTTTTCCTACTCCTCATCCTTCTATTCTTCCTCTCCTCCTCAAGGTCCACACTTGTCTTCTTCCCCTTTTTTTACCTCCTCCTATTGCTGCCCTTCTTTCTCTTCCTCCTCCATCCAACCCCTTCTTTTTCCTCCTGATTCTCCCTCTCAGAGAGAAAATATCCTACGGGGGGTAATGGCAAGAGGTAATGACAGGGGGTAGTGGCAGGGGGTAATATTGGGAGGGGGTAATGTCCTGCTATCGTTATATCATATTAGGCCTATATTATATTATATCATATCATATCATATCAGTATCATATCACAATACATTGTATCATTTTATGATTACAAATTACAATTATAGTTATAGTAACATTGACCTGAAAATAAGATGAACGATAATAGAGAAGTTCGCAAAAAATCGGTTCAACTGAATGTTTTTATTCATGCTCTAAAAATATTTTTTATTACTCTGGTCAAAGAGCAATAATAATAAAAGTTATATAATGGAACGTTAGTTAGGCCTACACAGGCAATTTCAATAATTTCACATTTAGAGTAACTTCACATTTAGAATCAATCACATATCCCCAACACCTTCTTCATTCAGGGATAGCATAAGCCATTAGGATTATTATGAGACCAAAATACAAAGAGAGACTCAGGCCAGATGCAAGACTGCCATAGGGTTGTGGTGATGTTGATGGACTATCCATTGAACATTTCTCATAGATATCACCGTATCTGGGTACAAAAGATTTTATGGCGTCCTTCACATCCGGGTAATTCTGGCATCCGGTGGCTAGGACCCCATCTTTGAGTAGAGCACATGGGGTCGATGTGCAGTTCTCGCCAGATTCACCACATAGGTTCGGGAGCACGTAAATATACTTCCATAGATTGGCGTAATCGCAGGATTCGAACTCACTGTTTAATTTATCGCTGCATATGTCAATGCTTTTCCACTGGCCACAAAAACCGAAGTCTTCAATTAGAGGATAGTAGGCAAAGAAACCAAAGCACATCTCGTCGGATGTTGCTTCTCCGTAGTAGGTCGTTGTATTCTTTTGACTTGAATCATAGACGCAATTCACTTGGATTTCATCTCCGGGTTTGACTTCAATCGGAGGATCAAACCTAAAACATTTAGTCCACAAAGTGCATTCATTCTCCATCTAATGATGGCTTCAAGCATAGAACACCTAATCATTCCCTCTTCTTTGTGAAGTCAATACGTCAACTATTCTTTCACACTAGCGATGGCCTCATGCATCGACCGATTTTACGGCATCGATGGGATTCGGTGACGTCACGTGAACGTGGTGTCAAATTTGCCTTTAAACTTCAAACGCACAAAAATTCTGATGAATTCAAAGTTTTACAGCAACACGAATCATGATCTCTGAACATGTTCTCAAAAGTAAGCAGTGAATAAAACCTCTATGTTTGAGACTGGGCACGCACACGCATATATATATATATATATATATATATATATATATATATATATATTGCGTTTTCCACTTCAAAATTACAACACCGTTACTTCGGGATAAATATCGGAGTTGTCATAACGGAATTGTAGAATGTTCACAATAAAGCCACCACGATGCTCGGTTAAATTGTGATAAAAGTAATAATCAGTCTATAATGGTCAGTTTCAATATTATCCTATTTTTTAAACGTAGAGAGATATATATACGCAATATTTAATATTTCTGGCAACGGAGTTGTAGATCCTTAATATACTATGTTGTTATTTGATTAATTTCCGAAAATTTTCAACGCAAGCAAACATCTAAATTGGTATCTTGCTGGTAAATTAATGATGGCTGGTTCCCTGCCCTCGAAAACGTGATTTCAAAAATCGAGAGTTCTCAATTTAGTTCACAGATTGGGCTGACAGACTGACAGTAACGGGGTTGTAAACGAATTTTTAGGACAAAAGTTAAATTTATTTTTTAATTACTTATTAAGTTAACAAGTTTATGAAAACCGTATAGAACATTGGCCAAATATAGGTTAAATATAAAAATCTGTTAAAATCTGTAAAGCACTTCAACTACCAATAAAATATATTGTAACGTAACGTTGTATCAATTCAGCAAGGGAAAGGACAATGAAATTTGATATATTATTAGGACTTAATATTTTCCATGCTCATAAAATAAATAATATAATAAAAATTAACATTTTTCAAGTCATGTATACCATATAAGAATATAAAAAATAAAAAAAATAGAATTTTACATTTTGTGTAGGCGGGCGAAAGCAAAAGACCGACATTTTTAAAATTTGTTGTGAAAAATACCCAGATATGCTCCCCAACGACTATGGCGCTATAGCATGTTGTAGCGATCCTGTCTCTCATTCTTTTGCTCAGTTGCCTCCTTGTTTCGAGTAGTTCCGTTCGATGTTTCAGGTTTTTTAAAGCAGTTCATCATAGAAGCAGATATACCTATTACGATAGCTCTGAAATTTTAGTTTCCATGATAGATTGAACGAACCTACTAATACTTTAATAGCAGATGTTTTTAAAACTTACGTCACTACACTCGGGGTGTTGTAGTCGTATTTGGTGACATTGTCCAGAACTTGTAGCTGCATTCCATTGCGAATTAGACGAATATCACCAGACTTTCCTACAAAACCGATATAATTCTTAGCAATCGCGGTCGTTTTAGTCAAAACTTTACGTTAGTTATTCAGTTAACTTAGTATGCCTAACTGTCATTCGTAGCCTGTGTTATGAGATCAGGTTTCCTGTAGTTTTGTTGAACGGTTTAGGCTTTTGGACAAAACCTTCCATCGATGCCTTATGCAGAATAATGAAATAATAAATCGAAATAAGACGAAAATGGCGAGATATGTCAAGGTAGTTTGTTTATAGGCTAGTCAAGTTATAATCTTGATAATGTCTGGAAGGATGTGATGCCGTATTTGATCATAAGTTTATACATGTATTATTATTATTATTATTATTATTATTATTATTATTATTATTATTATTATTATTATTATAACAATCATTACTATTAATATCATTATCTTATAATAGTGATACTAATACTAATTTAGACCATGGGCCCGCTGAACCCCTCCGCCACTGATTTTATTAACTCAATTGGGGCTCGTATCTCTGCCATTAGTGGTGATAAGCGCGAGGCCTCTTTTCTTTTCCAGCGTTTATCTATCTGTATTCAACGCTATACGCTTGTGGCCTTCCAGGGAACCTTTCCCTCGCCCCAGAAAACGAGACCTGACCATCCGGACAACGGTTTTAACATAATTAGTAATCTCTAAATCCTTGGGGGAATGAAGTAGGCTACCTCATGGAAATTTTAAAAAGTTTAAAAAAATACTAATAATAGTTATTATTATTATTATTATAATTTATATATGTTTTTGACATTCTTTTTGCACAATACTAGCAATGATCCTGATAACGAACAACCATGTCAACCAAGACGGCCGCCATAATCACTATGATCGTGTAAATGACAACAATCATAACAATAGTAATTGCATATTTACCTAAATAATGCATGTGAAGTGCGGCTTTTGCCAAGAAGATTGATTGTGTCCAATGCTTTGTACAGAGAGATCAACAGCTGCCCGTGAACTTCACTTCCTTTTGACCAGGTGGAATTTCAAGGACGATCTGTCCAACCTTCGAAATCTGACCTCGATTGGGACGCAACTGGGTTGTATAATAGATCCTCATTCCAGAAGAGTCCATTAGATCCGTCCTTAGCTCCGGATTGTTCCAATGAAGCTGAAAACACAATTCCCAGATTCGGCGATCTCGTTTGACAGGTGGGGGGGGGACCCCCAATGAGAGGGGTAGGGGATGTGGGAGGATACATGTATAACTTGTCCTATTTCTGTAAAAGGTGGGGGCATATTGTTTCCCCTCGACCAACTCGGAATCGCCGCCCCTATCCATGCCTAATCAAAGACAGGATTGAGGCATAGGTATGGAAAATTAAAACTGACTGAGTGACATTCATCTTTTTAACGTTTGACGATGAACTGTATTAATTTTCGTCCCATTCACGTTCAGTACAAGTCTGTCGTTAGAGTGTTAATCTAGCCAATAATTTATATCATAGGCATCAATGAATTTCGAATTGCTTTTGTTACATTACATTTTGTTACATTACATTTTGTTAAATTGCGACAGGTTTTATTGAATGTTGTTGTGAAACCTTTGGTCTGACACTCTAATGTATCAAGATACATTTCACTCATTTATTTAAACGTATTGATTTATACATAAGATGAAACATGAAATTAAGAGCGAACTATTTTAGCTGACTGATAGGCCTACATTTTTGCCTTAAATCGCTCTCACGATCGAACAATAATATTATATTAATTTCTTATGAATAATATATTAATTTCTTATGAATAATATATTAATTTACTATGAATAATATATTATGAATAATATATTCATTTACTAAATTTTCGAATGCTAGATTAAGTGCAAACTCATGGAAACAGTGCAGCATGTTTTAATGCAAATCTGTGTGATAAAATTAGATTTCCATCAATATCTTTTACTTCAATTTCGATATTTTCTTCAGTTAAACGTAGGAAAAGCAAAGGCCGCATAAATAGACTGTTCAATTAGTTACTAATTAGCTACATTGGCCGCGTACTCTTTAGGCTTTGCGGGTCGGTGATCGCTTCTCGATTGATGGCTTATTTCAGATAATTGAATCTCTGTGCGGTCTTTTTGAACGGGGTCTTTAAATGTAAATGGCGTGGAGTCCATTCAAACAGACTAGCAACGGTGAACAATCTCACCCAATTAAGCCCTCACTGAAGAACGAGCAGGATGATCGAGGCTATATGAGGCAGCTATAGAAAAGTTAAACATTTATATTTATCAACAAATAAATTCATTGTTTGCAAAATTCATTTTGCTTACCTGTAGAACTGCAAACTGGAAGCCACCGGGTCCAATTCTGAATCCAAGCTGACTATTGAGGCACAGGGCTGAAACTCCAACTCCCCATGCTCCAATCATCGCCTGACAGGTGCCGCCCATTCCACAATCAAACGATGTGTTTGATGGAATGTCTAAACGATTACGCAAATTACATCTTGCTCTCATTACTTTATTCTAAATTTGTCAGCCAGATTAGAGGCATATACCATGCATCATTAACCGTTGCATAATCGTCAGATTCATACACCACTCAACAATAAATTGGAAGTTCGCATTTTATATTCGTCCAACTATATTTATTTGTTACAGGGAGGGTGCATAATCAGGGTGTAAATACTCCGAAATTTTCGGGGTATGTAATATATTCTGATTCACTAATGAAATACTTATATTTCCTGAATAAAGAATAATACATATGTCCTGATATTTTGCAGTGATTTATACACAAATACCCTAAACAGTTATTCCAACAGAAATTCTCAAATGGTCTCTGAAGAGAATAGCTGTCTGTCTGTCTGTCCCGTTGATTGGTCTAGCACGCACTGCAATCCGATACATTTTATTCAGCGAGCAAATACCTTGTGCTTTTGGTTTTACATTAAAGGACCTTCGTTTGAGTCCCGATTGGAAACGAAAATACTGAACATATTTTTCATCTGTATTATTTTCATATCCTAACTGACTGACCCATTGGCTGACTGGTGCATGCGAAGAGCAACATGTGGTGCAATATCATTGCGTTGTCTATGATTGGTTCGATGGCTATGATGTCTGCCACGGTGTCGTTTGGTAATGCGAAATGATGGCAGATGTAGGTCGTCTCTTTGGCGGGAATAGGAGTCATTGGAAATCGCAGAGTGTAGTTCTTTGCACCTGGAAAAAATTTAATACATTGTCGAAATTCTTGTTTCGCTGACGAAGAAGGAGAGTTAGACCTGGTCTTCAGCAGAGTCCGTGCGATTGTGTTATAGGCCTAATATCTCACGAGTTGTTGTGAATTGTTTTCATGATAGGCCTACTGTGTACTTCGAACATTTATAGTCTTACAGATGGACAAGTGCTAATAAATAAGCCTCCGCGACATTCTTGTTAGATCTCTGTTCTTAAATTTAGCTGAAAATCATAAATCAAGTTTTCGTTTGTGCAATATTATTTTGAAGAGCAGTCTTATTGTCATCATGTATAGGCCTATATCCTATAATTCTATAGATTGGTTATTTTCAAAATGACGCTTAGAGCCAAGTTTAGACTTTTACATTTTTAACTTTAGTAATTAGAGATTAGATGGCGTCCATTCTAGAGACAGTACCTTGCTATTGTCTGCTAAGAAACAACTTCTATTCATTTTCCTCGATGCTACAAAGTTCGTTTTGAATAAACGGGATCGATTTACCTGATGCGCTTATTGCCGGACAGTTCATTTTTGCTGGGCTGCAGTTCATCAACCAAGAGTTCGTTGCTGAGCACATATGCGAATCAAGCGGTTCACAGACACCTTTAGCATTCAAACAGATTATCGGTTAATAATTGCAAAGCAGATTTAAAATAATGCACGTTTCTACTATGACAATTTATTTGCATGGTTTTAATAGATGAACCGGAATGAAAAAACAAAGGAGCATTCATTGATTACTTTGCTTAACTGATCAGTCATTTTCTACATTTTATCTATGGACGCTTGTTCTATCACGATCAATAATATGACTCAATAAGCTGGTTTAATGGGACGAGGAAGGTATGGATAGAAGAAGGGATCGATGTAGTGAAACAGAAAAAGTTAGTGAAGTCAGTATTTTATTTAAATGTGCAGCATTATGAGTGTTAGTATGCTATTGAAGGACACATCTGATTCTGTTTGCCTGTATATTTTCTTCTTTTGAACTTCCTACATGTATTAGCGACGATAGAAATATTATTTTGCTTAAGCGCATAATACATGTACCAATACTAAGTTTTGGTTTAATATTTTATAATGTAAAACCATATGTTGGCTACTAATTGTTCTGACCAGGCACTCTTATAATCCTGACTATTGAAACTGGTAATAAAATTGAGACTTGGAGATGAAGAGCCACTTTGTTCACCTGGATGAGAGAGGCTGGGCATGGAAGCGTTTCCACTCGTCCAAGTGCAGTTGGGGTCACCCAACTCCTGACCATTTGTCCTTCCATCTCCGTCTGAATCCTTCTCACACAAAGTCTTATTCCATACCTAAATCGAATTGGAATTAGAAAGATTCATCAAGCAATCGCATATCCTACGAATCTGGTATTGCGTGTGTCTGTTTTCAGGAGCTATAAATCGTCCAAAAACAACACCAGCCCAATGCATTTAGAAGAAGCGCTTGGAGGACAGTCTTTTAAAAGCAATAGCTAAGGAATCATGTTTTATAACAGACAGAGAATTGATCAACGTGGCTCCCATTGCTCAACCAAGCACCTCATTGCTCAATCAGACATCTCATTGCTCAACCAGGAACTTCATTGCTCCGTTAGGTTCAACATTCCATGTCTATACTGCAAGCGTGCATGTATGCAGGTAAGAATGTGGGTTTCTCGGCCTCGGCCATCCCATCGGTTGCTAATCGATGACGTGGGACTTCCGGGCTTCCAACCACGCCTAACCTTTCAACCCTTCGTAAGTCCAAAGCACTTTCATCCGAGAGTAAGGGACCAAAACCGCAAGCTTCGTCTAATCTAGGCCACACGATCTATAGTCAGGACGCAGTCTACACCGTAATCGTTCACTACGACGGGGAAAGCAAGGAAGTATTCCTGAAATTACAAAGCCCTTCTTATGGGGTGGGTAGGGCGAAGCAGGACATGTTACGGCAACGGCTTTCTGAGGGCCGTCAGGGTTTGAAGTTTGACTCACGGAAACTCTATCTAATTCGTCTACTCTATCGGACCTCACACTAGGATCACACATAATTATTAACAGGCTGTTCTGACTCATAAGAAAGTTTATCTGAATGTCTCTGAAAGATTCTGTCTAGTCTGTCTGTGTGCTTCTGCAAAAGATTGACTAGACGACTTTCTAATCTAGTAACCTATATGTCAAATGCAGAGCTTGGTCTAGAGAGAGAAGAAGTGATCCTAGCTTCCCCAGAATCTATTCCTGATTTACATAAAGACTCTTAAGACATGTTTTTAGATTTTAATCAAGAACCTTAATCACAGTTAAAACCAAATGAGCAGTCAGTCAACCTCAGACACGATCATAAAAACAAAGACTTCTAAACAAACATCCTATGCAACATTCGTGGATAAGACGGCCCCCTCTATAGTCGCAGTAGTCTAACAGTCAACAATTCCAACCACGCAAACACTCATAAATTCACAGTAGGTCAAGCTATGCGATCAAAAAACTTACTAGCCCCATAATTTTTATATGGCTTAAGACAATAATAATCTTAGAAATCCTGGCATGGACTCAGGGCCGTACTGAGGGCGGAGTCAGCGGTGCCGTGGCACAGGGCGCAAATATAGAAGGGGTGCAAATTTCAGGATGGAATAACTTTAATTATTCCATAAATTCATTCTTTCTTGAAAAATGTGGGAGCGCCAGATTAGACCATAATGACAGGCACAGGGCGCAATTGTAGCTTGGCACGGCCCTGCAAGGACTTATCTTACAAAATCTTGGCTGTCAAGGACAAGTCTTCCTTCCGTTACAGTTCAAATATTTCAATCCAAACGTTATAATCAAAACGTTATAATCCAAGACTTGTAAAGAATGTATCCAATATTTCCTAGTCACATACTGACTAATCCAGTAATTCCTCGACCTTCGAATAGCTACCTAATACCTAATACTTGAACTTAATTATGCATTCTTTATCTCGACGTAGCACGAGCTTCCTTAAATACACAGAAGGACTTAAACTAGTCGTACGTTTCCACGAGTATTGACGAGGCAATACTTCTTATTCAATCCAGTAGCTTGTAATAGCACCAGAACTAAATATACACAGATGCAACAGAGGACACAAGCAACTACATGTATCATCAGATACCTGGCATCGGTTATCTTCAAATAACTGGACACTGGACTTACATGTAGCATACTATACTTCCACAAGAATTCTTCTCGATTGCCTTGGTCGCAAACAGGTCTAAAGATATCACGAGTGATCTACGTGGGAACTCGGACACTTGACGTTGAGGGCACATTAAGGGCACATTTCAATTTATAGAACATCGGTGGCGGCAACTGATGACGTCACTTTCCCGGACGTCGGTCGAGGCGCCAACCACAGTAGCCGTTTCGCGGGGCATCATTAGTTTACCAGGCGGCGTTTTCCGTGTGCGGTAGAGAGATAAGGAGGGAGGGAGAGAGAGAGAGAGAGAGAGAGAAAGAGAGAAAGAAAGAGAGAGAGAGAGAGAGAGAGAGAGAGAGAGAGAGAGAGAGAGAACTTGTAGGGCATTGCAAGCAGTCAAGGTAAAACTCTCAGAGGCAGTCATGGACAGTTTAAAGTTGGTGAAGTTACTTTCTAAATTTCGGCGTATTACGACTCTGTCATAACTCTTCCTCTCTAAACATCTGCCACTGAGGAGAGTTGAAACCCCGACAGAAGACCTATAATAAATTATGACACGATTGCGGTTTAAATTGCGCCAGAATCTTACCGGTATTGAATACTGACATAGCAGAGAAAACAATGACTGTTTTAATGAAGCCGATGCAAAATAGTTTCATAAAAAAGTCTGTATAGGTGAACTTACGTGATCATTTCCAGCGAAGTCCAGTCCGAATGGGTTTCGAACGCCTGACCCGTAAACATTCTGATGCCCAACACCTGGCCATATGGTCGACGTATTGCATGGGTTGGGTACTTTGTCTCCGTTGGGAATCTTTGCCTAATACATTTGATATGCGTTTACGTTCAAACACAAGGTTGCCGACAGGACGCTGAACAGCAGAAGATTATAACTCATCTTCAGTTTGTAAGTCTGATAGTCAAATATCTGAAATAAGTTGAGTTAGATATAGTAACCTCGTTAAAATGTACACAAGGTATTTTTCTGGGTATCCTTCAATAACCGCGCGCACAAAACCGCGCGATCAATTTAACGCGCGTCGTCATAACACCGTATGAGAGGCACAACAATGTATAAATCGAAGAATATTTTAAGGCAAAGTAAGCTACAAATGTAAAGTTTATCTGTCGTCTTGCACAATGTTCTACATGAAAAAAATTACAACTAGATTTGTAAAGATAAACTATTGGCGATGCCTCGAAGATATTCCAACACAGGACGATTAAAGTAGCCGGCGACGATCGCTTTGATTCGGGCTGCGGTGTCTTTGTAGATTTTTCGACCCGCGGCAGCAATTTGCTGATTAGCGACGTGCTGTTCAATTGTCAGCTCTTTCATTTTCTGCTCTTTCTGTAGCCCCTCGATGAACTTCCAGATGGAAGGATTGTAGGCATCGAGGAGCTCACTGAAGCATATGGTGCCATCCTTCGATAGCGTTGTTGGTCCTGGGTAGGTCGTTTACGACAGCATCATAACAATCCATAATGAATGAGCGATCAAAACAATACACTAAGGATGCGATAAGTTGGTGGACAATCAACAATGCCTTTATAAGTGACGAAATGCGCGGTTATGGTAATGAGCCAACCGCGGTTATTGGCCGCGCGGTATTGTGCGCCCAGTAATAGAAGTAAACCAGCTAGAGGGTATTCTTCAGCTGCCCAGAGCAGTCTCTCCCAGTAGTGGGGTACCCGTCAAACCCAAATTTCTAAACATATTTATGTTTTGCGTGTGCCGGGTGTACCATTAGTTTATACAAGAAATGGTGCAAATTCAAATGTGAATGCTAAAATTCTCATCGATATATAAAAACAAAGAGCGCCGGCGTTCAGTGGAGTCAATTGTGAAACTTCAATTATTACAAATACATTCATCGTAATCAAAATCATAATGGTCAGTGGCAAGAGGGGAGCCAAACGAGCCGTGGCGTCGCTAGGATTAGAGGCCAGGCTATCATTGGGGTTAAGAGAGGGGCGACTGTATCTCTATCCTAACCCAAGATTTTTAAAATAATAATACAACACCGAGGCAGGCACGCGCCTCTGCGACTCAATGGTAGTTACGCCACTGCCAAGTAGCAATTAGTCCCGCAATACGGGAACCCCTGTAGGTACAGACGGTTGAAGGTATTCAAATTGGCCACTATAAAATTATGCAATCAATCATAATCAGTAATCTTAACTAATCTTCACTAATGCAAATAATCGCAATTTAGATGATGTGTTGAAGTGTTGAATCTAAGATGTTCAATAACAGCGTCTCGAAAAGAAGAAGTAGGCTCACAAAGAGAGGCTGTCACGAGTAAGTAATGCTAGAAAGTTCCCTTTCTAAATTAGTGCATTTATGATGGCTCGGTCATCCTTCACCCAAACTTCTTCTCTCCCTCACTGTAAGTGAGGGGTCAGTGCAACATAAACAATTTTATTTCACCCATGAAAGAGTTTAGAAGTTTCGATCTCTCGAATTTTAGTCCCGCAAAAAGCCACACAAGCCTGTTCAAATACGATAATGATGGTTTTGCTAAGTCATAACAAGACCTAATCATTAATGACAATTTTTAATAAATTTAAGCAAAACATTTGATATAAAATTTATGAAAATGACCTTACGTGAGCTGACCTGAAATGGTTAGAGGTCGATTTACTAGGCTAGTAAAACTATTAACATTTCACCTATGCAAGTTGACAATCGGTGAACATAGCATATCTCATAATTATTATATGTCAGAACCATAGTCTACATCCCATGAGATTTGCATACGATGCAGTCAAACTACGACGCGCTTGAGCAGTGGCGTATCTAGGCGAGGGTTGCAGCCTATGTATCCGGGTGGCATTTTCCTAATTAAAGTTATAAACACATATTGTGTTGCCTGTGTGATAAATTGCAAGAACAAATTATAACTTATACAAAAAGGACAAGGAATGCCTTTGTTCAAAACGGCTACACAGACTTTCACCTTTGATCGTTTCACATCTAGATGATTTTACTTCTATGACCTTTACTACTATGGACTTTCACCCCAGGGTCTTTCACGGTTTCACCCGTATCGAAGTCATTGCCATATTTTCCACGACATGGAAAAGCGAAACATAATTACACAATTCTATTTATAGGCAAGGTATGTTTCTCATCAATCTAACTTCAATTTACGCAAACAATATTTTCATCAATCCAAATACTATTTGATTTCGAATAATTCTTTATTGAGCGAGAATTCTTTTCATCAATCCAACATCTCTTTATTCCAATAGACAAAGCACGGCAGTTATCACTATGTAAATATGTTTTTGTTCACGACGTTTATATAGGCCTAAATGCAAGCAGTCAGTCGTTATCATATGCGCGTTAATGGCAATTAATTTCACTTCCGGTCGATTCAGCTCTAGGAATTTTCACCAATGGAGGTTTCACCTCTAGTGGCCTTCACCGCTAGGGGTCTCACCGCTAGGAGGTCTTTCACTTCTGTCGAAGTCAACGGCCGATGATGACGCCTTTATATGTTAGAATTGTATTTTCTGAAATGACAAAGGTTCTTAGACCTATAAAGAAATTAGGTGGTGTAGAGAACAGACGGCAGATGGCTACAGACACTTAGATTTTGACGTCGTAGATGGTCCATGTAATGGTCGACTGTATACGCTTCTTTGTTTTTCAAGCTCAAAACTGACAGTCGTAACTGCATCATATTCATATAATTTTATATAGAATTGTTAATTTTTGACATTAAGTAAAACTGTCTTCTACTTCACAAACGTTGACCTTAGCAGGTTACGGGCCAAGTTACACGTGGGTAAGATTTGAGAGGGCGCACTTGTTGTGAAAGATGTTGTTTTTTAAGCATCTAAGACATGAACTGTGAGCTCTTTCGTCTGATCGATGATATAAAAATTATAGGCTCGGTATTAAAACCCAGGCAGCTCGTTTTTACTGAATATGAAATAGTAGCTATCCCACAATATCGATTTTAGTTAATTTCTCAGAGGGTCTGAGATATATGGTCTTGTTTTTGATCTTGGAAGTCTCCGATAACGATGCCATCAATTGATGCTTAGCATATGGCGATCTGTAAATTGTAATTTTAAGCATTTTTACATGGAGTCATTGCCGAAATCTAGCTACGCCGCTGTGTATGAAAACTTAACAGGACATCTGCACACGCAAGGCTGGAGGTCGGTATCTTGTTTAGTGCACCATGTGAGCCAAAAGGCCCACACGAGTCTGGCCCACGTTTTCTCCTATACTCTATGCACCTAATGCTGCTCATATCAACGAAAGACATTCCATTCGCTTACAATGAACACACGCATCGTCGTTAAATATAAGCCAACACAGTTAACGAATTTGTTGAGTTGGTTCAACCCAGAATTATTTTTCAACCCTTCAAGTTAATTTCGAAATGACTTTGGAGGCTTAATTCGAACCAGCATACATAAATTTCAGCAATGTACTTGCTCCCTATAAATACACTCATGGTTTTTATGTCAACGAGACATGCATCACGAAAGATGCATCAATTGACGATGTTAACAAACATGTCAAAATGTGGGATCATGATGCAGTGTAGGTGCACTGGTTTTCAACGATAATTAATAGAAATGAGAAGGACGAGATTGGTTAACATAGGCCTATATGTAGGAGAATGTTGGACAATTTTGCGAAAGATGTGAAAGTTGCGAAAAACGAGTAAGAATCAACATGTTAATTGTGGCAGAGGCCAACATTTCAGAGAAAACCCTTCACCAAATTGGAGTTCATTTTCCAATAGCATTTAACAATAAATCACCAGAATTGAGCTGGAGTGTCGCTTTGGTTTGATTTCTAATAAACCACCAATTTTTACAAATCAGTGTGATCAACGCACATCGACTGTGATTAAATATGATTATCTGGCATAGGATAGTTCAAAACATGTGAATGGATTATAAGTGCGTCAGGACAATAATGTACAGGCCTACATCATTGTTGTTTTTTGCGATTGCATTGCATTGACTCTGGCGTACACCAAACTGTTTAGCAACGCCACTGTGTCTCAAAGCTTGACCATGACCCGAGCTGTGCATGACAAAAATTTAAGAAACATTGAATGAGTTGCAAGAGAAATACACTGAGTGTAAATGCAGTCAGGTTGTTGATCGATTGAAGCTCATTGAAAAGAAGTTTAGACTGCTTTAAAGCCTTGAATTATACGCCTTTCATATATGGAGCTTTCCTGTAATTTAAAACTTTGCTTTTGCTCCTGCAATGTTGTAGGCCTACGTTGCCCAAACTCGCAGGTTTAAGATTCTTCGCTTGCAGCGGTTCTAGCGCAGAATGAATGTCTTCTGAATCACTAGAACCCTTGTTGTTTTATGTAAGGGTGGCAGAACATCAACAGGCTTCAGATCTGATCTTCACCTAATTTGAACTTATAAACCGTTTAGGTAGACACAAGAACAAAACAGGCATCGTCACACTTGCATATACAAAACATTCGTGGATACATTTATATATGTAGACATGTAAACATGTGCTATGTAAGAATACATTCATGCATGCAACATGCATACTGTGCTAGGATTAGAGGTCAGAGGAGGCAGATTGGATGTGGCGACTGTATCTCATCCCTAACCCAAGATTTTGTTTAAAATGATACCGTAACAATAATCGATTGTTCGTGACGATGCCATCATAATCATGCAAGAGCTTATTTAGATACTCAAAAATTACACGCAATGTATGAGACGTTCAGAATCAATACGGAATATAATGCAAATTATAGGCAATGGGTATTATGTGAATGCCCTACTGAAAGATAGTCTATTCTCTGTAACAGTCGATTCATGGTGGACGGATGGCGTTACCGTGTTACAGTGGTGTACACTGTCAAGATTAGTTTTCACGGATTCGCTTGTTGTCGCCGCCAAAAGATGTAAATTGGTCGATTACTCGATTGATGTTAATATTTTGGACAATGTCACATTCCACACAACATATAACTAGTTTCTCAAGGTGAACTTGACCACATGTAGCAATTTGTCTTTGATGAGAGCCAGTTTGCTGAAAGTACGTTCATAGACCGCACTAGTGACTGGCACAGTTAACATAAGTAGGCTATGTGGATTTTCTAAATTCCGTCATGCTCGGTGGACATGCTGCTGAAGCACTCAGCCATTTCGGCTTCAAGCACTCAACATTGAACTGAGCTTCTGTGGTCAACCATACGTGGCCCGATTGTAATGTAATTTGCTCATGGCTGGCTGTGGCCCTTACGACCTACAAGGCAAAGTGGTACTAATCCAAGCGGTAGGTCACCGGGTAAGTTACACATACAGTTGGCTAATTCAAACTTAGGCAACGAATATCGCGTTTGAACTCTTCGTACCGCGGAAGGATTGCAGCAAGCTGTTAACAAACTCTGCGGTAACGCTGTTATGCCGGGCGGCTCAGGTTGTTTTTCATTAAGAAGAAAATTTAATTTCAATAAATAAATCAATTCAGAGGGGCACGCACCTTTGCGCCGCAATGATGGCAACGCCACTTCATAAATACATACATACACACATACATACATACATACATATATACATACAATGTCATACATATATAATAGATAAATAGGCCTACATACATACATACTACATACATACATGCATACATACATACATACAATTATACATGCATACATACATACATACATACAATTATACATGTATACATACATGCATACATACAATACGTACGTAAGTACATACATACATATATACATACACCAACGCAAGCATCATAATTTGGTCTGTGTTGGTGATCAAGTCATACTAAACGTGGCGCAACGTAGCGATTGGCTTGGTGGCAACTTAGCAGCGCAATCACGGCCCACCCAATCGCAGGTAGGTGACATGGATACCCAAACACTTCGAGTGTCATATCTTGGTCTACGACTCTACCATCTCAGGTACTAGTGATGGAACTGAATGCAACAGTTGGCATAGCGGGCACATTGTGATTATTCTTTTCATAAAGAATAATCATAGTAGTAACAATAGACCTAGGCATGACATACTGTGACAGATTAATTGAGACAGCAGTGGAAGTAGTCGTTGATGTAGCAGATAGCAGCCTTCAAGAAGAATCTCTTAAAAGTGCTTTAAAATGATTATAACTCGTTACAAGAGGTGACATTTATATAGGTAAGAAAATAAGTATATTCTTTAATCGAGTGATTGGTTGTGAATTTTGCTGGAGCAAAAATAGTTTTAAAAGAATGTGCGAAAGACGTTTATCTGAATGTTTTTAACTCGTGTTCTCAGAATGTTTGCTATAACTCTCGTAAAGGCGCAATAATAATATATAATGGAAAGTTACTAACATAGGTAGTTTCAATCAATCATCATAATCAATGACAGATCCCGAACATACTCATTCGCAGAGAGTAAAAGCCAAAAGGGTTATTATGAAACCAAAATATAAAGAGACACTTAGACCAGAGGCATGATTGCCACCGGGTTGTGGTGATGATGGGCTATCCATTGAGCATTTCTCATAAATATAGCCGTAACTCGGCAAAAAGGCTTTTATAACGTCCTTCACATCAGGATAATTCTGGCATCCGGTGGCTAGGACCCCATCTTTGAGTAGAGCACAAGTGGTCGACGTACAATTCTCACATAGGGACGGAAGTAGGTAAATATACTTCCCAAGAGTGATATAATCGCAGGATTCGAACTCACTGTTAAATTTATCGCTGCATATGTCAATGCTTTTCCACTGGCCACAAAAACCGAAGTCTTTAAGTAGCGGATAGTAGGCAAAGAAGCCAAAGCACATCTCGTCGGAAGTTGCTGGTCCGTAGTAAGTCGTTGTATTCTTTTGACTCGAATCATAGACGCAATTAACTTGGATTTCATCTCCGGGTTTGACTTCAATCGGAGGATCAAACCTAAAACATTTAGAACCCAAAGATCATTCATATTCCCTTCTTTCCCTAAGTCAATAGGCCATCGAGTCTTGCATACTAATGATGGCTTCGTGCATTAGCTGACTTGACGGCATCTATATATAGGATTCGATTATATCACGTGAACGTCAAATGGCGTTTTGCCGTTAAACGCAAAAGGGTTCTGCGAAGCATCAGTAGCCATAATTATTATGACTAATTCAAAGTTTTTAAAAGCAACACGGAACAGTGTCTCTGAACGCGTTGTAAAAGTAAGCAGTGGTCAAGACCCCCAATGCTTTTGGTAGTACGCGTACGAAGGAACTCAAGCGATGCTGAATTTTCGATTGTTCAAGCCATATCCAAGTATACAAATGAACTGGATGCTCATAACATAAATCAAAAGAAATTTCTTTGCCCGCAACACAAATATTCAGTTGCATAACGAACATACTTCTGAGCCATACGTCTACATAGTTATGGTAATACTGCCCTATTATTTCACATTAGGTATTAATGCTCATTTGTATTTACCGCTACGTGCTGCTATCCTCGCAATGGCATTATATCGTATAGGCTACATAACGGAGCGATCCTGTCTCTCATTCTCTTGTTCCGTATTCTTTACACTTTGCTGAGTTACCTCACGATTTTGAGTAGTTCTGTTCAATGGTTCAGGTCATTGAAAGCAGTTCATCATAGAAGCAACTTTCGATTGATTCCTCATGTATTACGATAGCTGAGATCTTTTTGTTTCCATGGTAGATTGAACTAACCAACTGTAGTTCTAATATACATGTAGTGGAAGAATTAAGGACTTCTGGTGACTTGGAAAACATACCCCACACCACTTGGGGTGTTGTAGTCGTATTTGGTGACATTGTCCAGAACCTGTAGCTGCATTCCATTGCGAATTAGGCGAATATCACCAGATTTTCCTACAAACCCGATATAATTCTTAGCAATAAAATTGAGAGGATTGCGGTCTTTATAGCCAAAACTTTACGTTAGCTATTTAGTTAACTTAGTTGCTATCATTCGTACCTTGCGTTATGAGATCATGTTTGCAGTAGTTTTGTTCAAAGGTTTATAGGCTTTTAGACGGTAGCACGACAATTCATGCCACGACACTTAATACCATCATAGCTAATACCGACACTTAATCCATATGATAATTCATCTCACGACATTTAATCCCGAAGACAATTACTCAATTACTCAATACCATGACACCTAATACCCGACAATACCGGACGGTATACTTGTAGGCCTACACGCATCATTATATCTGCACAATTTATGGTACAATTCGTTGGTATTAAATGTCGTTGTCGTGGTATTAAGTATCGCGGTATTCAATGTCATGGATTCCTTTTCGAGCACACCGTTTGATTGATGCTTTACGCAATATGAAATAAGACGAACTTGGCAAGATACATGTATGTCAGGGTATAGCTTGGCTATTGGCCAATGCGAACCAAGTTACGACATTGATAATGCCAGGTAAGATGGGATACTGTTTTTACTCATATATTATTATTATTATTATTATTATTATTTTACTGCGAACTTGTCAGTTAATTGGGTCAATTATTATTATTATAATTGTTATTATTTATATTTTTTACATTATTTGGTATAATACCAAAACTGATCCCGATGATGACTATACTGACTGTTAATGACCTAGACAACCGCTGTAATGACGACCATCATGTAAATCTCAACGATAATTATTATAATTGCATGTTTACCTAAAAAATGCATGTGGAGTGCGGCGTTTGTTAAAAAGATTGATTGTGTCCAATGCTTTGTACAGAGAGATCCACAGCTGCCCTTGAACTTCACTTCCTTCTGACCAGGTGGAATTTCAAGGACGAGCTGTCCAACCATCGAAACCTGACCTCGATTGGGACGCAACTGGGTTGTGTAATAGATCCTCATTCCAGAAGAGTCCATGAGATCCGTATTTAGCTGCGGATTATTCCAGTGCAGCTGCAAATAGGCGAATGATATCGAGCCAAATCAAAGACAGGATTGTTGCATAAGCATGGTTCTAGGGCAATTCGTCGCAGGACAACTCGTCGCGGACAATTCGTCGCGGACAAGAAGTATTCTCACTTAGTCGCGGTCAGTTATAATATGAAAATGATGGTAAATGCTTCATTGAACAACCATACAAATACGCCGCAATATTATAATTGAAATATAATACTAGACTGTCAAGTTTTGAAAGCTATTTAGGCCTAATATCATTGACTAATATCAAGGATTATATATACACTCTAATAGAGCTTGTGAAATCCTGAAGTACTCTAACCTAATACATTTGTCAACTAAATGTTATTAACATTTTTGTAAAAATCCTCTCTGAAATCTTCCGAATTTTAGTAAATCGTTGCGTTGGGGGTCACTGTTTTCCCCCCATTAAATCGGCGAGGGCTAACTGCCCGGCATTGACATTATATATAGATGCAGTGAATTTACCGCGACAGAATATCCATTTTACTCGTCGAGTTGTCTGCGCCGAATTGTCCTTCGACGAATTGTCCAGCGTCAAATTGCCCGGTCACCCTTGAGTATAGCTGAACCACATTCACTTTTAACGTTCCGCATGAGTTCGTAGTGTTAATCCAATTATTTATATCAATGGCAACAATGGATTTCGAGTTGACGTATACACAAACACTCGTGCAAAAGCCTATTGAGAATGCAGTCAAATAGACGGCGCTGAAGTGACAGTGTGCCTACAATTCTCCAATTTAGCCATATTCACAGCACCGACAATTCTGAAGCATTATTTTCATATTAATTTCTCAAACGAAGACTATAAATAAGATTGACGCGAGTGGAAGGTATTCTCTAGATAAAGGGTGTGATACTATCACGTTGATACTCATTTTCACATCCATTATGTAGAGAATACCTTCCACTCGCGTCTATAAACCGGACTCCTTAATCAATCCTATCCAGCTTCTACTCCTGAATATAATTACCAGTGATTAGTGTCTGTGAGATTCTGGAGGTACTCTAATCTAACACATTGGCAACTAAATGTTAATAAATTTTTGGGAAAACTCATCTTACAATGGGTAGCCTACATTGTTAAATCCATTAAATCGACGAGAGCTAAATACCGCGCATTGACACTAAAGACACATTGAAATTTACCGCGACCAACTTTCCGCGCCAAATTGTCCATTTTTCTTCGAATTGTCCGCGTCGAGTTGTCCTGTGACGAATTGCCCGGTTACCCAAATTGCTGGCTTATTTCAGATGACTAAATTTCTGACTTGTACGGTCCTTGCACGCGGCATCTATTTAAACGGACGAGCGGCGGTGAAGGATTTCACCCAATTAAACCCTCACAGAAGAATGAGCAGGGTAATGGTCATATACTGCCGCTATAGAAAAACCTCACACATGCATTTATATTTAATCGACAGATTCATAGTTTGCAAAACCCATTCTGCTTACCTGTAGAATTGCAAACTGGAAGCCACCTGGTCCAATTCTGAATCCAAGTTGGCTACTGAGACACTGCCCCGAAGCTCCAACTGTCCATCCTCCAATCATCGCCCGACAGGTCAGTGTGCTGCCCATTAAACACTCAAAAGATGCGTTGGCTGGAATGTCTAAAAGTATAGCAATATAATAACCACCGTCTTATTACTGTGATCCCAAATTTGTATTACTAGGCAGACGAAGACCAGATAATAACCATAAACCCAATAAGCCGCTGCATAATAGTACACTCAACAAAGCAGTATAGTCTCCGAAATAGAAAGTGTAAATTTTATATTCGTGTTTCACGGTGGCCGATTGGTTAGAGTGGTCCCTTACCAACTAAGCTATAATGTAAGTAGGCTAAGCTAACACCGACCGCATACTGTGTCGGTGGGAATATATAATAAATAATATTCGATGAAGACAGCTGGCCACCCGCCCTCTGATGCTGAAGCTATGAAAATGAAGCAGCCGAGACTTCCTACTCATAATTTCCCCACAGCTAGCTTACGAGACTGTTCCTTTTAATCTTCTACAATAGACTAAACAGGCAGTTAGTTCTTGAGCCAAAACGCTAGGTCCATATATCGAGTTAAATATGGTCGCAATATTAATCTGCGATCGTGCAGTATTTAGCGATCAATTGCTTTCTGCTTTCTGGTTTTACATTATAAGACTTTCGTTTGATTATCGATTAGCAACGAAAAATGTAAATTTTCTGCCTCTGTATTTTTATACCCTAAATGACTGACCTGTTTGTTGAGTGGTGCATGCGAAGAGCAACATGTGGTGCAATATCATTGCGTTGTCTATGATTGGTTCGATGGCTATGATGTCTGCCACGGTGTCGTTTGGTAATGCGAACTGATGGCAGATGTAGGTCGTCTCTTTGGCGGGAACAGAGGTCATAGGAAATCGCAGAGTGTAGTTTTCTGCACCTAAGAAAATTTAAAGCAGCAAGTAAAGTCAGATTCGATCACTTAGACTTCAGCAGAGGAGTCCGTATGATTAGGTTATAGCTCAGGAGTTGTTGTGATTTGTTCTGATGGGACAGTGTATTTTAAACATTGATGGTCCTTCAGATGGAAGATTGGCTATAAATAGCCTATATGTTTGTTAATATTCTTTCTTTGAATTTAGCGGAAAATCATAACTCCAGTTTTCGTTTGAGCAATGATATTTCTAAGCGAACTCACAACAATCGTTATAGACCCTGTCATTCTATATTTACGAGTTCCCATAAAATGACCAGAAGTTTAAATAACGTTATGTTAGGCCTATACATTTTCGACTCTAGTAATTATAGATTCGACCGCCTCTATTCTACAGGTGGTATAAGAGGCGTTCTTTATACTAGCTTATAGTTCGTCTACGCGGGGGAACTTTATCATACCTCGCACCAACAAGAAGTTTGGGAACCGTGAATTGCTCAGTCGCAGGACCAACAGAATGAAATAGTCTCCCAATTACAGTCCGTCAAGCCACATTCGTTACATTATTCAAGACAAAACTGAAGACCTACTTTTTCTCCCTGAGCAAATCTATCACTAAGAATGCAGCACAGTACGCTTTTGTGCAAGACCTGTCTTGTCAAAGCGCGTTATAAATACCTAGTTGTATTGTATTGTATAGCTTAACCCATGTTAAATCAGCGCTGTAACATTACTCCGAATGTAATTTAATAGTTTAACTCGAGGTCGACGAAGGCGTTAGTAATCTCAGTGTATCTCAACGTCTTCTTGCCAAGTTCTTGGAAACGATAAATAATCTCAATCAACATTTAATTTGGTGATCAAAGTGCAAATAATTAAAAGTTTAATATTCACATATTACTATTTCCTTTATCAGGTGATGTGACGCATATCTAAGTTTCTATGGTTCTAGCAGTGTTGCAATAACGTTATAGAAGTAAGGCTGATTAGTAGGTCTATCTTATCAATCAGACAATGTATTCTCTGATGCCTGACAAAATGATGTCCCTTAACTAACATAAGTTTCAATCTTTTCTTGTCTCTCAATATTCCTAAAATTCTTTTTCCTGGTATCACACCAGAATATATATATATATATATATCCATCCATCCACTCCTACTAAAATTTCGATGGAACCATTCTCTCCTGTCCCCCAAGTCTTCGCCCACGTTCTAAACCTTGTTTTTCTATCTATCTATCTATCTATCTATCTATCTATCTATCTATCTATCTATTTGTCTAGCTATCTATTCATTTATATATCTATGTATTGTAGATCATTACTACCAAATTGATGATAAGTCTAGGATATTAATTACGATTTGGGGAAGCTAACTCCGAACTGAACGACTGAAGATGGGTACATTTTTTATGTTTAACACCTATAATCTAATATTAGTTAATACAGGAAGAACAAGGAAGCTACATATAAATCGACATAATAACGATTAACAATCATTATACTCATGCTACCAGTGTGTTTTCCTATGCATCAGTCACTCCATCACTATAGATTACTTGAATTACTCTACCCTCATCTCACCATAATTAGTGTTCATATTTTTGTTCGGTGTAACGAAATTCGTCTTGAATATCTGAACTCGTTTTACCTGATGCGCTTATTGCCGGACAGTTCAGTTTTGCTGGGCTGCAGTTCATCAGCCAAGAGTTCGTTTCTGAGCACATATGCGAATCAAGCGGTTCACAGACACCTTTGACATTCAAAAAGATAATCGTCTGAATAGTTAGAAAGCAGATTTAAAGAAATACACGATTCTGCATGATTGCCTTTTGATGTAAATCGATGAAGCGAAGGGACACGAATTACGACGGACCATTCGTTGATTGCTTTGATGGGGTCGGTGGAAGAGAACGTGAAAAAGTGGAAAAAGTTCTTGTGCATTCTATTCGGGTATGTATTCTTGCATTAAAACCTTTTGTGCAAATTGTTTTGACCAATTACGATAAAAATCATGACTGTTGAAACTGATAACAGACAGATAAAATTGTCACTTTGAAACAAAGAGCTTCTTTGTTCACCTGGATGAGAGAGGCTGGGCATGGAAGCGTTTCCACTCGTCCAAGTGCAGTTGGGGTCACCCAACTCCTGACCATTTGTCCTTCCATCTCCGTCTGAATCCTTCTCACACAAAGTCTTACTCCATACCTAAATCGACTTAGAATTAAATAGAATCGTCATGCAATCGCATATCCTACGAATCTGGTATTGCATGGGTTTGTTTTCTGGAGATAAATCATCCAAAAACAACACCTACCCAATGCATTTAGAAAACAACACCAACCCAATGCATTTAGAAAACAACACCAACCCAATGCATTTAGAAGTAGCGCTTGCACTTCAATCTAATAAATTCAACAACTGAAGAATCATGTTCTACACCAAACATAGCAGCATTACTCAATCAGGATCATTTACTTTCCTATTCCAGACCTATAAGCAACACGAGCCTTGACAACTACCGTATACTTACTCTGACCCTCTGCATATCGGACTCGGACCTTCTTCGGACTGCCATTTCGACAACCCCCGTGAATTGACGCAGCTCTCGTGAATAAGCGGGTTCCTTGCGTTTGGCGTTTGAGTGGCGCGTTCGAAATTTTTTAGATCACGATCACGAACTAAAACATCTGATGCATGAATTTCTACCATCGAGGAGCCTTGGAGGAGCCCTGGATGGTCTAATCATTCGAAGTTTAGTCCTGCCGCACGAATCACTACAAGATCGCGCTCTAAAGAACCTTTCCAAAAAACTATTCAAATTGAGAAGTGAATGCTGTATAAAATATCTCAGAGCCGTCTTAAGTCATGACAAGGCACAAGCTATTTTAATGTTATAGTTTTGATTAAACCAAAATAAAGCATTTTTTAAATCTTTAAAATAAACTTACGTGGTCATTTGCAGCGAAGTCCAGTCCGAATGGGTTTCGAACGCCTGACCCGTAAACATTCTGATGCCCAACACCTGGCCATGTGGTCGACGTATTGCATGGGTTGGGTACTCTGTCTCCGTTGGGAATCTTTGCCTGATACATTTGATATGCGTTTACGTTCAAACACAAGGTTGCCGACAGGACGCTGAACAGCAGAAGATTATAACTCATCTTCAGTTTGTAAGTCTGATATTCAAATATCTGAAAAAGTTCAGGTAGATAAACTAACCTCGTTAAACTGTGCAAACTGCAATCAAATTATCTGGCATGTTGGAAGTCGCAAAGTGTTTGAGCAGTAGCTAGGGGGGAATTACGCAGTCTCCCCGGGAGATGCTCTCGCAGTGGCTGCGTAGGCTAGGCATCAAAACCCAAATTTATATAGGAGCATACACATTTATATTTTGCACGTGCCGGATGAACCCCTAATTTCATGCACGAAACGGTGCAGAATGCTAAAAAAATTATCGATATGTAAGAACAAGCAGCGCTTACGTTCAGTAGAGTCAATTGTTTCGATGTGAAACTTCATATCCGATGCAATTTGTATACAGGCATACCGAGTGTAAAGTTCAAATTGAATGTTTTCAACTCTCTCTTTCACTCACTCTCTTTATTTATGCCTTATTATTTCCACTCTTTCTTATTATCTTCACTTTTTGAAAACCCATGTAGGCCTACCGAGTATTATTAATATATCCACGCTTTGTTACTCTAAATAAATTGGAATTGGTAAGAATCAGCAGGCAATCCCAGGTCCAACGAAGGTTGTGATATCTATTTGGTTGGATATATAGAATCGTTACAAAAATAATATTATACCAAGCAATTGAAAATATATGAGTGCTAGGAATTGAATCTAAAATGCTTAAAAACAGCGCCTTGAAGAGAAGAAGCAGGCTCACATAAAGAGGCAATCATGAGTAAGTAATGCTAGAAAGTTTTTCTTTGAATTTATGCATGTGATGGCTCGGTCATCACTCTCCCAACCCTCTTCTGTCCCACTGTAAGTGTTGAGTCAGTGCGATGTAGCAAAAATAAATGTCTGCCCTGGAAGAGCGTAAAAGCCTCTAACTCTCGAGTAGTTTTAGGCCCGCGCACTAGCCTGCTAAAATTCAGTCTGGGTTTTGCTAAGTCATAGCAATGCCTAGGCAACAATTATAGTTTTCAATAAATCTAAGAATACTTTTTATACAAAATTTATGAAAATAACCTGCGTGAACTGACCTGAAAATGGTAAGAGGTCGATTAACTAACTTCCTTAAGCTAAAAAAAATGTTACCTGAGTCAACTGACAATAGGCAAAACCTAGCATATCTCATATATATCTTATGTGACATATCTTATTTGTCACAACCATGCATCACATGCGATTTGTATCCGATGCACAGTCAAATTACGACGTGCTTGATTAGTGGCGTATCTAGGAGAGGGTTGCAGGCTACTTTCGGCCTCCTCGGGTGGCATCCTGCTAACAAAATTTATAAACACATTTCTAATGCTTTTATTTATATTTTGGTTAAAAACTGAAAAGACAAGGAGCATCGATGACCAAAATGGTTCCACATGCCTTCATTTCCGAACGATTCACCTTCGATAGCTTCACCCCTCGTGGATTTAACCTCTATGGCCTTTACATTTTGGGGCTTTAAACTCAATTTCTATGCAAGCAAAATATATTATTCATCAATCCAACTTCTGTTTAAGCAAACATTACTTTCATTGATCCAACTACTATGCTACTATTTAATTTCGATTTAATATGTTATTGAGCAAGAATTGTTTTCATCAATCCAATTTCTCTTTAAGATAGTCGACAAGGCAAGTAAATAACTTTTTGTTCATGACGTTCAAATACTACATGCAGTCAGTCGTTATTATGCACGGTAATATCAGTCAGTTTCACTTCCAGTTGATTCAACTCTGGAAACTTTCGCCACTGGGACTTTCACTTCTGTCTAAGTAAACGGCTGATGATGCCGCCCTTATCCACCAGCTGTATACATATTCTCAAAACATTTTAGTACATGCTGGACTAAGCGCGCAATAAAGACACTAGATATTAAGCAGAAGGAGTGAGATTTTTCCGTCCCATTGATGATGTAAGTATTAAATACCAGACAGTTCGTTTTTTTACTGAAAATTGAATATCCCACACTATCAATCTCAGTTCATTTCTCGTACAGTTTGCTATAGCAGGGCTTGTCTTCCATATTGGAAGTCTCCGAATAATGCTATCAATACATTTGTAACATATGGCTATTCTCCAAATTGCTATTTTTAAACATACATTCAACTTGTAATGTTTGCCATCATATCCCTATCACCAGACGCCAGGATATCTAGCTACGCCACTGTGCATGAAAACTTAGTAACTGTACCCCATAAAAATTATGCAACATTGAAATGTGTACATTACTTGCAAGAGAGCCTACGTTATTGTGGACGTCTTCATGTTGTTGATCAATTGAAGTTCGCTGACGCGAGTTTACACAGCCTTAACCTTGTCAAAATCTTTAGGTAGGTCATCACGCTCCTGATAATAGGCTATCGTCTAATTTTTCACGTGTTCAAAGTTACAAGGCAATTGCACACGCAAGAGTAATGGTGGAATCTTGTGTTAGTGCAGCATATTAATAAAGCAAAATACGAATTCAGTTCACATTTTTCTTCAACTCTACTCATCTAAAGTAGTTAATTTCAACAAAAGACATTCAATTCGCGTACAATGAGTACGTGCGTCGTTATAAATTATATAGAGTTGACCCACACAGTGATCGAAATTTGTTGGCAGGGTTCAACCAAACAATTAATTTTTCAACCCTCCAGTCTATTCAAAACTAATTTTGGAGGGTTAAATCGAACCCGCAGCTATTCATTTATTCATTTATTCAGTGAATTTTTTCTTGAGCTACCCTTGTTGCACCAACAGCATATGCCTATTTAAAAAGTTATGAGATATTTTATCAACACATGCAGTGATGTTGTTTTGGGGTGTCTACCTGATAGGCCTAGCCCATCGTGCGTAACCTTCAGGCTATGGAGTAATTGTAGAAAGTCAGGCGACCGTAAAGGAGCCAGAATGCTAAATGTCAATTTCGCATTATAAAACCTAGTAGTAATGAAATATACGCCAACTTTATGTGGCGGACAGGCCACAAGGCTTGAATGAATGATTTATTTAAATAATCGGCTCGCCATAGCGTTATTTTAGGTATATTTTTTTACAGTGTTGCGTATAGGAAGGAAGACCGATCGGCGGTTTTTCATTGAGTGCATAGCTTGCAGACGCATGAATTGGCTTGAGTATAGCCTGACATGCGGTGCATCGCTATATATTTGGAGCAGTGGTTCGTACAGCTTCATACGTATAGTGGTTCTCGTACCGCTCCAGAGATCGTGTTGCCATAAAAATGCTACCTCTAGTGACAGCCACTCTCGCAGTCAGGCCGGTGCTGCTTTTCGCTGATCTGGTGGGGTGGCCCCTCTGCCGTCGATCGCAAGACGGACCGTGCCCTGATCGTAGGAGTCAACAGGCTGACAGAGAAAGACCGATCGTGAGAAATGCTCACAGGTCTGGGTACCGTTCGAGAGTGCGTAAAGACCCGATCGAGAGAAATAAATGAATGAAAGACAGTTCTGTTCGGGAATACGGGGAAGATGGTGACCCCGTTGGTGGCCGTGAGTGATACAGACTGGGTGAGTCCCAGAAGGGACTGACCGCATATATCGAGAGAGGCCTCGGCAGCCGACAGAGAGATAGACTGGGAAAAATCCCCGACCGTGCAGACCGTGGGAGTTCTGGTGGCCGAGAAATATTCTTTTTGGCTACCTAGATCGGTCATAGTTACTCCTCACGATTTCCAGCAGGTTGTTGGATACGTGACCCCGTCGGTGGCCGTGAGAAATAGAGATCGGGTAAAGCCCCGAGCAACCAAACGTTACATCGAGACAGATTGTGGCGACCGTTGAGACAATTTACGGGAAGAATTCCCCAGTGTACACGCTGGTTAAGAGACTGAGAGGGCGGCCCCGTGAAGCCGTTGGAAACAGACTGAGAGCTACCGGAGAAGCCGTTGACAAATACTGGAAAACATGAATACATTCGATAAATACGGGGAGGGTGACCCCATTGGTGCGTTAGATACAGGGAAAGTTCCCTTTGGTGCCGAAAACCTGATCAATTGCGGGCGTCTCCGCATATTCTTTTCTATTTACGGTTTTCCGTAAATATCTATACTTGGCTATCTAACGTGGTCATACTTAATTACTCCTCCCGTTTACCAGCAATCTGTTGATTTGCGTGTCTGATTGTAATGTCTTAGGTCGCGATTTCCCCGCGTATCTTTACTTGAGTTACTAAACGTAATATCTGTACTTGCGGTGTCCCCGCAGTATGTCTTCTTTATTGTCTTACGATCTTTCGGTAAATCTTCTTGTTGGCTACTTATGTCGGTCACACTTACTCCTCTCGAGGCGTCTACTAATTTCTTCTTGTAGATCTAACTACATAATCTCTTTTCGAGGACTTCCTCGAAAGATCTGCCAGTGGTTCGTTCCAGTGTATAAGAGACAGAGTACAATTGCTTCAGAGAAAGTGATTATAATAATATAGGTCTGTGTGAAACATAGAGGTAACGTGGTGACACTTACCTCAAGTGCCTGTGAGAGAATCGAGTCTGAGAAACGAGAGTTGGTGCATTAAAGTTGGTCAGAGCTCTAGGTGACGAGTATCTAGATGATCCTACGATGAGAGGAATAAGTGCAGTCCAAGGAAGTTACAGCCATGTGAGAGTCTGGGTGATAGGATACTAAAGTATATAACAGATGCAAGCAGGCCGAGAAAGATACTTGTTGGCTACCTAGTTTGGTCATAGCTACTTCTGCCAGTTTCCGCAGGTTGTCGTAGACGTGAAAATTCGGGTGGCCGCAAGAGATACAAGCCGGGTAGATTCCCGGAGTAGCAGCCGTACAAACCGAGAGAGCTGCCGGTGGAGCATTGATACATACGGGGAAAGTTCTCCATTGGATACGTTCGATAGAAATATCGGGGAAATTCCCGCCCGCTCGAATTACACGTGGAGGGTGAACACGTTAGAAGAGCACGTTACAAACAAGAGAAAACACTGGTGCTGATTGATACCTTCAGGTTACAAGTCAAATAACTCTTCTTGATGGCTTTATGGTCGTTCGATAAGTATTCTTGTTTGTTACCTACGTTAGTCATAGTTACTCCTCTCGGTTTCCCGAGTATCAGAATATATTAAGGTGTTGGCGGACAATTGCCAACGCAGAGGACGGTCAATCGTGTGCATGATAACTTATGCGTGTGAGGCCGGTATGCCGCACGCGGAAATTGACCAAGAAGCACGTGAAAGTCTGGGCAGTCGAAAACCCATGTTTGAGATAACAAGTAGATCAGTAGACAAAGAATTGATCGATGCGTAAATATTACTGTTGGCTACCTACGTTGGTCATAGATACTCCTCCCGTTTTCCCGAAGTGTATCTACTTGCGTGTCTGATCGAAGTGATCGATACGAGTACGTTTGGGTAATCGGGTACCCAGGTGAATACATGGTTGCTTGTCGTCACACAGTTCTGAGAACTGACTAAAGTGCGAGGTCGGGCCCCCTCGTGCGTAGGTCGGATCGAAGATCTGTGTGCAGATAGCGAAGGTTATAGACAGAAGACCTTCACTATCAGAGTCCGTGAATACCATGCCAGTGTCATTTTTGTCAAAGCAGATTATATATCAGTGTTGGTGGGTAACTGCTAACACAGAGGACGGGTACTTACTCCGTCAATTGTGCATGATAAAATATACGTGTGCGGCCGTTTATGCCATATACGGAAATAGATCGAGAGATACGTGTTGAGCAGAAGGCGTGATAGCTAATTGTCTAGCATGATATGACGAAGAGCTGTGAGACTGGTGTGTCTAGGACGACAGAGGTTAGAGAGTTGGGGACAGTAATGTCTAAGAGCACAAGACGTAGAATTTAGCTACCGATAATTGCATAGGCCAAAATGGCTTATGGACTTGTTTCAAATATGTCTGAACCTCGTAACTTAAGAGAACGTTTGATGTCCCTAATTAGCGATAGTTTCAGAGTCACAAGATGCTGAACGGTACGACATCAGGTAGAGGAAGACGAGGCTAGTAGCTTGGAAGGTATGCAAGGCGAGGAAGACTCCTACTCAAAACAGGGTTCATAATCATACCGATTATGAACCCTGTTTTGAGTACGGCCATCCTCAGAACGTTGCCCATCCGGCGACCGCGGAATAGGCAGAGTCAGACCTCGTGACTAATTCAAACAGTGTTACCTATCTTGGAGAAGAGGCCCATCTTTAATCTTTACTGGTGAGAGCGAACATCCTGGTAGATATAGAGAGCAACCATTTGGCATTGAGATTTGATAAGGAAGTGACTCGGGCGACTCCAGACGTGTCAGCAAGCTGGAGTCGACACCGTCCGAGAGCTAGGCAGGCGTTCGGGCCGCAGAACGCCACATTTATATATGGGTAATTTTCATGTTATGTACATGTATATGCTAATACAAAAGAGGAAAACATCGATTCATATCCATGCGTCATAAAGTACGACTTTTATTCACTCTAAAGAGGTCATAACTTGACCGAGTTCCAACTGTCTCAGGGTTATCGCCGTTTGGAGCTGCTATATTAAGAATAAGGTGTAGGCCTGACGCATCTTTGCAACATCCTAATGTTGTGTTAAATGTGACAAAATCACTGATACATACAAACACCAGCTTTTCATACAAGTGCATGTATATGGCCTATGGTTATTTATGTCGGTGGAAGTATAAATTAGGCCTACCTTTGTTTATTGTGGGCTATTCATTAATCATTATTTTCCTTTATATTTCCTGTCACACACAAGAGGCTAAAATTTTATTTATTTTGTTATTATTAATTTATTGCAGGTACAACATTTTAAATTTTAGTTAAATCTCATTTTCGTTATAAGAAAATTCTCGATTTTAATCTTCACCATACATGACGACGATTGACGAGGCAATGGTACTTGCAGGAGTAGCCGCTCTAGTAGCGACCCACCACAACTAATTCCTGATCCCCACATTTCACTCAACATCCACGAATCTACCGACACATTCAGTGCGCATACATTTATCTCTTGTTCAAAACCTAAATGTGATTTTTACCAAATCCTTAGCTTCATCGATCAAATCAACATCTGTCCCACTCTATGCTTCCGATCGCAGAATCCGCCCTAAACACACTTTCACGATAAGTTAGACAACTCCAATTCTCTCATTCTCAACATAGCCATCACCCAAATAAACCGCCTCCATCCTATTTAGTGTCTCGACCGTGTGTCACAAGATCCTCAAACATGACCAAACGATTTCTGTTTTCAAATAACTCCACTGGGTCAAAATACCTAAACGAAGATGACCGAACTACAACACACTTCAGTCCTCCCAGCAGGGATGTGGTGTCTAGGTTTTGGTCTCGTGCCCGACACTGCCTCCCAGTTCTTCTATCTTGTCAATTGGTCGCGCGGTCCAGCCACTTCGCCCAATCCGTTTTCTCGCCAACCCAAACACTGATCCGTCCTTCTGTCAGCAGATCAATAGATTTCGAAAGTCGTTCCATAGCCATAGCCGACTCTTTGGGACAAGCTTCCACCAGTGTAACGATGAATATCTCAATTATCCAATTAATCCTACGAACTTAACAAAGTCTCATCTCTTGTTATTTACCTACAGGTCTTTCACACAAAGCTAAACCAAGGCCTTCACAAAAGTGTAATCCTATACTGGTTCTTCCACTTCCTCTTCCTCCAGGGGCGCAGCAGTCCCGGGGGCTGAGGGGGATAAGTCCCCTCACTTTCAAAGAGAGAGGACACGTTATACGTTTGTCCCCCTCCACATATCTTGTCCTTCTCATAGGGTGTCTCTCCAAACTATCAAACATATCGCCGCCTCTGCCTGTCTCCACCATTGTTTCCACGTTGGACACTATCCACTTAATCCATCTGATTGTCTGTCTGTCTGACTCTTTTGATCTTGAACCTCTGCCTATTTTTATTAATCGCCTGTCAATAAGCTGGCTCCCACAAATTGGCTTCTCCGGGTGCTGTATAAATTTCTGCTTCACGAATACGAATACATCAGTGTGTCAGGTTATTCAACTGGAGCTTGTCTTGTGCGTCCATCTATTATACTCCGACCAAATTCGTGCAGAAAATGTCTCCATGAGTATTTATAATCCAGCCACCATTTCGGGTTCTCAGCTGCAGCGTTTGGCTCAGACGATTTATAATAAAGTTTTGGTTGGTTTTGTCCTGAAGGCATCCTCTCGCCATGGACAGTGTTTTGCTGAACCCTTATAGGAGTGGCAGCCGTCTAATATGTCTATGCTAAATGTGACTCTTGGCTGATTAGTTCCGCTTAAGAGCTGACGGGGGTTAAGGGCTCACAAGCTAGGTCTCTGAAGTTACGTTGATGAGATTGCTGTCCAATGAAATGCTGCAGGTTGTCTACGTGCAATTTATTTTTCTTAGTGTTCGAAGACATTGTTCCTGGGGAGATGTACCATCTTTTACATGTGCAAGTCTCACTCGATCAGATTTAAAACAAAAAGACAAACAAAAACTTTTTATTGCCACGAATTTTACAATGACAAATAAACTTTTATATATTCCATAAATGACGTTGACAAAGGGGAGACCCAGAAGGGATATAATCCCGCTGTTAGGGTCACCAATATTTATTATCTCGTTATAATGGGAATGGCGGCAAGCATAGGAAAACAATAACTGTGGCAACCTTAACTAGTTAATTGAGAGAATGTTACATGGTAAACCAAATAGTGGCTTGGCTTTTGACAAAGGCATAATTATAAAACGTATCGACAAAGTACAAGTCAGCGAGTTGTCAGTAGTTGAAAAAGTATAAACAAAGTAGCTACATATATAAAGCGAAGGTGCTTTCATTAATTAGTCCACCAGTTAATTGCCGGCGTAGTAGGCTAATCTTTTAAAGAGGGAGACACTAAGAATTCGTTTAGTGTCAGTTGGAATAGAATTCCAGATTGTATTGTATTTAGTTGAAAGACGACGAGTAGGCTACTCAGTTTACCAAAAATGAAATAGTACGATAGGATTTTGATGCCCTAATATCATTTGTTTCAATAATTCAAAGCAACAATTTCTTTTCTAGTGCTCCGGTTTCACCTTACGCGATATTTAGGACAATTGCGCCAAATGTATCATACTGGTTCATAAAGAAAGCTTCTTTATAACAGGCACTTGATTAGAAAGGTAAAAATTACTTGATTGAAATTGCGTCAGTACTGCAAAGATTTTCTCGCAGAATCCCAAAAGAATTCTGACGACATTAAATTTGCCGGTGATCTCCCTGCGCAAGAGTGTTTTGGTACATTGTTGCCTTTATTCTATTAATGAGGGGGTTTTCTCCAAAGAATAATTTTAGATGGAAGATCGGAAGAAAGGTAGACTTAACGAAGACCGTCAATGATTCTATTGGATTGAAAGATGAAGCACCGTTGCAGTTGTCTGAATTGTAATTACGTTACTATAGTAATTGACGATTTATACATTTTCGTCGTTGTGCAAAATCTTCAGGCAATTCTTAACGTTAATCATTTAGCGCCATCAGTTGATGTCTTGTTAATGCCACAGAGAAAATAATTACAGTTAGAGAAACTAATGCTATAATAATAATAATAATAATAATAATAATAATAATAATAATAATAATAATAATAATAATAATAATAATAATAATAATAATGATAATGATAATAATAATAATAATAATAATAATAATAATAATAATAATAATAATAAGACGAAGAGGGCCAAGTATTCCACCATAACCAACACCCACGACTTCGTAGCCCTCTCCTTGGAATCTGGCGGCGCTTGGAGCAGGGAAGGACTGGAGTTCATCTCAGGGTTGGGTAGTCGAACGAGTGCTGCAACCCACGATCCAATGGAGACGTCATTTCTGTTCCAACGTATCTCAGTTGTTCTTCAGCGTGGGAACGCAGTCTGCCTCTTCGGGACATTGCCAACACTCCATTAGCTCATCATGGGCGATAACAACATAATGTGAAACATATATGTATAATAATAATAATAATAATAATAATAATAATAATAATAATAATAATAATAATAATAATAAACATAATAATAACCAACCGAGTGCCGGAACCAAAAGAAATGTGGGCTCATAATAATAATGATAATGATAATAAAAATGATGATGAAATTAGGGCACCTAATAATAACAAGAACAATATTCGCTTTAAACGTGCAAAATCAGTTTAAATGAACTTTTTAGCTCTTGTTCTAAATAAATGTATTATTACTCTCTATAAAACGCATTAATATAATTATGTCAGAGAGTGTGAGTCAAATAAAATTATGCTGTTTCAATAATTTCGCATTTAGAATCAGAGACGAATCTCGAACATCTTCACTCGTGGATAGCATAAGCGAATAGAGTCAAAATGAGACCAAAATAATTGGCGATAGCCTGGTCGGATGATGATCGACTGCCCGTGGGTTGTTGAGTTTTGCCTGCAGATGATGATCCTTGGGAAGAGGAGTAACTGAGAGTCGGTGGCTGCGTGGATGGTGGCCTCGCCATTGCGCATTTCGTGTACAACGTATAGTAGTTGTACATGAAATCATAAACAAATGACAACACATCCGGGTAGTTCAGACATCCTGTGGCTTGAATCCCATCAATCATTAGTCCACAAGAGGGCGTAGTGCAGCCATCTGCACACATCGCCGGAAGCACGTCAACAAGCTTCAAAAAGGTGGTGTAATCGCATGATTGAAATTCACTCTCGTAGTTATCGTTGCATAAGTCAACGCTTCTAGACTGGCCACAGAAGCCGAGGTTTTCAATTAGCGGATAGTAAGCGAAGA